>OZ038501.1:49756909-50089409 GCA_964036315.1 Acanthosepion esculentum
AGCATAAAACTAACGGTTACATCTAGCAATTTCACCTGTAAAATAATGAAATCTTACCGCCAGTCTAGTCTTTTTTTTCTTTTTATGTACCATGTCCTTTCAGGCGATCATGGCTCTCCACTTCCCCCTATCCCTTGTGGTTCTCAATATGTTTCCTGTCTCTGCCAACTCCCCAGGACAACGTTCTGCCATCCACTTGCTTAAGCCCGCCAGGTATGTCATGCGTTGCTTTCCCTTGTCTCTCTTTCCCTCTATTCGACCTGTGAGTATCAGATTCTCCAGGCCATCCTTTCTCATCACATGCTTCAGATTTTCCAGGCCCTCCCTTCTCATTAGTAGTACACTTAAATTCATAAAGTTTATAAAGTACCAAAGAGGAACGTTCATCAAAACAATTACTATTATAAAAAAGGTACAGGTGGGAAAGTAACTGAAATTGAGATGCCAGGTCAGGGCCAATAACATTGCAAATTCTTTTTTGTATTTTATCTAGAATCTCTAAATACAGAGGAGAAGCACCAATAGTAACAATATTCAATGCATGGAAGAATGAGAAACTTATAAATATTGCTGGTGATAAAGATTGTCTAGCACGTCACAATGAACCGACTTTCCTCACAGAAGACCTAGCAAATGATTCAATATAATCTTTCCAATTAATGTTAGCGGAAAAAAAAACGTTAGCAAGGAGTCACTCCTCTCTCAATGATAGGGAAATCTTAAATGTGTCCTATTATTTTAGCTCTTAGTTTGTATGGATCTAATTCTTAACAATTGTTTGCAGAATAAGTTGTCATTTTATTTTCTTGAAAATGTCTGAATATAAAATTCATCTTTGACGCTGTTTACTGTTAGTGTTTAATGTGTGGGAAGTAGGAAAATGTATCGCTGCAACTTATGGTAACGATTCTGTGAGTGGAAGCATGTGCGGGGAATGGTTTGCGAATTTAAAAATAGAAAGAAACAGGTTTTGTGATCCAGATTTGAAGGATCTTGAAAACAGATGAAGTAGAGAAACATTTGAAAGAATATACATCGTAAGCAATATGTGAAATGGTATAATTGATTGATTTAATGATTTTTCTGTTTAACGGCATATAAATTCCATATGGGTCATTTAATGCCGAAATTAAATTTTCTTGGGAGTAATAAAAATATGATATATGTGTTTTTGCTTTCACAATTGAATACATGTTAGATTACACAGCTTTTGTGCATATACATGTTTGTGTGGACATGCTTATTATAGGCGGTGATATGTGTGTGTTTTATGTTGTAGTTTTGTTGAAGTTATATTTTGGGATACACTTTGATATGTTTTCGAAACTGTAGAATATTGTATGGATTAACGTCATGGAAGAATCCTTTCATGTTTAATGTTTGGTAATATTTTAAACGGATTTGGGTGAAGTCATTACAATGTGAATATTGTTGGTAATTTTAATATAAATATCTATTATTGGTAATTTGTTATATAAAATCAAGATGAACAGAGTTTATCTTGGGGAGATTTGCGATCTACGGACGGATATTTTCACTTATTGCTGGTGCAGGTAGTCTAATGATTTGCAACTCGAAATGAGCAATCGGCGAGACGAGTTCAAGTTTAAGTCGAGTTCGTTACATTCACTTTCGCACAAATACCCTTGGGGAAAGTAGGACTCCATCTCTTCTTCTCCCAGGGTTAAATATCAGAGTAGAATTTGTTCTCTTGATTTCATCAACTATGGATAATCTCACTGGGTATTGACCAGAAGGAAAGTGTCATGTCATTGCCATGCACCCAAATCATCATTCGACATGGCCACTCGTATTCGAGGATACCCGTCTACTAGGGGCGGCTAGCCAATCCTTATTGCAGACGCTTGTTTATTCAACACCCACAGAGCCCAACTGTGGTTTATACTGCAACTATGCTGAGAAGATTTCTGGGAAAGAGCGTGTTATCTAGCGTGATCAACAATTTGAACAAGGCCAGCAGGCTGAAGCGGTGACTTGTGACTTCGTACTAGCACAGCTATCGACGGCACCCAAGGGTTCCGTTTACCTAATTTCACTCACAAGGCTTGGGTCAACCCGTGGTATCGTTTTCAGGCGCTTTCCAAAGGTGCCGAACGCTGGGATTGACTCCTCCAAGCCAATATCAGCAATCAACCATGGTGAGATTCGAACCCGGGTCTCATGGTCAGAATTCGAACGTTTTAATCACTCGGTCACGTTTAGCCACTATTCCTCTAATGTATTATATAAACAAGTTGAAGGATTCGCCTTAAATTATTTTTAGTCCTGGGTATGACGATAAACTACACCCGGTAGCCAAGCCCCTGATTAAAACCCAGAAAGCGGGATAATATAGTGGTGAATCAAAAAAATAAAATAAAAAAAAGTTAACCGGACGCTCTCCCGCTCTCTTTGATTAAATATATATTATGTGAATATATACTTTTCAAATGTCAGTTTTTAAAACCATAATGAAATCTTGTACCATCAGAGATCATTTAAACATTGGAATTTATTTGTAGCTGAGGTAGTTGGAAATTCCACAATGAAAACAATGGCTTTCATTTCGCCTCCATTTTATAGCCGATATTTTGAAAGTTGCTTATCAAGGTTAACTGACCCCCTGTTCACGAAAGTTAGTGAATATCCTGAATCACTGATGAATTTTTATTTTTTCGTGACACCAAGTAGAGCCATGCTTTATCAACGAAAGCAGACAAGCAGAGAATATATAGTAGGAAAGGCTACGCCATCTCGTGTCATTCGGACTGAGGTGGGGTCTATGCGAATAGCGAAGCAATTAATCTAGCTTTTGTCTCGACAAATCGCCGCGTCTAAAAGGAATGCGATAAATGTCATTTAGGAGTAATTTATCAACGGGCAACTAGGACAGGCTTCGACCTGTGCTTTGCGAATTCTGTAATGACAATTGCCTTCAGTCTTCAGTTAGGCTGATCTTCTGACGTCCGCGTCAGTTGTTTGCTTTGCTTCCAAGGTTAACGCCAAAAAGTAGATTTATTGTGATAATTCTCGGGGGCTAAGGTTACTCTTCTTTATTTGATCTTCAGTTACACATTCTAGAGAATCTGACAGGACAAAAGCAGAGCCACTCGACAGAGATTTGAACCCATCCAACAATTACTACTTATAAGGTTTTTCGACATCTTAATAGAGTTTTTCCACCTTGAGAGAAATTCGTTCTCAATAATTTTTCATCCAAGGGACAGATACATTTCAGGCGTTTTTTCCCCGCTGCTAAACTTTATTCAGGCGCAATACGACGAGTATAGGATATTCAGACAGGATTGAAACTTAATATACAAGAGTAGTGATCTATTAGGCTAGCTCGTTAACCACTGAATTACGGTGAGGTGTCATATATATATATATATATATATATATATATATATATATATATATATATATATATATATATATCTTTACTAATTTTACTAAGTTTATTTTGGCATCAAGCTATATCTGTAGAGTATTTAGTAGGAATCAAAATCACGAGAGAAGTATCAGATGAGATCTATCAATCTATCTAAGTTTATTCATATCTATCTATCTATCTATCTATCTATCTATCTATCTATCTATCTATCTATCTATCTATCTATCTAAGTCTGTTCATATTTATCTAAGTCTGTTCATATCTATCTCAATCTATTCATATATATATATATATATATATATATATATATATATATATATATATATTGGGTATATCAAAATACTTTTCTAAACTTTGGGGGAAGGTTCCCCCACATCAAAACAGGGACAAAAGTCCATATAAACATATATCCGCAAATTCGTCGTTTTTTAGTTATTAAGTTTAGAGAAAGTTTACGGTAGATGGTGCTGTGTTGCCATGACTAGGTTACATTTGTAATTCGTGTACATTTGTGCATTTAACTTGCGAGTTAACTAAGAAGTGTTCCGTTTAACAATGGCTGGATATTCATATCTTGAGCAGGCAGATATGATTTTTGCATATATAATTGACGCGAGGCTGCACGGCTGTATCAGATTGCGTTTCCATACAGTCATTGCTGCTGTTTATCGTCGCGTTGCTGAGACAGAATCCGTGGCATCACGAACTATAGATCGAGGAAGATCCGTTCGTACGCCTGCATTCTACAAGCTGTCGGAGACGATTCAAGTATCACCACACGTCAAGGGGTGTACTTCAAGAAGAGTTCCTGTATCCGCATCAATTGCAACATGTGCAAGGTCTTTCGCCCTCTGCTTACTAACCAAAAGAGAAATTTTGACGATGGTTTATTGTACAAACTGCCGTGTTTGTCTCATCAGTCTTATTTACGGATAAGGCAACATTTGGAAGAGATGGAATACCAAATTTACACAACCAAAATTATGGGCAAATCCGAATTCCCATGGTACAATACAGGCTAGATACTAGCATCAGTTTACGATTTATGTGTGGGCTGGAATTGTAGGTGACTGTTAGGTCCATATGTTATTCCAGCATGTTTTACACGAGCTGTCTACAGGGACTCTATTTCGAACAAACTTCCAGAGCTGCGAGAAGAAGTACACCTGCTAATACGAAGACCCATGTCACATTGTTCGTGATATAAATATCATGAAAGATGGATAGGTAGGGAAGGACCGGTTCCATGGCCTGCACTCTACCCCGAACTTTACCTGTGGGGCCACCTAAAACAATTGGTTTATGCAGCTCATATTAATAATGCAGAGACGTTTCATCAACGTATCATGGAGGTTTGCGAAACCATGCAGCACGGTGTGGGCGTATCTGCAAAGGTCCGCCAGTCAACGATCCGACGGGTTAATGCATGTCCAGAATCAAGTGGAAGACATTCTGAACAATTGTTATGAGTTGCTGCGTTGATGTCTAACAATGGCTTTTGGACATATGTTTATATGGACATTTTGCCATTTTTTGTTGTCAGAAACCCACCCCAAAATTTGTAAAAGTATTTTTGATATACACTATATATATATATATATATATATACATATATATATATATATATATATATATATATATATATATATATATATATATCGCCTGACGATTGCACTAGCATGAAACAGATTGTCGCCTCTAAGTGCTGACTTCCATGTCCACTTTTATATTTACACACGCTCTATCTCTGATATTGAGCACTTTACCCCATAAATATAGCACACTTTAAGACTATATTTCTGTATATATATATATATATATATATATATATATATATATATATATATATATATATATATATATATATATATATATATATATTAGGCGGCACGGTTGAGTAATGGAATTAGAGAGCCGAGTTCGAATTTCAGTCGGAATCCATTATATTCATTTACGTGCTAATACCCTTGGGAAAGGTATTAATCCTCTTCTTCTCTCTTCAGTTATGGGTAAACAACAGGACAGACTGGGTTCTATAGCCTTGGATGGCGACTGGTCTAGGAGAAGGACAATTCTAAATTCAAAAACTGCGGAGGGTTGTTTGGGGACCTTGTGTCAGGTAGTGCACTATCGATCGATAGATATATAGATAGATATGATATGATATATGATATGATCAGACTGAGATAGAGATGTTTTGGTGTAACTTGCAACCAATCAGTTTGACCCTTAGTGGGCATGCGTATTCGGCTGTTCAAAAAGTGTGGTTGGTTCGGCACGAAGTCTTCACCACTATAATCAAATCATCTGTGCTGGTGTCTGTTCCTAGGAACTGAGCTGCTTGACCCTCATGCGTCGAATACGATGTGAGAGTCATCCACCATATATATATATATATATATATATATATATATATATATATATATATATATATATATATATATATATATATATATATATATATATATATATATATTTGTATTGGACAAAGTCCGACAATTTATTTAAAGACATTTATGATATGTTTAACGTTCTTTTTATAGATACAAGTATTTAAGCAAATGCTCTGTTTTATAATAAACAGTATTAAATAACATTTACCGGCCTGAATGTCCGAGAAATTTTCATAGAAAATTTTCGTTCTCCGACAGGAATCGAACCTGTATGACGGTTCCGTATAGGATACAGGTTCAATTCCTGTCGGAGAACGAAAATTTTCTATGAAAATTTCTCGGACATTCAGGCCGGTAAATGTTATTTAATACTGTTTATTATAAAACAAAGCATTTGTTTAAATACTTGTATCTATAAAAAGAACGTTAAACATATCATAAATGTCTTTAAATATATATATATATATATATATATATATATATATATATTTGAATAGATTGTGGGAGGTACAAAACTGGAAAATAGCTAGAAAGACAGAGGATTTGTTTCTAATAGGCATTATGTGAGATGAAAAATAAGAAATGAGACAATCACTAAACAGACCAACCGGTTTCGTTCCCTATCTTATCAAGGTCAACGGGGTACATTTATTTTATAATAAATAACTTATTGATGACACAAACAATCTTCATACAATTAAAACATTAAAAGTGAAAATGAATAATCTGTATGAAGGGAAGAAAAAAAAATATTCTTCAACCGAATATCGCAATTTTCCGGCAAAAAAAAAAATTATTATATATAGCAGGAAAATAGAGATGGAAGAAGTGGGGAATAAGAATAAGGAACACTAAAATTGATAGCGCACACTCTGCTATTTATCAGGTGTTCAGTAATGGCTGAACCGGAAGTATTCACCAGTTGGCTCCTATTGGCTTCCGGATTCAGAACTCTTAAAGGGACACATATATATATATATATATATATATATATATATATATATATATATATATATATATATATATATATATATATATATATATATTTCCCTGTTAGATGAATCTGTCTATCTATCTTGTTTTTTAATCCTTTCGCCTCAAGCAAAGCAATAAAGACACAAGAGGTAACTGAGTGTGAGAGAATACGAGAAAAACTATTATTAAGAAGCGAGGGTAATAAAAGATCAAGAATTTAGAAGATAACACTTGGCATTGCATTTAGATTTGCGAAGATCAAAGTGGGAAGCAAGGAACCGGAAGAGAGTTTCACAAGCAAGAAGTGCTAGAGAAGAAACTATTAGTATAGGACTTACACATTGCATTTAGCCATTTTAACTTTAAATTGATTAGAACTTGCAGCTAATCTATTACTGCGCTTAAATTCATAAATTTCACGTACCAAAGAGAAAAGTTTATCAGAATAATTACCATGAAAGTATTTATAGAAAAAAAAACATAGGGATGTTACGTCGGTAAGAAAGGGACTGAAGCCGAGATGCCAGGTCAGAACCAATTACATTGCAGATTCTTTTTTGGATTTTATCAAGTATCTCCCAATATATAGCAGGATCACAAGACCTGATGTGGCAGCAATATTCAAAGTAAGGACGAATGGTAGACTTATATAAATATAAGATAGATTCTGGCAAGAAAAATTGTCAATCACGACATAGTGAACAATTTTTTTTAGCTGCATGCTTAACAATTGATTCAGTCTAATCTTTCCACTTCATGCCAGGTGAAAACGTTAGTCCGAGAAAGCGCTCTGAATCACTCTCACGGAAGTTAGCATCAAAATATCTCTATCTCAATCAGTTTATATATATATTCATGGAGACCTACCGGACACTATTCGTAACATACTTGTTGACAACACTAATATAATAGCATCATCTACATGCAAAAAAGACTAAAAATAAAGGAAGCCTTATTAATAAAAACAAACGAACCAACACTTAATAATATCAACTTTGAACATGGACATAATATCTTGACCGTGTTTTGAAGAATGAAAACATTTTATAAAACATACATACAACAAACTATTTCTTATTTTAACAGTTAAAATATAATCCGTGAAAATGGCTAAATGTATAGCCGAAAGCGCTAGTAAAAAAGAACATTCGGACAGTTTTTATATAATTTATCATCCGAAAAGAAAAAAATTATTAGATCGCATGAGAAATTGTATAAAAAACTAAATAAAAGTACCTTGCCTGTCATTTTCAATGAAATGTGCATGAAAGAAGGATTGCTGCCTAAATACACACACACACACACACACACACACACACACACACACACACACACACACACACACACACACATATATATATATATATATATATATATCACGTCTATCTCGGTATTTATCCAAGTTTGATCACATCTATCTCAATTTGAGATATCTGTCTCAGTCTGATCATATCACATTTAGGTATCTGTGTTTGTATGGGTATATATATATATATATATATATATATATATATATATATATCACTTGTATCTAGGTATATATCTAAGTTTGATCATATCTATCTCTAAACCTAGACACTTCACTGTAATCTCTGAATCCATTACTACTCTAAGGAATTTGAGATGCATTGAGTTCACAAGATTTGTGGTCATAATGTAATAAAAACTATAAAGATGAGGATATTCGCATGCTTAATTCATGAAATAATGCTACAAACTAAAAAAATTGCAATAAGTCTAATGGGTGTCGAATTCCTAACAGTATTAATGGATTTCGAAACTGCATTTAACCATACGCAAAATCATCCAGAAGATAGATAGATATGAACAAAGATAGCTAGCTGGATAGATATATAAGAACAAATTGAGATCGATCGATCGATAAATAGATAGATAGATAGATAGATAGATATGATCAGACTGTAACTTCCAATCAATCAGTGTGACGCTTAGTGGGCATGCGTGAACAGATGCTCTTCCATGGTGTTACACAGTCTGCATTGAGCTTATATATGTTGATACTACATTCGCAATGCTCGAGGGAGTAATTCAGCTAATATTTATTTTTCCTTGAAAAGTTATTCGAAGTATTACAAAGTATTTCGGGGATGAATAACAATGATTTTACCAAATATACAATTTACTATTTAACCCCTGGCTGAAGGGAGCTAGATTCATACATTCCTCAGGGGTATTTGTGCGTAAATGAAACTAAAGAGCACACCTCGAATTCGAACTAGGAGCTCCTATTTATCTTTCCAAGTCGTCATCCATTACACCACCCACACATACCCAAATATATAGAACGCAAACATTAGAATTTCTAGGGATTTAGAGAACTGTCTGTAAAATACCTACTCATTTTAATATAGGTACCTCCACTAATTGAAAAAACAGCATAGCATGATGACAAAAAGGTTCCAAATTAATAAAAACAAAGTTTTATCGTTAAAATGTTTATGTTATTATTAAGAGGAAAGGCTAAAGTAGTTTTTATTATTTTATTAAGTGTCTTTAGTCCTTTCTACCACGTTCAAAATTCTGTTAAAAATCTCGTTTTTGTTGCGTCAGCGACCCGCCTATTGGTGCTTTGGCGCCTTTTTTTCCGGTAAAATAAAAAAACATTGATTTGGAAATTTTTACAAAAATCAAATAATTGTCCAATTTTAATGAACCTTTCAGGACTTATTCACAAATGAATGAAATTATTTTTGAAATGTTTGTTAGAAAATCTTATACATATATATATATATATATATATATATATATATATATATATATATATATTACGCGAATCATTCATACGAAAAGCAGATAATGAAGTTAATGATATAAATGGCAAGAATCACTCTCGCAAACAAGTGATTCTTGCCATTTATATCATTAACTTCATTATCTGCTTTTCGTATGAATGATTCGCGTAATATAAATTGAACCCGCACCACATAATTGATATATATATATATATATATATATATATATATATATATATATATATATATATATATATATATATATATTACCCCCGCACTTAATTAATTTCATGAAATTTTGAGAAATTAAATTTTGATTGCACAGTTTGTTTCATTAGTTAAAAGCAAAAGCCCTTGAAGATTATAAATGATCAATTTTTCTTTTCAAACTTCTCATTTCTGATTAATGTTTATATCAGTTATAACAAGTCTTTGAAGAATTTATAACATCAACATTTTTTGTCAAACTTGACACCTAATTGCTGGAGCTCTAACAGGTGCTACCACCCCGGGTTAAGGTGGACCTGGGAACACCAGCAATTAAGAGGTGGTTCCACACTCCTCAAAACCTCCTGATCCGAAGTCTTGCTGTTGGACGTAGCTTATCGTGTAACCCAGGACGTAGATGCAGTTCATCGTCATACTCAGAACAGATATTCCAAAAGGAAACTTTGGTCTTTACTTAGAACCTCCATTTTCACTATAGGTGATATATTTGTAAGTGTGTTGTCCAGAAGAACAACAGTCTTAAGGCTATCAAATTCTTCCAAAACACTAAAAGCTTCTTCTGTTAGAACACCACCAATGACACTTGTAGTTGGAACTATTCCATGAGTTTGGTATTTCCCAGTCTCAGTTCCTGTCTCTTGAGTAAATGTCAAATGGTGTTCTGGACCCCTTTCTTATATTAGTTTAATGTTACCACTTTCCCGTATAACTTCTTTATACAACAAAGTTTCTTTATTAATCTTGCCATCAACTCCTCCTAAACAGACAAGCTTTTTAATATCTTCAGTGTGTATTTCAGGTTTCATTACTTTTATTTAAGCCTTTTCTCTATCTATTTTTGACTTAACAATTATAATGTTTTTAAAATTAAAACCTGGGCGAAAAAGGCCCATAGACTGTTAATCCAAAAGAAAGGGATTAGTAAGAAATGTTCCAAGATTTGAGGAAACATTTCCCCTATCTTGCGTTTTTCTTCAGGCATTTTAATAAAACGTTTGAAAAAGTATTACACGAGCAAATAATAATAAATTAAACTACACTATTATTATTTTACTTAAAAAATGTTTTGACTTATATTTCTTAAAATCTTCCAATGGAAATAAAAACAAAATGCATGCTGGTATAGCGGTGTAAAGGCAAATAATCACTCACGAAATTTAAATCATTAAAAATAAAAAGTGAAACTGATGTTTTTTTGTCTTTTTGTTTTCTCCGAAATAAAACTATCGCTTTATATAAATCAGGGCGTGTTTATGGTTTTTGAATGGTTTTATTGAATTCATTTCGGAAAGAAAAATAAAGTAAAAAATAGTTTGTGATTGATCTTAGCATAATCTACGCTTTGAAGACATCGATATTACTTTTTAACTACACGTGAATAATTTATTTTAAAATAAACATAAATGTCCACTTGTTGGAAACAAATATACATAAAGGCAAAATGGTGACGAAGTGAAATAGTAGTGACTGTTGATAGCAGTTTTGTGAAGGATGATTGAAGTGTTAAAGTAATGGCTGGAGCTGAAAAATTTCTTTTCGACATTTCACATGCGGCTTGCTTACAAACAGAATTGTTCATAAGCATTTTGGTTCTCACCAGTCGAAGTGCAAATTATATGCACTGAAACGAAGTTGCATCTTTGTAGTGAGTAAATTGTTTTTGTCTATATGAAAAAAATCATAATATTTATTGCTCTACTATCGGTATTAGGCCCTCTTTTGAATTAATGCTGTGAACGTTAGAATCTATATATTATCTTCATTCTCATATTACATTCGGATATATATATATATATATATATATATATATATATATATATATATATATTACAAAGAGTCAATCATACCTTGAATCAATCAGCAATGTGTATGCGATTATTGGCGAAATCACTTCGCTAGTAGACATAAACATAAGCATTCCACTACTGACAATCCTCCGAATGATGAGATCCTCATAATTAAATAAAATGGATATGGTGTATTTTTTATTTTTTATTTCTGCTAGTACTTTTGAATGCTTCACGTCATTTCTCATCAGGCTTTATTATCCATCAGAATCAAAACTTGGAGACGATTTATATGTGTTTGTCCGACCGAAAGATGTTTTTAAGTATGAGCTATTTATTAACTGTTATATGGTGTTGGAGCGTGCAAATCGCAACGCTAAATTTTAAATATTTAAAGTGAGAATTTTTTTTTTGTATTTTGTAATATGGTAAATCCACGTATTTTCTTTTATAAGTGTTTTTTAGTTAATATGATATGAACTAAGTAGATAGTTCAAGTAACAGAGTGATGTGTCTTACTTTGCAGTTTTTTTTTCTTCAGGAATTCTTTACTGCTGGATCAATTGTTTTTTATAAACATAGGAATTTTTTTTTTACTGCTGGATCAATTTTTTTTTATAAACATAATAAAATAGGCAGCATATATTTACATTACAAAGAGTCAATCATACCTTGAATCAATCAGCAATGTGTATGCGATTTATTCATTTATGATGATCTCATCATTCGGAGGATTATCAGTAGTGGAATGCTTATGTTTATGTCTACTAGCGAAGTGATTTCGCCAATAATCGCATACACATTGCTGATTGATTCAAGGTATGATTGACTCTTTGTAATGTAAATATATGCTGCCTATTTTATCATATATATATATATATATATATATATATATATATATATATATATATATATATATTGAGGAGACTTCATATGTATATATGTGTGCGTGTGTATATAAGAATTGACTGCAGCTAAGTCCATAAATAGAAAACTAGTGGAACGTTTAAAAATACGAACACTCTAAAGGTGTCTACAAGGTTACACAGAGCGGAAATTATGCCTCCAGACATACTGCTCTTATAGAAGATATAACATTTCGGTTTGTCACCCAATAGATGGTGACTGTCTGAAAGTGCAGTGGCCAGAGACGAAGTTAGACACAGACCATAGATTATGTATTTCCGACTCAACACAGATAATTCTGCTTCCTCTGATCTCATGGCTCTATCGGTTGACGCGGTTCGGTTCAGTGCCTGGATCCAAGCGAAATCTGAACTGTAAGCGCGACTCCCTGACTAAGAGAAAGAGATCACAAAGGGCATCCAGATGGTAAAGTGACACCAAACGTCCTGGCGTTTCCGGTTTCTCCGGTTGAGATGAATGAAAAGATCAATTTCATTTGGCGGTGTTAGGATTTCTTGCTTCTTTACGCACAGAATGACGCACGCAATATAGTATTTTTTTTTAAATTGCCGTGACTCTGTGAATGGGCAAGGAGAAAGACATTCGTTCATTACACGTGCATCAATGGATGTTCCGCCCATCTTATTTATTCTACGGATTCCTCTTCTCCTTCAAATTCACGATAGGTGTAATAAAGAAATATAATACGTACTTTTACTAAGTACTTAGCGGTTAATATATAAAGCCCAACCGATAGAATTGAACAATTCCTGGTAGCCACTAGAGTCTTCTGTAGCAGTGGTCTCAAAACTTTTTTATTTATACCTGTTAGGGTCTAGGCTGGGGTCAAAACACTATGAAAGTGTAAAAGTACATTTTAATACCAGAAATATTTGTCAAAAATTATTACCAGCAATAAATTTTTCAAGAAAATTATTTCCAGCAATACATTTTGGAAAAAGAAATATTACCAGTAATATGTTTTTAAAAAATATTATCAGCATTAAAATTTTGTCGGCATTAAATAACCCATTGAGGTTGACATGCCGTTAAACAAAACAAACAATACCAATTGTCGGCATGCAATAACCCATTGTTGTTTATATGTTGTAAAACCAAACAACTCAAAACTTTTTATACCACGGATCGGCTTCATGTCGAACAATCTTTCCGCGGACCGGTAGTGGGACATATATATAATTTAAGTGCATTTCGATAAAGAAAGTAATAATAAAATAAGCAAGGGAAAAAAATCTTTTGTTGAATCTCATGTCTCGGCTCCAGGCCGGCCACACACTAGCATGCTTAGTTTCCCTGAATCAATCCCTATTACACTATTATCACATCAATAGCAAATCACCATTAAGTAGAATCAATGTAGAATCTGAAAATTAGTTGGGATTAGAGAATTAGTTGAAAATTATTACAAATAATTAAAAATTCACATTAATTGTTACAGTTAATACAGTTATGATAGATAGTAAAGGTAGACGTAAAATATACATTAATAATAATAAAAATTATTATAATTATCTCCTTTTTAAAAATATGATTCCATCGCGGCACAGAAAGCTTCCATGTTTCAAAAGTGAAACTATAAATTGAATAATTAAAATTAAACTTAAAATCCATAGTCTCGTTCCATTGTCAAGCGATGATAGGAATACACTTTCAAAAAAATCTACTTAATTTATAAGCGTATACAATATTGATATTATGAGTTGTTAAGGAAAACGTATTTTAATTTAGGGGTGGATGGGTTTAATTTCTCTAGACAGCTTATGCATCCAATATAGTGATTCTATAAGCCCGGCTTCGATGTGTCCCGAGGCCGAAAGTATGGGGCACCCGGTGAGGATCGAACTCACTACTCAGTCGTAATTGATCTAGTAAGACCAGCTTTCTAACCATTACACCACACCAATATATGTTGCTTACAAAGTCAGGTTAAGTTTAGGTGGGGTGGAGATGTCTGCTGACAAACGTCTACTCCTGTTCTTCAGTAAGTCTTCTGAGTTTCCAATGACAAAAAAATTAGGCATTTTCATACATCCGCTTAATTCATATTTTAACATATGTACATTAATTATACAAATATACATTAATTGTAAAATGTACTTACAGTTATTATAGATAGCAATTTAAATTAAAGTTCAATATTCAATTTATCTAGTATATAATTTTAAACAAGTTAATTATTTTCTTGCGGACCGGTATCAAATGAACTATGGACCGCTACTGTTCCACGGACTGGCGGTTGAGGACCTGTGTTCAATAGTAAAGAGACCATTTTACTCATGTTTATCCACGGCGATGCGCACTATACAATCGATATAAAAATATATCAATGTATAGTGCGTATGTCATAACTACATCTGTGACACGTGGGCATAAGTATTAGGGCGTTCGGAAAGTAATTACGTATTTCTCCGCTGAATTATGAGTCAACCAACGAAAGCAGAATTAGTGTTGAATGGTAGAAATCTGCGGCTAGAATTAGTTTATCATCTTAACCTTGTCTATCACATGTGAGATTCTTGATAAAATCAAAAGAAGAAGCTGAAATGTTATTGGTACTGACCTAGCTTCCCGGTTTCAGTCACGTTCCCATCTTCACTGTGCTTTTTCTATAAATATATTCATGGTAATTGTTCTGAAGAACGATACGTTATGGTAGCTAGATTTATGAATTTAAGAGCAATACTTGAATCGCAACAAGATTGAGACCTTCTCGTTATTTTACAGTTGAATTGGCTAGATGCAACCGTAAGTTCTATATAAGAGTTACATTATTCGCACTACTTGCCTGTGGAACTGAAATCCGACTTCTTGCATTCCATCCAACATTGATCTTCAAAAATTTAAATGCGATGTCAATCGTTATTTTTTTATTCATAAATTTGAAAAATGTAGGGAAATGGCTAATATTGCCATTATCATTACCACTCAGGGAATTTCTGAATGGCTAAACCCTTTATTTATTTTAAAGGTTCTTGAATTTGATGACAGAAATTGTGAGTTCGATCCCTGGGCCGAGAAGTGCAGACTTGGACTTTGTGGAAAAGAGGGTGAGCAATAACTGAGCAGTACTAAATAAGAACTAGACGAGATATTTCTAGAAGATATTGAGTAGAATGAGAACAATCTACCGCTTGTAGATTAAATAAAGTGTTCAGTTTTGAAAAGCCTAACAGAAAAGAAAGATGATAAACTTCCCATCCATTGTAACTCTAAAGTAATATTTAACCTTCTTTATGCACCATCCATTTACACCATCTCGATATATTGATATGCGGGGATGGTTTTTATTCATAATTGAAAATACCTGCTCTGGTATGTTTCTTAAACAAGCACAAAGCGACACGTGGTTTATATCGCAACTATGATGAGTAAACCTTACTTCTAGTTTCTGGGAGGGACGGACACATAATCTGTCGTTATCAGTAGTTGAACAAACCTATTACGCTCAAACTCTCGGTCACAGTGGCTAGTGACTTCGTGCTTGCTCAATCACAAGAAACTCTTATAAGACACTGACATTTTAGGCTTAAAAATATCAGCATTTTTTTCTTGATGCCATCATTTTTTTTTACAGTCAAGTTCACCCCATACAAGGCCCGAGGGCCACTCGAGAAAGAGAGTTACGATAAAGCGCAGTTTATATGGATAAGAGAATATAAGGGTTGATTGTAGACTTGAACAGGTTAAGATTATCCTCCAGGGAAGTCTGTTCCATAGGTTAGTGGTTCGCGAGATGAAGCTGTTCGAGTGGAACTTATCGCCGATGGAATACGTAGGGATTGTGGGTAGTTTGCTGCTAAGTGGCATGGCGGATCCTAGTCGTGTAGGTCAGTCCTGGTGGAACTAAGGAATGTAGTTCATCCGGGTACTTTCGATGATAGTACCGATAGAGCAGTGAGAGACTCGCCATATCTTGCCTGTGGGGGACAGAGATTGAAGAGTGGAAAAAAATTCTTCTCCCACAAGGACTCAGAGAAGCTTTTTTAGCTCTATCAAGACTGGAAAGTGAGGTCTAGACAGCTCCTGCCCAAATATGGCAACAGTACTCCATTTTCGGCCTGATCCGATAGATAGAAGATAGCATGTCAGGTACTTACTGGTTCGGTACAGGGAGCCGATCATTTTAACTGAATCTTTATCGATGGAACGTATATAGGAATTCCACTTGAGTGTGAGTTTCAGGACCAATATTCATTATTTCTCCGTCTCTGTTCAGAGCGATTGGGGCGGGAGGTATTAATCTAATGTCTTATTTCAACTTCAAGCAATTTGTGTGTGTTTGCTTGTATTTGCTTGTGCATTAAATGGTCCAAGCATATGTAAGTCCCACACTCGCAACACTGATATATGCATACATATTTTATACGCGCATAGACAGACACACGTGACCGAATAATAAAATAATACTCCCGTAACTTCCCTTACTGTTTTTTGTTCTTTAATCAGCACATGAGCTAGAATAGTGTTCCGGATTCTCTCTTTGGCTCTCTTGAAGATAGTTACCATAATTCCTTTGCTATCCCTAAAACCGTGACTCTAACCATTGCTGCTGACATTTGGATCTTGAATTTTTCGGTTGTTAAGAACATGAAAACCGCCACTGCATGGCCTGCATTCAGTTTCCTAAAGCAGCGCGTAACGTGAGCTCGAGTAAATAGATTGTAGAATAGGATTTGGGTGAAATGACAAAAAAGACAAAACCTATTAAGAGCTACAAGAGACAGGAAGATGTGGGGAGACATGATCACCTACGTATTGAATAGACACGGCACATAAAAGAAGATCATAGTGATATAGCTACAG
The DNA here is from genome assembly GCA_964036315.1 of Acanthosepion esculentum. NCBI lineage: Eukaryota > Metazoa > Mollusca > Cephalopoda > Sepiida > Sepiidae > Acanthosepion > Acanthosepion esculentum. The sequence goes on from OZ038501.1 coordinate 49,774,170, forward strand.
GGTGCGATGGGTAAATTGTCACTATTTTACGTTTTTAATTTCGCGCATGCGCGTTGTTTGTTTTTAATTTTGTCGACTGCAGACTATAGTAGGGTCATTTGGGCACTGTCTGTGAGAAAAAGAGCACCATGACGCAATTCACTCCGCCAGAAATTTGGAAATGCGATGCTGTACTTACTTGGCATTTGCAGCGGAAGCTCCAGTACTAACATTTCAGAATGTTTGGGTGTCAATCTGAGGACAGTGCAGAGGATTCGGAAAGAGTTGGATGATATATCCAGTCAACATCATGGTGTTTGAAGTGATCACTAGTAATGGCGACGTTATGCCTCCATTCATCTTCCCAGAGGGCTTCAGACTCAACATGGAGGCATATATCAAGTGCCTTGAGGAGGTAGTGCTGCCCTTTATCAAGAGGGTGGCTGCTTGAAAACCCTATGTCTGGCAGCAGGACTCTGCAACATACGACACAAGCAAATGAACATTGTCATGGCTGTCAGACAATTTCTGCAACCGCATTACCCTTACATCCGGCCACGTAACTCCCTAGACTGTAACCCCCTTGATTCTTATAAGTGGGCGCAGTTTTGCGAGAGATCAACAAAACTCCTTGTAACAACAAAGATGAACTGAATGCAAAGATTACGGCAGCATTCAGCAACTTAAACAAAGAGACCGTCCAGTTGCAAATCTGTTGCTAAGAGTTGCAACAGATTTCACAATCATCTGGAGGCCGTGGTTGACGCCAGTGGCAATTTTATTGAATTAATTTACTCTTTAGTATTTCAAGATATTTTTGCGTAATTTTGATAAATATGTCAGTTAAAATGAGATGTCATTGTTATTTTGATTGCGTTATTTAGACGACAATTTATCCATCGCAATCTTCATACGCTGAACGTAGACTATATAAGGAAGCAGACACCCAGTTCTAAACAGGAAACAAGAGATAAACTTCTACACCTGTCCAAAAGACCATGGAGGCTTGTGAATCGGACGATAGGCGAACTGATTTAATGCTATTGGGAGAGAAGTAAAACTAAATAAATAATTACTGAATAAAATTTCGGAGATGTTAGAGGTATAGAGTTATTTTTCTTGTGGTGATATATAGCTTTGTATAAGGTTTCTTATAGTTTAGTTTTTGGTTACTATGTAGTGGGTTATAGTAGAAGAGTTTAATAGTGTCTTTACGTTATTAAGATTTGTTTTATTGTTTTTTTCATATAAACATAAATACGTTGCCCTGACGAGCGTATGTATGTCTCGTCGAAACTTCAAGTCGGAAAATAAATTGTTTAAAATTTCATTCTTCTTTACATTGCATCTATCTATCTCTCTCTCTCTCTCTCTCTCTCTCTCTCTATATATATATATATATATATATATATATATATATATATATATATATATATATATATATATATATATAATATATGTATATATACAAGGTAAACAAAAAGGTTCTGTCCGTTTTTAAAGGAAAAAACAGAAAACGCTTCACAGCACCTTCTGCCAACGTGTCTCCAGCACCTTCTGCCAACGTGTCTCCAGCTGTTCAATGCCCTTGCGATAGAACTCGGGTGGGGGTGACGCAAAGAAGTCCGTGAGGGGTTTGCGCAAGTCTGCTTCATTGGTGAAGGATTTCCCACGAAGATGAGTATCCAGGGAGTGTAAGAGGTGGTAATCGGATGACGTAAGGTCAGGTGAGTAAGGTGGATGGAACAAAGTCTCCTACCCAAGATGCTGTATGGTATCCCTGACCACTCGCGCGACATGCGGCCTGGCGTTGTCATGGAGGAAAAGCACACCTTTGCGATTCACCAGTGCTGACTCCTTCTGGCGCAATGCCTGTTGCACACGTTTCAATTGCTGCGAGTATAGTTCTACAGTGACCGTTTGGCCCATTGGTAGTAGTTCATAATGAACCACTTGACGACCTGTCCACCAGACACAAAGCATAATCTTGGGTGGGTGCATAGGCGGTCTTGCGGTGTGAGGGACAGCATCCTGAGGAGACAACCAATGTCTGGAACGCTTGGGAGTTTCGTACAGAATCCACTTTTCATCACTGGTAAGCACTCGATTGAATAAGGATGTGGTACAGTGGCGAGAAAGCAGCGATACGTAGACTGCCACTCGTTGTCTCTTGTGGAGCTCCAATAGCGTTTGCGGAACCCAACTGCTCAGTTTGTACGTCTTACCTAGACGGTTCAGGTGAATTCTAACTGTTTCATCGGAAACGTTGTACTGTTTGCAAGTTCACCACACGTTAGACTACTGTCCTCTTCAATGGTCGCCTTCAGGACTCCGTCATTCAAGACCTGTGGTCGTCCGCTGCGAGGCTCATCATGGAGAGACAAATCTCCCGACTTGAATTTTCGAAACCAACGCCTTGCAATACGTTCATCCACAGCACTATCCCCAAACGCTTGACATATGCGGCGACTTGGCGCAGCTGCTGATAAGCCCACTTTGAAGTCGTAAAGCAAACAGTTCTGAACGAGATCTCTCGACACTTCCATCCTTCTCACAGCTGTCCGGCTTATAACTGATGGCCGGGCACGGTGCGTGTGTTTTTTTATAACGTCTGATGTTCCTACTTCCGGTTGTCTGAATTTGAAAACAATTGCTACACACATTTCGTATATATTTCAACTTCATTCAATGACTAATCAAAAAACGGACAGATTTTTTTGTTACCTTGTATGTGTGTGTGTGTGCGCGCGCGCACGTACGTGTGTCTCTGTGTGTGTGTGTGTGTGTGTGTTTGTGTGTGTGTGTGTGTGTAAAAATTAAGAGAGAGTATATCTGTAAAAGGACAATATGAATAAAAACAAAAGGAAATGTTATCTTAGCCGATGGGTTTTTCGGTTAAACTGATGCATTTATTTACAAATGTTATTATATATATACTTTGATAACCTGGGAAGTATAATTTTTCCTCTTATCTTATTTATATATATATATATATATATATATATATATATATATGTGTGTGTGTGTGTGTGTGTGTGTGTGTGTGTGTGTGTGTGTGTACTCGCGCGTGTGTGCGTGTGTGTGTATATATATGTGCTATATTTATGGGATAAAGTGCTCAATATCAGAGATAGAGCGTATGCAAATATAAATATAAAAGTGAACATTGAAGTTGGACGCAATCGTCAGGCATGAAACAGCCTGTCGCCTCTATGTGTTGACTTCAATGTTCACTTTTATATATATATATATATATATATATATATATATACACGTATGTATGTATGTTTGTGTGTTTATGTATGTATTTATTAATAATAAATATATATTTTCCTCGCCCGTAGCACAAATCTGACTTTCACGCACAATACAATCGTCAGGTGGTGATTAAAAACTGATTGAGTTTTCGATCAGCACCTTATGATTCCGTTGTGCATGAAATTCAGAATTGTGCTACTGATGAGGAAAAAATGTATATTTATTATTAATATAAATTATAGTTCTGCTAGTATACATCGAGAACTATTTTATTTGCACTAGAATTCAATGCGCGATATATATATATATATATATATATATATATATATATATATATATATATATATATATATATATATGTGCTGTAGGATGTCAGTTATTCGAATACACATTATCCGGACGAAATTTCAGGGTATCAGATTTAACTTCTTTTTTACGTGTTTATTATGGCTTCCTTTTTATGGTCGGATCAGTTATCTCGGCAAACTACTACCCCACTCGTTCCGTTCCGATAATCTACGTTCCAAAAACCTACATGAGTGTATATATATATATATATATATATATATATATATATATATGTGTGTGTGTGTGTGTGTGTGTTATCGAAGTTGTAAAAGCATTGATTAGTAATGAATTGGCGCATTTTTATGATTTTATGTGTGGGCAGTGGTATTTCAAATGAGACCCATTATATCAAGAATAAGTGGCACCCCACATAATCTAGCCAGTACACTAGCCAAACTTTTAACCCCACTACTTAGCTCCTCGCATATAATGGACTCTGCAGATATTATTAATAAAAAACAAACAAACTAGACGTAAAAGACAACTCTAAAGGCCAGTATAGACATAAAAAGATTTTCTCGCCCGAGTCCATTCTTCAAATTTATACATCAACAATTCGCCCTTGCGTGGAATACTTCTACCAGCATATAGTCTGGAACCCCTGCTGTTCGCCTTAAGGTCCTCGACAAGATCCAGAGACGGATATGCAATGTTGTTTTTCCTGATCTGGTATCTCGTCTAAAGTCACTCTCTTGCAGACGTGCCGTCGCCTCTCTCTGTCTTTTCTACAAATACTTTCACGGTAACTGCTCCGACGAGCTACTTTCGCTAGTTCCCAGACTGCATGAATATAAGCGTCTTTGGCATCTCGGTCCCACCCTTTCACTGTCGAAACAGTTAAATGTGGCCGTCTCTTCTACTCCAATAGCTTCATGTCTCGCACCTCCCATCTGTGGAATTCCCTTCCTATTACTTGTTTCCCTGATAGCTATAATCTCCAACTATTCAAATGTAATATCAATCGACATCTCCAAAAGCTTGAACAATTCCCTTTCCTTCTCTTCATCCTTTCCTCCATCACGCCTCTTTACTCTCGCTTCCACTCTGCAACCCCTTGCGTACTTGTGGCATCCCGCCTTGCTTGGAGTGAAATGCTTAAAAAATATGCAGATGTTCCTGTAAAGAAATGCCAAAATTTACCAAAACACATTTAACGAAAACAAAAATAAAATTGCCTATCACTACAAACACATGTTCATAAAAATATGCCAATTAATATATATATATATATATATATATATATATATATATATATATATATATATATGCCCATATCCACATGTAATGAGAAAGAAAAGAATATGAATTCAAGCGTTCACAGCATTAATTCAAAAGAGAGCTCAATAAATACGAGGAGTAGAGCAGTAGTTATTATACATATTTTACATACGGTCAAAAACAATTACTCACGACACACATATATATATATATATATATATATATATATATATATATATATATATATATATATATATATATATAATATATATATATATATATATATACATATATATATATATGTATATATATATGTATATATATATGTATATATATATGTGTGTGTATATATATATATATGTGTATATATATATGTGTGTATATATATATGTGTATATATATATATGTGTATATATATATATGTGTATATATATATATATATATATATATGTGTGTGTATATATACATATATATATATATATATATATATATATATATATATATATATATATATATATATATATTTATATATATATCGGCTCCTGAAAAATTAATTTCGGTTGAGCTCTTTGGTTTGAGGTGTGAGTTTGTAAACAGTGACTATTTAAGCCAATATAGCATGACTGTTCGGCAGAATTGAGTCACTGTCAGTCACTCTGTCTTTATCTAAATCTAAAATTAAACACGCTTAGTGGTAGAAGTTCCGACTGATGCCAATTCAGTCGGGTTTCGATCCTAGCTAGAGGCAACCGGACGTCTAGCCATACTGATGAGCTGTGCAACAGCGAAACAGTCTGTCTGTGGATGACAAATATATATATATATATATATATATATATATATATAGCAATCCTCGCATTTGCCCAACTGGTGGGCTTGCATGCAAAACAATGAACAAGCATGAGCACCTGAACTTTTTGAGGAACAGTACGGGCGAGTTAATTATGTATACGGGAGAGTTCATATATAAAATCTACGGGAGAGTTTATTATATGAAAACTATAGTAATGTGTGTATGTGTGTGCGCATGCGGAGGGTGTGAACCTAGAAATCAATACTACATAGTTAGTCAATTTGATTTCCAGTCTAAGTGGCACTAAATTTTCAGCGGTCTCTCTATATAGGTCATTTAGTGATTAATCTCACTTAATGCTGATATCTATATTTTATTTACTTAGCTGTTTTCCTTTCTAATGAGTTAGCGCTATTCTGAAGCGTTCGAACATCCCAAGAACGGAAAATTCATGGCATCTTTTACACATTATTAGTGTTAGAGCTTCGACTATATAATAAAATGACACTGTAAGATAACTTGAGATGCCACCGGAAGATGACTTGAAATATCGCTGTAATATGACTTGAGATGACAATGTAAGTGCTGTGGCCTGTTATGGGCCAGAAAGAAAGACACGGGAAGAAGAAGGTAGGTTGAACAAGTGTATTGAAATAACAGAACATATATACAAAAATAAGAGTTTTATTACTCAGCAGATAGAAGTGTCCGTCCGAACTGTCAGGTTACACTGCGTCCCGATTGACTGCTTAGGAAGTCTTGCAAGTTAGTATTTATGAAGGAGGAAGAATTCATTCTAATTTAGATAGGTCAACAAAATAGTAAGATGACTTCAAATGACGCTGAAAGGTGACTTGAGATGCCATGGGAAGATGACTTGAGATGACACAGTAAGATGAATTTAGATGACGCAGAATGATGGCTTGAGATAACGCTCTAACTTGAGATGACACTGTAAGATGACTTCAGATGACGCTTAATGATGACTTGAGATGGCACACATATAACTTGAAATGCCACCGCATGATGACTTGAGATGACGCTGAAAGATGACTTGAGATGCTACTGGAAGATGACTTGAGATGACACTGTAAGATGAAGTGAGATGACGCTGAAAAATGACTTGAAATAGCACTAAGATGACTTGATGGCACTTTAAGAGGACTTGAGATGGCACGGTAAGATGACTTGAGATGACGCTCTAAGATGACTTGAAATGATACACTAAGATGACTTGATGACGCTGTAAGATGACTTGATGACGCTGTATGATGATTGATATGACACTGTAAGATGACTTGAGATGATGCACGAAGATAACTTGAGATGACGCGTTAAGATGACTTGAGATGCCACCGGAAAATGAAATAACACTGTAAGATGACCTGAGATTTATTATCAACCTAAAATCTTTTTTTTCTCACACTCCTCAATGAAAGGAAGGCAGTGATTCATTTAAATATACACTAATTTGACATTTTTTGTTCTGTATCACAGAATGTTCCGCCATTGGTACAGAGTAAAAACAAAGGAATCCCAGTAGTATCCTCTTTCTGCGTCGATGTTAATCCACGGGGAGTGGAATTTTGGTTAAAATGATCTTTTAGGACGGTTTTAATAAAAATCAAAATGAGTAAACTCTTGGACTTCACACACGGCGATATGTTTAAAGTTGCAGTGGCACGTGTGGGGCTAGTATTCACACTATGGTGTACTGTGGATAGCAACAGTTGATGCAAACTAAGACACAATCAAAAGTAATGGATGGAAAGCCCTCAGGCATTTTATTCAAAAGTTCCAGTCAGGAGATGACTGCTTGTTAGTAGCAGTGAACAAATGGAATAAATGTCTTTCTGAAGAAAATGAACTTTATCTGTAGTTTTCATTTGTTTTATTATCATTAATTTTGGTCAGTTCTTGCGTTGGTCAAACAGCCATGTATATATATAAATATGTGTGTGTGTGTGTGTGTGTGTGTATGAATAAAATTGATAGTCTTTTTACAGGTATATTTTTATCTAATTTTTTTTGTAATTAGCCCATAGCTGGAAGTAGAAGAGATGAATTCATACATTTTCCATGGATATTTTCGCGTAAGTGGATATAACGAACCCAACTGGAATTAGAAGTCGTCTCTCCTATTATCGTTATCCATTACAACACCTGGTATTCCTAAGTAATCACTCATCTAGGTACTGAAGAGGCTCCAAGATTTCAAGAAATTCACGAGAATGCGACGTGGCAGCAGTTCTCTATCCCCCCTGCCAAAGTTCCTAGTATGTTTTCATCAATGGAAACGACGCTGAATAAAAAGGGGACTACTCGGAAGGAGATTAAATGGCGAATTGATATCTGCATTACTTTTCTTTTTATATCACCTGTCCCGATATTTTTTGATCAGACTTCGCACACAAGCAGAATTATATATATATATATATATATATATATATATATATATATATATATATATATATATATATATATATATATATATATATATATATATGCCGTGGGGTGTCAGTTATTCGAATAGATATTATCCGGACGAAATTTCAGGGTATCATGTTTAACTTCTTTTTTACGTGTTTATTATGGCTTCATTTTATTGTCGGATCAGTTATCCGGGCAAAATACTACCCACTCGTTCCGTTCCGATAATTTACATTCCACAACCTACGTGAGTATATATATATATATATATATATATATATATATATATATATATATATATATATATATATATATATATGTGTGTGTGTGTGTGTGTGTGTGTGTCTGTGTCTGTGTGTGTATATGTGTGTGTGTGTGTATGTGTGTGTGTGCTATCGAATTTGAAAAAATTATTGATTAATAATTAATTGGCACATTTTTAGGATTTTATGTGCAGGAGAGGTAATTCCAGTGAGACCCATTATATCAAGAATAACTGGCACCCCACATAATCTAGCCAGTACACTAGCCAAACCTTTAACCCCACTACTTAGCTCCTCGCATATAATGAACTCTGCAGATATTGTTAATAGAAAAAATAGATATAAAAGACAAATATGAGACCAGTTTAGACATAAAATCTTTATATGCCAATGTTTCTGTAAAGAAATGCCTAAATTTAACAAAAAGCGCCTTTTTCCTCGTTCAAAAAATCAAATCCCACTTGAAAGGTACAAGATTTGAAGACATCGAGGGAATCCACTCGAATGCGGCGAGGCAGCTCTTCTATATTCCCCAAAAATGAAGTTCCAGGAATGCTTCTACTAATGGAAACGATGCTAGATAAAGTGTTTGGCTTTAAAAGGGGACTATTTCGAAGGTGATTAAATGCTGAATACATATATATTGTATTCTTTTTATAGCACATACTTTTTTCAGACTTCGTATTATATATATATATATATATATATAAATATATATATATATATATATATATATATATCGTTGGAGGAAGTTATAACTTTAAACGAATACCTTGTAAACCCTCACCAAACAAAATGCACATATATTCACTATATACGACGCAGATAATGTAACATACTTCAAACAAAACCAATACTTTGAACTAAACAGACTGTATAAATGATGAAATTTTGAACAAATTTGTTATTAATTCTTATTTCTTTCTTACATTCTGAGTGTGAAAAATTTATTGTTGATTGGTCGAAATATGGCTTTGTTTGCCTGGCGTTTTTTCTCATCGGTCTGTTTGTAGAGAAGACAAAATACTGGTATTCGTGTTTTTTTTCTACCACCACACACACACTCAAACACATAAGCACACATTCACACAAACACATATACGCTTGAATGGAAACTTCAGGCCATGTATGTTGTATTGTAGCTCGACTATTTGTATATGTAGGTCAATGGCGCATTATGGGTAGCAAGATCATGTATTTCCGGTTTATTTTATTATCCTAACAATTACGCAGACAACAACAGTTATATTTCAAATTATTCTAACGCCTATTGAATAGAAATTACTGTGGCTCAGAATTTGCAGGTATTGTGTTGATTTTTTTTACTTATAATTATTCATTATTGAGTACTTAGGGGATTTTGCATTTATTCATTAGTTATTTGTTGTTGTTGATTATTATTATTAAATTTATTTAGTTGCAGTTGTGCATTCGTAGAGTTTGTTAATTTGTTTATTATTTATTTACTGAAATTATTTATTTATTAGTTCATTTATTTGTTTCTTTTTTTCTATTTTGGATGGTTCATAAGATGGACGTATGCAAATTTGGCTTATTACTTTGTCTACTTTCTTTTTTTGAAATATTTGTTTTTGTTTTCATCTCTTGCAGAATTTATTTTTTACTTTCCCTGGCACCAGATAGGTTCTAATTTCTTGATGGCCATGTCGTCATTATCACACCGCTGTCATCGGGAGTTGATAAGCTATATCCAGCAAAACGAAAAATAAATAACATAGCGATAATCCTGCTGTTCTGTATCTCACTTGAGTGGGAAGATCTCGTGTCTTTAATGCGTTACTCATACCCTGACCTGCTCTGCCGGAGGAAGCAATTGTTTGTTTTCATAACGAATTCCTTTGGCTCAATTAGCTATATTAGACAAAACATTGCGGTTTGTTTTGTTTGGCACGAGTGCCGCGACAATATTGTCGTACCGTTGTCAAAATGCAGCCAGCCTATCTTTTAAAATGTTATTTACTTTTCGTTATGAGCCAGTTAATTCTTTTGAGACTAATTAAATGAAATCTACGTTAGAACCATTTGAGTCTCTTTATTAGAATACTAGCTTAAAAGCCGCCCTATCGACAACAACGAACTACAGAAGAACTCAAAATTAATCGCTACATATAAGTATTGCATTAATATTTAAGCTTACCTTTTAAAAGTTCAACGATAATTCTTCTGCCGCCATTTAATTTAAAGACAATTTGATGTATGTAGGTCCTTACTTTCTGTAGAAACAATTATTTTTATTTCATGGGTGACTTTTCCTGGATTTCGCAATTAATTTCGATTATTCCTCAATTTATTTCCAATTTATATTAGCTATTATCGTACAAAAAAAAATTCGCCGTAAAAAAATCACGTAAAAAAAAAATTGCCGTAAACAATCGCAGTCATGAAAACTTGGGTATCCAAAATTTCAGGATGGCGGACCCGGATCCAGTCCGGAATGTTTTTAATTTGCTCACGGAGTCGCCCTGATTCCAAAATGATATGATATGTTGGGCTACGGGCTCTAGGACTAAAGTTGAAAAAATGTGTCACAGTGACACACTGATATTCGTATTTATTATATAGATAATAAAGTCTGTTTTATAGAACTAACAGGCTTAGGCACATGTCACGTTGAAACACCGGTTCCCGTCCGATTACTGATGTTAAACAACGTCGAATCGGTATTGACCGCTTGGGAATCCCAGCTGCTGTAGGCTTGGATGGGCGAGTTGTATGTCTTTTAGCCATGTTACGTTGAAACACCGGTCCTCGTGCGATCACCGATGTTAAGCAATGTTGAGCCTAGTAAGTACCCAGACAGGTGGTAGCTTTGGAATACAAGGTGCTGTAGTGTCAGAAGTGCGTGTGGTAAGGTCTACGGCCATGTAATGTTGAAACACCGGTTCTCGTACGATGTCCGAAGTTAAGCAACGTCGAGCCTGGTCAGTAACTACATGGGTAATCGCTTGGAAATACCAGGTACTGTAAGGTTGGATGTGCGAGTGGTATGATTTACGGCCATATCACGTTGAAACATTGGTTCTCGCACGATAACTGAAGTTAAGTAACGTCGACCCTGGTCAGTATCTACATGGGTAACAACTTGGGAATACCAAGTGCTATAAATTTGGATGAGCGGGTGGTATATTAGATAACGGATCGGAATTAAAAATCGGAGAACCGAGTTCCAATTTCACTCGAGTTCGTTATATTCATTTACGCCCAAATACATTTGGGAAAGGTATGAATCCATCGCTTCTCCCTCAGTTATGGGTTAAATAGTAATTATGGGTTAAATAGATACTTAGTTGCAAGTCACTCGCTTACTCTATTCCATGGCAAATGTTGAATTTGAGCTTCATTCTTTAGTTCCACCCGATCAGACCTTAACTGCTATGACATGGTGCAGGTAAGTACAAGGACCTTTCTAAATCCCATCTCGTCATCATTAGTTACCGTGACATGTCAGTAACAAGACGCATGTTCAGTATCGAATAGAGAGTAAGGAGGAGCAGATGTATAACATTTTCCGAGGATATAATGCAAAGCGAATACAAGAAGCCCCTATTAACTTTCACCAAGGCTAAGAAAATAAAATAAAAATAAAATAAAAATAAAACAGAATTTAGGAAATACAATGTGTGTGTGTTTCTGTGTATGGACCAAAAGAGAAATTCAAGCAGCAAGCTATGCAAAGTTCTACATAGTGGAATTTAAATAGTTACATATACATTTTTTGGCTTGCAGTGATGTCCACGCTATGCAAGGCCCGAGTCCACTTGAGGTAGACGATTACAGAGTAAGAGTCACAGTTTATGCGGATATGTGGGGAAGACTTGAAGAGGTTAAGATTTTACTGATCGGGAAAACATTCTGTTGGGAATCGTTTCCACAAAGCAATTCTTTGCGGGAAGAAGCTGTTCGAGTGGAACTTCTCACCAATGGAATACGAAGGGAATGTGGGTAGTTCCCTACAATATGAGTGGCATGGTGGGTCCTAGCCTTGAAGGTTAGAACTGGCGGAACCAAGGAATGAAGTTCGTCTGGACACTCTTTCCATGGAAGTAGCAATAGAGCAGTGAGAGGATAGCAGGGAGGAAATATATATATATATATATATATATATATATATATATATATATCCCAGTTTATTTATTAAAGAGTTTATTTATCTATTTTCGTACTTCGGTGGGCTAAAATAAATAAATATACTGTTCAATCAATAAACGAAGCGTCTACTCAAATACGAGTAACCACTAATAATTAGTGATAAAAATGTCAGATTCATAAAAATCCATTTCTTTCTCTCTCTCTCTCTCTCTCTCTCTCTCTCTCTCTCTCTCTCTCTCTCTATATATATATATATATATATATATATATATATATATATATATATATATATATATATATATATAAAATGGTGTCCTCTGTGTGTGCTCACGCGCGTGTATTTAAGCAATTTTAAAGCAGTCAATTGATTCCGTAATCCGACATTATTTGTAATTACTTATAAACGTTATATTAGAAGACACAAGATGGAGTAGACATTTTAATTTTTTAAGAGAGAAATTGATATATACCGACCTCGCCAATCGAAATACTTATTAACAGGCACATTTTCTTTAATAAGATTTTGAATATACTCTGACTGGTAGATATCAGTTTCACTGTTAAAAAAAGAACACTAATATGTACTGAAACTCGTGTACCCACCGTAATACTATGCACACATTAATAATAAATGTAAGAAAACCTAGTAGAGTACAGAAGAAGCGAAAAGAAACGAAACACTTTGAAAATACATGTTGGAAATTCTATGAGACGTATATTTTGTTGTTCGAACGAGAAAATATTCTTTCGTAAAGTCATCTGCATATTGGGAAAAGACCTTTCGCCCTTGTTTCCACGACTTTTTCTTTTCAACTCATCTGCACACTGCAAATAATAGCGACTTTTTACACACTTTTGCTTAGTTTCCAAAATAGATTTTTTCTCAAATTAACTGTTTGTGGGAAAAAGCAACCGATACATTCTGTTTTTAGACTCAAACTACTCTCGACTCAGCTTTTCTTGCAGTCAGAGAAAGTAAGTCACATTCTTGAGTTTTATAATTAACGACTTCTTGTCATTTATCAGGCATTTCGTCTAACAGGTTCTTTCTGTTTACACTTGGTGGGTCGATTCCTCGAATTGACCAATGAGCGTGGACCATGCCCCTCTTCCTTAAAGGAAAATTTCCATCCGATGTTTCGTTTTTCTTCTTTTGTTAGGAGTGGATTCCTCAAACACCGAGGTCAACTCTTCTAGAAATTGGTAAATATCTTGAAATTCTTGGAACCGCTGACCAAACAAGTAATGTTAGATGTTAGTACTAGTTTGAAGCGAACAGGTCAGTCAGATACAATGCTTCCGATCCCAAATATGTCACCATTTGCTGCGCCGCATGTGTAACTAGAGGACGGGCGCTATCGATAAAAATCGATCAAAATCAATAAACTTACTGGACCACAAAAACGCTTCTTTCTTTTAATGAGACATTCTTGTAAGTTCACTTCAAAAGTTCCCACACTTTAAAAGTTGTCAAATTCTGAGATTTTAGTTCAAAACCATACTTTAAAAAATTATTGGGACTGTTGCCATAGTAACGGAGTTAAAAATTCGCAGAGTGAAGCCGCTTGACACAGATTGATTTTGGAGTCTGTCACGCATGTACACAAAGTTAGAACATGCTCTCTCACTTTCGTTGTTTATAGCAATGCTCGGAAGGAAAGTGTGTAGCGTGTGGTCGTCTGACCACGCTACAGAATCTCCGTCAGCAACTATGGCTTGTGCAAAGGATCTGTCTAAGAACAACATTCCCCAGCTCCAACAAGTACCATCCCGCCCGATGCAACTTTTTCCGAAAATCAAATCCCACTAGAAAGAAACAAGATTTCAAGACGTCGAGGAAATCCAAGAAAATGCAACGAGGCAGATATTTGCTGTCAGAAAGAGAAGTTCTAGGAATGTTTCCATCAATGGGAACGATGTTGGATAAGGTTTGTAGCTTCAGAAGAGGACTATCTTGAAGAAGATTAAATGCCGAATAGCTATGTATTATAGTTTTCTTTATGTAGCATTGGTACCGATACCTTTTGATGATACCTCTTAAATATATATACCGGGTGTAACAGCAAAATTGTCCAAAACGTGTAACAGCAAAATTGTCCAATTGTTAGATTAAGCTTTGAACCGTTGTACCTTAGAAATGATTAAGAATTCTCCAAGGTTTTCATATTACTGGACTCTACTTTGAGCAATAAAAATGTATTTAAATTTAAATTTAAATGTGTTGAAATGATGGTCCTTGCTGTTGTAGCTTCCTGATCCAGTTTTCCTCTCTATTGATCTCTGTTTAAAACGTATTCACCGTTTTCGTGGTGGTTCTTCAATGGACTTTGAAGATGGAAGCCAAAGTATGAATGTTGGTACTATTACTGAAGGCCTGAATGACCTTTTTCCTCTCACCATTGCTCAGTTGGGAAGATATTGTAGGGCTGACACAAAACGAATTTAACCTGTTCTCTTTCTAGCTGAAAGGGGTTTTCAATGATTCTAACCACAAATGATACCAAGATGACTAAACGTCTTATCTGAAAACCTGGAAAAAAAGAAACTCAATTAGTTTAGTGGGTTTTTAGATTTTATACATTTTGTGGGATAAACAATTATCCGATGCAGTTATAAGATTTGGACAATTTTGCTGTTACACTCGGTATATATATAATTTATTACCAACAATGGATCTTTAAGGTTTTTCTTTATTATTAGAATTTGCTCTGTATCATACATTGAGCTCTCATATGGACTAAAATTCCTCTTTGGAATTATATATATATATATATATATTCTGTTTATACGTCTATTTTTATAGATACAAATATTTATATCTATAAAATTTATATATACTTTATATCTATATATTTTATATCTATAAAAATAACGTATAAACAGAAAATATATGAATATATCAGGTCATCCCATAAGTTCTGTCCGAATTTTGAATAAAGAAAACAAGTGACCAAATGTTACATTTAATTACAGATTAAATCAACAATGTATTTTCCCTGATTATCTATGACTTCCTTCCATCTATTAACAAGCTTACTAATTCCATTACTGTAAAATTCTTTTGGCCTTGATTCAAAGAACCCACAAATGTCAGTTTTAACCTCTTCCTGTGTTACAAAAGCTGTTTCTTCCAAATGATTCTATAAGCTACGAAACAAATGGTAGTCTGAAGGAGCAAGATCGGGAGAATAAGGTGGATGAGGAATTTTCTCCCAACCAAGTTCTTTGATCTTTTGTGACGTGATTCTTGCTGTGTGTGGTCGCGCATTGTCCTGATGAAACATCACCCGTTTTCGATTCACTAGAGCAGGTCTTTTTTCCTCAAAGCTTGGTTCAAACGCTCTAATTGCTGACAGTATATTTGAGCATTAATTGTTGCATTAGGTGGTAAGAATTCAAAGTGGATTATTCCTTGGCAATCCCACCAGATTGAAAGAAGAACCTTTTGCCCATGAAGTTCCCTTCTCAGCTGTGGCTGGGTTCCTTCCCCTTTACCAAGCCACTGTCTACGACGCTTAACATTTCGATAAAAGATCCATTTTTCGTCGCCAGTCACAAGTCTATCCAAAAAAGGTGAAACAAGTTGGCGAGAATGAAGAGAAGAGCAGATGTCAACTCAGGATTTGAGGTTGTTTTCAGACAATTCATGAGGCACCCATTTTCCAAGTTTAGAAACTTTTCCAAGTTGTTGAAGATGACGATGAACAGTTGTATGGTTTGAACTGAGAACCACTGCCAATTCCTCAACTGATAAAGCAGGATTTTTTTCAAGGGCTGCTTCAAGAAGCTTTTCATCAAACTCAACTGGACGTCCGGTTCGATCTTTATCTTTAAGGGTGAAATCTCCACCTCTGAAGTTTGCAAACCATCTTCTGCAAGTTCTTTCATTCCCACATTCCTCTCCATAAACTGAGTGAATGTTTCTAGTCGCTTCGGCTGCTGATTTTCCTTTCTTGAACTCAAAGCATTATGTGCCTCGAATGATTCTTGGGTACTTCCATGTTAGCAGGGTTTTAATCAAACAAAATTTAATTTTATTGTTCTCTGAAATAAAATTTAATCAGTTTAAATGCATCTAAACATAAAAATAATGTTCAGCTCCATTAGACATTATAAAATACTCTTTAAATTTCGTTCATTTTAACAAAAAGTTAAAATTCGGACAGAACTTATGGGATGACCTAATATTTTCTGTTTATACGTTATTTTTATACATACAAATATTTAAGCAAATTCTCTGTTTATAATAAACAGTATTAACTATATCTACCGGTCTGACAGTCCGAGAAATTTCATAGAAAATATCTTCCGACAAGAATCGAACCTGTATTCTACACAGGACCCTCATATAGAATGACTTGCTATAAGATTTAGCTACAGGGATGGCAAAGTCAAATTACTGCCCATAAACAACAAATGTCTCATGATTCTTCTCGAACGCTCATATCTACTCTACAGCGTATCTTATATTTTAATATATTTTCACACACGCAAACACACACACACACACACACACACACACACATATATATATATATATATATATATATATATATATATATATATATATATATATATATATATTTATAAATGTAAAAGACAAAAGGAAAACTGTAATAGTTGCCGACACATTTCGTCCGATGTGGACTTTTCAAGTAATAATAACAAAACAAAATGTCCTTAGCAACTGGAACGTTATTTTCATACTGTTAACTAAAAATTACGTCAATTACTGTCACGTGTGGAGATATTATTTTTATTGCTGTGTTGATGGATTCAACCATTTTCTTTTGATTTCTTGATACTGTTCTGTACGTTTGTTTGGGAGAAACAACGTCGGCAACTATTACAGTTTTCGTGTTGTCTTTTACATTTATAAATATTGTCTCTTTCTACAGGTTAATTCTTCATATATATATATATATATATATATATATATATATATATATATATATATATTCACCCTTTTTTCCACTGAATTTTTGCTATTTTCGA
Source organism: Acanthosepion esculentum (assembly GCA_964036315.1). Classification (NCBI taxonomy): domain Eukaryota; kingdom Metazoa; phylum Mollusca; class Cephalopoda; order Sepiida; family Sepiidae; genus Acanthosepion; species Acanthosepion esculentum. The sequence continues at coordinate 49,791,564 of OZ038501.1, forward strand.
TATATTTTTTTCGATGCAGTTTTTGATGTGAAAAGATTTTCGACGAACACTTGATTCTTGTTTTCATGAGAGAATGTTTTACACCCACAGGGTTTTGCAGAGATAAAAAAACGTAATAATTGGTTGCTGCAAAATCAGGTGCATGTAGGGTGTTGGAGAGAACAAACCAACCTTTTCCGGTGTTATTCCCGTTGTATGCAGTCTTGACTTTTATGGAGATATTTAAAATAATTAAAAAAGTATATGCAACTCATGTCAACGAATGCTGGCCAATTTTTTCACAAATGAAGAGAAAACTAGACGTAACAGGAACGTTTCCCTACAGAAGGATACTGAGAATATCATGGACAGAGCATGCGAGAAAAGAAGTTTTAAGGAAAATCGAAACAAAAAGGACACATATTTAGAATCAGAATTTCTTAGTGCTACCACCCCTGACGTTTACAACTGGGACCCGCCATGCCACGTTACACAAGGGTGAATTGTTCCCATTCCTTTCGTATTCCATTAGTAAGGAGTAACTTCCATTCGGACAGCTTCTTCGTAAGAACTGCTGCTTTGGGGAAGAAACTTCAGGAAGGATGTTTCCCAATCACTACAATGTTGTCCTCTTCAAGTTTAGGGTTAACTGTTATCTTTCCTGCATAGCCCTTTGAACTTCACTTCTTGCCCTTTCTTATGCTCATACATCATCAAACGGTAACCCTCTACCTTGAATGGCTCTTGGGCCTTATATTGGTGAACATTTATATAAAAAGGAAAGAAAGAATCAGCAGTAATTCTTTGGACGTATAATAAGGATGGAGTGTTTGGAAAATTTAAAACTCATAGAACGAATGCAAAAGAAACATGAGAAAACCTGACAAATTTGTATTAAGGGATAGCGGAATGGTGATGGGGGTGTTTGGTAAAAGGAAAACGTTGCTAAGATCTACAAGGTATAGGAAGTTGTGGACAGCCGTGATCACCCACGTCATAAAGGGACACAACATATATAAGATGGTGAATGCATAATTAATAAAGATTTGAGAAATTTCAAAAACACAGTCCAACCACCTCTGACCTTTACAACTGGGACCCGCCATGCCATGTACACAAGGGTGAATTGTCCCCATTCCCTTTGTATTCCATTAGTAAGGAGTAAGTTCCATTCAAACAGCTTCTTCCCAGAAGATGGCGGATGATTTCTTGATCATTATAATCTTGACCTCTTCAAGTCTAACGCTAATGGTTATCTTTCCTGTATAGCCTTGTGAATTTCTCTTCTTGCCCTTTCTTACGCTCATACACCCCTCTACTTTGAGTGTCTCTTGGGACTTGTATTGGTGAACATTTGTATAAAAAAGGAAAGAAAGACACAGCAGTAATTCTTTGGACGTATAATAAGGAAAGGCTTTGAAACTCATAGAACAAATGCAAAGGGAACAGGAGAAAATCTTACAAGTTTGTATGACTGGACATCGGAATGGCGATGGGGGTGCTTGGTAACGGGAAAAACGTTGCTAAAAGCTACAAGGTATAGGAAGTTGTGGAGAGCCGTGATCACCCAAGTCATAAGGGGACACGGCGTATAGAAGATGGTGAACGCATAATTAATAAAGATTTGAGAAATTTCAAAAACACTTAGATTTTCCCTAACGTGGTTGAAAAGTTGACACCGGAAGCATTTTCATGGACCTAATATTTTTACATGATGTATTTAAATATCTTTTTTTTTTCCTTGCATTGTTTATTATTATTTACTTTTATACTGATATAACATCCCAGACACACACAAAAAATATAGTTCATAAATTTTCACGGAATATATCTTTATATGAGATTTCCTTCAACTGTGTATACATCATTTTCATCACAGGCGATCATATCTTGATGCTTCTTTTTATTTTTCTGCTTCTTTTTTTAATTTTTAAAGCTCCCTATGTTTCAGGTTTGAAAAGCACACTTCCGTCAGGTGGCCAAGTCTTCAAGAAAATAATGTTTCTCACAAGTTTCCTATACAAGAATCTTGGTAACGATTTGAACCTTGTCCATTTTATTTTGCAACGAGAGGAAGAAAAACAAAAACGGAAGAGGCAGACCTCTGCGACGATAAGAATTAATTAAAAAACCTGGATGTAAAAACCATAGCAAATAGAAATTGTTGATGCGAGTACCAACTATTGAGAGACCCGGTAATAAATACAGTTAAAATGATAGCAGGGTAATAGAGCATTAGGCTGCAGGTCACAAGGTCTCTAATTCTGTTCCTGATGTTAAATGCTTAAATATAAAACGAAAATTTGCATTCATATTTTAAATACTGTAACCCTTCAAGATGTATGCTATCTTAGCTCTCTACAGTCCCTTTAATGTGTGTGAATTGCCATGACTTCTTGTAAAAGATAGTGGGAAAACAAGAATGTAACACTCACAGGGCATATTGACGACGAGAGAGAAAGAAGAAAGCAGTGAGTAAGCCACCTAAAGAGATTGTGTAAAAGGTTTCAGAATAGGGATTAGGAAATATAGATAAAGTTTACTAAAGGCTACGAAAAACAGGAAGTTGTGGAGAGCAATGATCGCTCACGTCCTGAAGGGACACGGCATATAGAAAAAGAAGCAACAAACAATCGTTCTGAATTTGTATCTGGTCAAAAGCGGTTGGGCTAGTATTTGTCACTGTTATATTCGCATGATTCTCAACGGAATCGAGCTAAGCTAGTTTTCCTTCTATTAGACTGGCTGCCAATCAAGGCTATAGAACATTGTCTATCCGGTTATTCAAACCATAGATGGGGTGCAAATTGATTCAGGCCTTCTCCCAGAAGTATCAGTGCACAATGAACACAACCGACTGAACAGGAATTTGAACTTATATTACCGATTCCAACTTCTGCTCCAATAACTGTTATGCCCAAACATCCATTGTATTCATATCTTCTCATTTTATATGCTGTGTGCTGTCAGGGTATGGGCGATCATGGCTCTCCGCAAATCCCACCTCTCTTGTTCTAACTAAGATTTGATTTTTACCATCTGTCATTGATCCCACTCTGGCGACACAAACTTGTTTGGTAGGTTACTCGAGTCTCCTTTCTTCATATCTCCTCTGCGTGTTAAACTTTCCAAGCCCGCTTTTTCCTAAAAACTTTTTTCGGGTCACTCTGAGAGTGCTCCTCGTACCATGTAACACAGAACTACCTGCCGTGTATTCGGGTTATGGACGACTAAACCGGATCCCTCACTAGGCTTTTCTAATTGGATACATCGTTAAAAATAAGCTTTAATAAATGACCGTCTCACCTGGCATAGAACACCTCGTTAACAAGCACTTCTGGGACGACATTAGTGATTGTGGCGAGTTTGATCTTCCCCAATAAAGGTGTTGTGCTGTACCAAACTGCATTTTCAAAATATCTATAACTCGACCAGAATAAAATGGTAGTAGTAATGATGAAATTAACCCTTTCCCTACAGGAAACTTTAAGCATTCATTGATCAAACGTTTAGCTCTAGTGTCGTTTGAAATCCATAAAACCTTATACTTAAAACAGTTTGTTCAGAAAATTACACTTCTCAAGTCCACTACTATCACACTTTCTAGTATTATTTACAGTTTCCGTCCTAACCTTAAGTTTAAGGCAGTGTGCAAATCAGCATCTTGATTATATAATTATTTTCCCCACTACTTATATGTATTAACCATTTTAGTTTGGCGGCATATCAACATCTTTAGGTTAATTAATGCCGAAAGGTAATAATTTTGTACGCAGTTTTATTTGTTTATTGGTGAAAATAATGGTTCTAGTGATAAAAGTCTTACTAATTAACCCATAGGTAGGGAGAAGAAGAATTGGGTTCATACCTTTTCCCAATGGTTTTTGCGCGTAAGTGAATAAAACGAATCCGGCTGAAATCGAAACTGCGGTCCGATTTCCATTTCCAAGCCGTTATTCATTACACCAACCGCACATACAAGTTTACAGTAACTGGTGTTCCCGAGCAGTCACCCATCTAGATACTGACCAGGCTCGGCATTGCTTAATTTCGGTGATCGTATGAGAACCGGTGTACTAATCGTTTTAGTTGTTGTTGCCCCTGGATGTCTTCAAGTAATGTAGTTTTTGTTGTTTAGTAAAGCTGTTTGCGATTATGTATGGCCAGTTCATAGGGTCTGATGAAGGGTTGTCCTTCAGACGTTAAGGATTTGTTCGTATGAAACCATTTTAATCACCTGAGAAAATCATACATGTATATATATATTTTAAATTTTTAATGAAATTTTCTTCCCGTGAAATTTCTTTACCGCAAAAATTATAGCAAACGCTTCCTTTTCAATTTGACCGTACCATTTTTTTTCGTATTTGTCAAACTTCATGAAGCAAACTTCATGGGCGATTGCTTTCACTGTATCGTCCTCGAATTTATGGCCTATTACCACTCCTATACCGTACTTCGCTCGCGTCCGAGGCTACCATTATCTGTCACTGCGGGTCGTAATGTGTCCACGATAATTGAAGTTAGTTTTTTTTTTTTTAATTCTTTCAAAAACTTTGACATTCCGCTGATCAATTTCATTTCGTACCCTTAAATAAATTATTCGAAGATGCTCGCAATTTGTACATATCTAGCACATAAATATTATAATTTGCTAATCCGAGAAATGATAGTAGGTTCACCAAATTTGTCGGTGGTGGAAATGTCTTTAATAACACTTGCTCTTGCGAAATTTAATCTTCCTTTTTCGTTGATTATATGACCTAAATATTTAATATTATCCATAAAGAATTGACATGAGTTTGAAACCTTAGTCATGTAGTCTCTGAAATACCTGCTGAATCAGTTTTACGTGCTGTATTTAAGTAGCGTTCTTAATAAAAACGTCATCTATATAGGTGACAGCATCATCTAGTTCAGTCAAAATCGTATCCATTATTTGCTGGAAAATATCTGGGGCTACTTTTACACCGAAAGGTAATCTTTTTAAGCTTGTAGAGTCCTTTAAATGTATTAATAGTCAAATACTTCTGGCATTGTTCGTCCACTTCGATTTGAAGATATACCTCGAACAAGTCAATTTTTGAAAAAAAATCCACCACCGTTTGATTTGGTAAATATATCTTCTGGGGTTGTTAGGGGATATACATGTAGGGGGAAGCAGTTATTCAACAGTCGAAACATCGGCACATAAACAAATCTTATTTTTCTTTCTAATATAAACCTCTATTCGGAATAATCTATTTTTAAAAATAATTCCGCGGTTTTCTAATCTAAGTTCGGTGTTAATAGATTCTAAAGGCTTAAAAACTGGTATCAAATTTTCTTTTAATAAAAAAAAACAACCTTTATACATTTTCCCAACTCCTGAGAAAATATCCGTGAATTTATTCTTCAGTTTACTTAGTGCTTTTTAAGCTATAATCTTTTTTGAAGAACAATTAATTTTTCCACAGAATGAATGAATCGTCCAATTCCATAGATCAAATAGTTTGAGCCAATCGACGTCTAGTAAATTAGAGTTGAATTTTTTTAATACTACGTAAACATATGCTTTTTTTGTTTTACCAGCAAGAGCGACATTACACGTAATCCTCCTCCCTACATGGTAGGATGTGGCACAACCCTATTTTTATGCGAGGCAAATCCGAAACCATAGGCTCGGACAAAAATTCCCCGTAGACCCCGCATACACGGGGCCGAGTTTGCCTATCTACCTACCTATTTTATCATGACAAAAAGAAAAATCATTTCATGATTTAAATTTTGCTCTCGTCAAAACATCATCTTTTAGCCTTGATAACTGCAGCACGGATTTTGGCATTCGTTTCAAAAGTTTCTCAAAGTATAAGTTTGATAATGACTCTAAGAGGTCTTTCATTTTTTCAAGTTTATCTCATGCTAATTGTGGGAGTAGCTTCAAACTTTTGAACTGTAGTGTATATATACAGTGTAACCCGGATATAAGAGAAACCCGGATATAAGAGATATTTCTCTGGTCCCAAATTAGAGCATGTGTTAATGTATATATAATAGACCAAACCCGGATATAAGAGAAACCCGGATATAAGAGACTTCTTAACCGGTCCCGACAACTCTCTTATATCCGGGTTACACTGTATAATCTATATATGTCTAAAGCATCTCATTTATGATAGTTTAGACGTGTGTGTGTCTAAGCTATCATCTACTATGATAGTTTAGTTTTTTCTGAATGAGTCGAACGCTCTCCATGACATCCATATCAGAATAGAAGACAAAGAAATAAAGTTATGTCAAATACAGAATTGGGAAAATTAAACGACGAACAATCTCTGAAAAGTCTTAAAAAGGGAAGAACAAACCGTTTGAATATGAAAAGAGCAGCTTTACATCTGAAAGAAATCGAGTCAATTCTACCAAATGTTCGACTAACGCCTTCAAATTGACATATTATTTTAAAGTCGCCCCCCACCCTTAAAAATAGAAAAAAAATGAACATATTCCAATTTCAACTTTAACTGGGTGACGCCAACTCTTTACTTTTGTTTCCTTGTTTAGTCTTTGCAAGTGAATTTTTTTCTGACATATTTATTCAGATATCCTAACCAAAAGATTTGAACTTCCCATGACGTTGTCTGACTAAATATGAACTTTTATTGTTATTTTTCAGAATAGCTATCTCTCTCTCTCTCTCTATCTCTCAATTATTATTTTTAACGAGTAAGTTTTTCCCCCATCTTATTTCTATTTGTCTACGTCGCAACACCCAATCCATCTCTATTTCCACAAATCTGGAATGAAGTAAAAGCTACCCATGAAATTTATATTCCTGCTACGGAGTATAGGTTTTATCAATGAACTCAAGAATATCAACCGACCAAAGAAGTACGAATCTAACTATAAAGCCTTCATTCTTCATTTTCTCAAACACCTTATACGCCGCCATCTTTATTTACATATGGAAAAATTAACAGTAACGCATTATTTTAAATCAGTTCACCCAAACAATGCATTCATGCCAATAAGGCGCTAGTGCGAGTGAAAGAGAATGAGAAGATTTTAGAAGGAACCGGAAACCTAATCCTAAACAGGAGATAGATCTCTACTTCTGTTCAAAAGACAGAGGAGGAGTATGAAACGGACGATAGACGAACTTGTTTATTCCTTTCACATGAAGTCATTGTCAATTATTAACACTTTTGATTAATTTCTATTTTATCATACATATGTATGTTGCTCTTCCTGAGATTAAGGAAATACTTGTCAAAAGTTAATAACGACAAAGCTTTATCTGTTTATTTCAAATAAGTTTAACTCTTTTTCTGGTGACCAAATTGTTTCTCAACACTCGATTAAATGATTTTGGCAATAAAGATCACCACTGTCTAACCTTACCCCCAAAGCTTCTAATGAACAAAACGTATTATATTACACCGACTACTTATATGGCTGGAGATCTGATGGATATTTTTTTCATTTCGAATCTCGCATGTTTTTTTTTCACAAATAAAAGGATAGTTATTTATTCTTAGCACATAAGTGAATGCAATTCACCGGAATTCGGACTCTGTTCCCCCATTCCGAACCGCTATCCATTACTCCATCGAGCCGCCGACACCGTTACTTATATTTACTTACTTGTTATTAACTGTGGCAAAGGTATGAATACATCTCTTCCCTCCCAGTTATGGTTAAGTAGGAGGACAGATTGGGCCCTATAACCTTGGTTGGCAGCCAGTCTACGAGAAGGGAAACTCTGAATGCAAACCAGCATGGATCCGTCGGGCTGTCTTGAACAGGAAATACCACTACTGCTGTGACTGCAATACTCGTGGGGCTCCTACGACTTAATGGATTATGGGTCTTGTGATCATAATATCTCATTACCAATATTGATCATTATAGATTATTGCTTATTATAGAGGCACATCAGTTAGTCTACAGGCTAATAATAAATGTAATTACCTGTCCTCCATAAAGTTACAGTTAACGTTGAGTTCCTCACATCTACGTGCAGGTAGTACCAGAACTGTTTCAGTTGCCACAGAACTTCCTTTTTTTAGACATCTCAGGCGTTACAGGCTGACTCTCCTCAATAGTGAAAATACAGACTGCGGAAACTTTCCTCCTGGAATTGGATTTTGATTAAATTTCAGCCTTGGAACAACAAAGACCGAATAGTGATTTTTGTTTACTAAACTTAGCATGACACAAGGCCATTCATATGGGGAACGGAGTGAGGATCAAACGCAAAAACCAGTAGTAATTATCAACAAGACTAGCTGGCAATCGCTGCCCATTCGGCACCATCTGTCTCAATAATTACAGTTTTTGGGATTGTCCTCTCTACTTAACTGTTTTTTCTCGGATTTTTTTCACTCCCTTTCACCTTAGAGGCCATGCTTGGGGGTGAATCAACTTCTAAATCTACATATCTCAATGAGGCATAAATATTAACATATTTCAAATTTTGGAAAAATTAATCTTTTTTTTACAGGTATTCAATAAAGCAAATAGTATTTAGTAAAATAAATTTATAAAATATCTAATGTCTGCTCATTATTTAACTCATACTAGTGGGTATTAATCCACTTGTATGAGTTAAATAAAAAAAAAGAAATGAAAAAATTATTAATGATGAAAAAGCTTTTATATTACATAAGAATGATTTATATTTTAATATTATCCCTTTTCAATACATATTCAGTCGGGAATATTAATAACGTTGATCGAACCATATAAACACCTCAGATCAAAATTCACTGATGAGCTGTGATACAGCGAAACTGCTTCTCTGTGGATGACAATTTATATATATATATATATATATATATATATATATATATATATATATTAATGCATATTTGGTCAGTAACCTTTGTTTAATTTTTTATTAGGTTTTTACAGCATCCTTTAATTGTTCTCTTTTGTAGGACTAAGGGAGTTCATAATGTTTTTCATAATTTTTATTGTCGCAAGCGCTTTCGGCCATTTCTGTAGCCATTTTCAAGGATGCATTATCTTTGGTATTGTTATATTTTCATCCTTAAAAATAGCTATAGATGTGGCCGAAATATATATATATATATATATATATATATGAAATATAATATAATATAATATAAAAGGCTCAAACACTAATATTCCACGGTTATAATTTATTACATTGGAATCGTAATCACGATCTAATCCATCAGACCTACAAATTCTAAAAGAAATCGGAAATATATATATATATGTATATTTCTTTACTCATTTCTCACCAAGATAAATGATAGGATGTTAGGGGTTACTGATAGTGACAGAAACAGAATAAAACACAGGAATTAAGAAGACATTAGATAACGATTGATATCGTATTTAAATTCGTAATTCACAGAAAAGCAAGAGGCCGAAAACGAGTTCCACAAGCGTGAAGTACGAGAGAAGAAACTCTTAGCATAGAACTTACGGTTACGACTAACAGTTTCAACAGTGAAATTATGAGACCCAGCTGCCAATCTAGTGCCGAGCTTAAATTCATCAAGTCGAGGTACCAAAGAGGAAAACTTGTCAAAACAATTACTGTAAAAATATATAGAGAGAAAACAGAGCGAATCGATGTTTCGGTGGTCGGAAGTTACTGAAGTCGAGATGTTATGTCAGGTCAACACCAACAACGTTATTCGTGACCAATTTAACGTTTATTACATTTAAACAGCTATTTTTATCACAACTCCAATCATGTCACATTAATTTTCGAGAAATAAAAAACAAACAAACCTGTATTTCAGAGGAAAGAAATCCGTTAATACAGACGCTTAAGTGACACCATCAAATCAACATTTTGCTTTTGAATAAATTCTCATCTCAATTTGAACTTGGTGACATGAAATCTTTGCTTTTATTTCCCATTTAATTTGCTTTTTGCTTTTATTACAATCCATTTCCCTTCTGACATATTCAAGCCGTTACAGCTTTCTTGCCGTTGAAAGCCGTCTTTTATCGTTCGATATTGGCAGTTTCACGGTCACTATTTCTGATTGTTAATAATACTTAATAAGGATTATTATGTTCTCGACAAATGAATTAAATATTGGTTGCATTTGAACGTATTTATCTCGTTTTTCAATCAAGCGACATGACTTTCCGAACAACAACAAAAAGAAACGAGAAATAATGTACAGTGTAACCCGGATATAAGAGAGTTGTCGGGACAGGCTACGAAGTATCTTATATCCGGGTTTCTCTTATATCCGGGTTTGGTATATTATATATACAGTATAACCCGGGTATAAGAGACCCGGATATAAGAGAAACCGGGATATAAGAGAGATTTTCTATGGTCCCAAATTAGAGCCTGTGTTAATGTATATATAATAGACCAAACCCGGATATGTACATTAACACAGGCTCTAATTTGGGACCAGAGAAAATCGCTCTTATTTCCAGGTTTCTCTTATATCCGGGTCTCTTATATCCGGGTTACACTGTATTTGCTTTACACATTCTGACTTATTGAAGCAGTTACATTTTTTATTACTGTTGAGAACTTCATTTTATCGTTGGCCATTGGCAGTTGAACTGTATGCATTTTAGACGTTCAATGTTTCTTTGACTAAGAATTACCATCCACAGATCCTGGAATATAGTCTAAATCGTGAGAGTTCCTTAAATACTTCTAGACGAACAGCTTATGTAGAGTGTAACTTTTATTTTGCGCCATGTCTTTCAGATCGTGGGTGTTAATGACTCTCCACAACTTCTTGTCTTTCGTTGCTCAAATTAACTTTACATTTACCTTTATTTCTCTTTGCACATTTTGGTTTATTCAAGAAGTTACCGTTTTGTTGTTGTTAAGGTCCTTATTTTATCGTTCGCCATTAGTAATCTATTCGAAAGGGCTTCATGCATTCCATATTTCTTTGACGAAGTGTTATCTTCCAGACTCTGTTTTAGATCCGGAAATATCTCACGTTCATATTGTTAAACAAGCTATTTATGTAGTCGAGGTCATCTTGTTTTTTTTCTTTTTGTGTGTGTGTATCGTATCATTCAAGACGTCGGTGATCATGGCTCTTCACAATTTCCTGTAACTTGCTCTAAGTAAAGTTTGGTTCTTTATCATCCTTCTTTGTCCTCGTTCTGCTTTTAATTCACCCACACTTGGTAAATAGGTTACACTATGTTTTTTTTCTCCTTCTTATCTTGCTTTCAATATATCCGGTGAGTGTTTAATTCTCTAGAATGTCTTTCCTCGTTGTATGTCCCAGATATTTCTGTTGTTTCTTTCTTATCATAAGTATCAGTTTTCTTGGTATTCCTGTATTTCTTGAACCTTTCTCGTTGCTCTATGTTGTCAACATTCTTCGGTTGGACCACATCTCTATCGCTTCAAGTCACTTTTTCATCCGCGAGGAGCGTGAACACCAGCCAATGAAAATCTTTTATTACAATGAAGTACTAACCCAAATTTAGAGGAAATTGACCCGTTGAAATTATTATTTTCTCTTATGCGCAGTATACAATGTCTTCTTCGAAGTAGTACTCTTGGGTATGTATATTGTACGCTACTTACCGTTTCTCTTGCTTCTATTATGCCTTGTGGGTTTTAAATTCTTCTAGGACATCTTTGTTATCTGCGTATGAATTATTAAAAAGATATGTCAGAAAATTTATTCACTTTATTGAAACCATATCTGAAGTGCTCATTGAAACTTGACCATGAATAATGGCGACGTGAATAGAAACTTAAGCAAAATGGAAGTAAATTTTGGAAATTATAAGATGTGCTAACCCGAACTGACCAGAATCAATTAATTACTTATTCTTATACGTAGTACTCAATATTTCATTCGAAATGGCGTACCTTAGACATGTGTACTCTAATTGCAATCTGTGTACAAACGCCACGAAGTTAGACTAGTTCGAATGAATCAGTGGACAGGACTTGTTTCTGGAAGGAAATATCAAGTTTTCCGTGGGTCAGGACTCGAATGGATAATGTATATCGTTTAAATGCAATTTATAAAAATCTATAAATGCAATTTACAAACGTCTTCACAAATTCATATACAGTGTAACCCGGATATAAGAGAGTTGTCGGGACCGGAGAAGAAGTCTCTTATATTCGGGTTTTTCTTATATCCGGGTTTGGTCTATTTTGTTTAGGTAAGTATGGCTCTAATTTGGGGCTAGATAAAATCTCTCTTATATCCGAGTTTCTCTTATATCCGGGTCTCTTATATTCGGGTTACTCTGTAGATTATAGTCTTACAAATAAAAATCATGGAAATAAATTTAAAAATCCTAAGATTTCTTATGCGAAGAAGAAAGTTTCATTAACAGAATAAGTAACTGTTCATTTTTTTTATAATTTTGAATAAAATAAAATTCATATATATTTTGTAGAAATTGTTTATTCCGCTCATGCCTTTAAAAGTAATTAAAAATATCATTGATTTATTTACAAACGGTACCTGTTGCCACAAATTAGTTCATTAAAAATTAATTCTTAACTCATAATTCTTAACTGTACTATTTTAATGACTCATAATTGTTAATTATATTAGCATAGATACTGAATTGAGATAATAAATGACAGTTGCCCATCAGTTTACTGTTGAATTGGCTAAGACGTAACCGTAAGTTCTATGATAACAGTTTCTTTACTCGCATTTTTCGCTTGTGAAACTATCTTTCGGCTTCACATTTTTAAGCCAACTTTGATCTTCAAAAATTTAAATGCAATGTCAATCGTTATCTTCTGTCTTCTGAATTCTTGTTCTTTTATTGTCCTCTCTCCTTAATAGTAGTTTTTGTCATATTCTCTAACACTCAGTAACCACTTGCGTCTTAGTGGCTTTATTGCCTTGCTTGGGGTGAAATGATGAAAAAATTATCGTATTTGAGTAGACGGTCCGTTTATATATTAAACAGTATATTTATTTATCTTTCTATTTTCGTCTACCGGCTTAAATAACTGAGAAATCTCATTAGAGAAAATATACGCTCTCCGGTAGGATTCGAACCTGCGTTCTCCTAGGGGAAACCGTCATTAATAAGATTTCTTGAATATTCAGATGGGTAGGCAAAAATAAATAAATATACAGTTTAATAAATAAACGGAGCGTCTATTAAAATACGAGTATCTGCTAAAAATAACGTTTAAGTAATAAAATCTGTCGGATTAATAAATAAAAATCCATCAATTTCTTTCCTGCTATTTAACACAAAATTGTGGAAGAAGAGATGTCTTCATGCCTTTCCCAGTGGGATTTGCGCGTAACGGAATGTAACGAACTCGACTGGAATTCGAACTCGGCTCTTCGATTCCCCATCTGTTCATATATTAAGTTGACTCACTTAGGGAGAGGAAAGCAAACAACAAAATTTTATGGAGCAGTACCAAAATTTATTCTTCAAAATAAAGTCCATCATTCTCGACGATCTGTCAGCAATTTGCCAGCATCCGAATCTCTCCCAGATACCAGTCCGCTGCTTTTGAATGAAATAACAATAAACCAGCTTCTTTCTCGTCTACGTATTTATAGTGTATATTTAACTGAAGCCAAAAAATTGTGTACAGAATATTTAGATTTCGGCATTAAATAACCTATAGATGTTGATATGCCGCTAAACAAAATCAACCAAACAACCAGCACATAAACACACACACACACACACACACACACACACACACACACACACACACACACACACAACACACACACACACAGACACACACACACACATGTATATATATATATATATATATATAAATATGAAAGTGAACGTAGAAGTCAACACTTAGAGGCGACAGCCTGTTTCATGCTAGATGCAATCATCAGACCCGATGATTGCATCTAGCATGAAACAGACTGTCGCCTCTAAGTGTTTACTTTTATGTTCACTTTTATATTTACACACGCTCTATCTCTGATATTGAGCACTTTATCCCATAAATATAGCACGCTTTAAGACTATATTTCTTCATATATATATATATATATATATATATATATATATATATATATATATACGCACATTGCTAATGATGTCAACATTGAATTGCATTGAAAATAAGGCAGAAAGGGATTGTAAGTAGTCAGGAATCAATCTAAGCACAATTTAAAAAATAAAGCTATTACACACACACACACACACACACACACACACACATATATATATATATATACATATATATAGAGAGAGAGAGAGAAAGAGAGAGAGATTGAGAGAGAGAGGTGTTTGTGTCTGTGCATAATTGCATTGTTGATTATTTTATTGTTAAAATACATTGAAAACACGGAAGAATAGGTTTATCATTAGTTACTGTTAATTAATTAAACAATACTGAAAAAAATAAAGATATTTTAAATTACAAATGTGATGTATTATTAATAACTTTTTGCTTAAAATAATGAATTTCCAATGGTCAGGTAATGCAAATGTCACTGACAGAATGATGTTATTATAATGTCACTGATTTGTAAAGGATTCTATTTTAAAAATGGAGTGGACATCCTGCAGAAAAAAAAAGAATTGTTAGTGGTTAGGAATGAATTGGAACGTTGCCGACGGAAAACGAAGAGACAAGTGTTGAAATGTTTTAGTAAGCAGATAGAAAGAACAAAACATGTGAATAGGGAAGGAATTGTCTTCTTATATTTGAAAAGAACGAAGCGAGTAAAACGTTCCAGATGCTCGACTGACGCCATCAAATCAACAGTCTGTTTGAATATATGATATGTCGACAGAAAGAAAGAAAGAAAAACTGTTTTGAAGAAATTGCAATCTCGACGTCGACGGAGGGCCGCTCCTTTCTTCTCTCCCTTTATCCCGCCCGGACATTCGGACTTACAAAGTTTTTTTTCTTGGTGTTTGATTTTTACGTTGGTTTTTCTTTTTTTAATGTTTATATTTATTTTACTTTTACTACTTATCCTTATTTTTAAATCTTTTTGTTACTGGGTCTGTTATTGTCGGTAAAAACTCGATATGGAAAGGAAGGAAGGCGATTATTATATAATTTTTTAAGCAAAGCTTTTTCCATACTTCTCGTATTTTCATTTTTTTATTTTAGTTTCTTTTCAAACATAAACGCAAATCACCGAAGTCAGCGATTATTATGGGCCTTCTCAATATCCGTACCGTTTTGAAAATACACGGGCTTTTTTTTTTTAGAGAGTCCTGCCCTTATCAATCAAATTTGGTGCAGGTTTCTTTGTCCATTTATGCACACGTGAAATAATAATGTGTCACAATCGCAAAAAAAAAAGATTTCTGATTTACCTTGGATATATTATTTGACTTCCTTCAATTAAGCATTGGCAATTATTATTCCTTTTTTACTAGTATTTCTTTCATCTTATTTCTATTGCTTTACACTTAATAGTTATAAACGTAATAGTCTTAAGTTGTCTGAATTTCTTAGATGAAGCATTGGCAATTCTTATTCATTTTTGACTAGTATTTCTTTCATCTTATTTCTATTGCTTTACACTTAATAGTAATAGACGTAATAGTCTTAAGTTGTCTGAATTTCTTTGATGAAGCATTTGCAATTATTATTCATTTTTTACTAGTATTTCTTTCATCTTATTTCTATTGCTTTACACTTAATAGTAATAGACGTAATAGTCTTAAGTTGTCTGAATTTCTTAGATGAAGCATTGGTAATTATTATTCATTTTTGACTCGTATTTCTTTCATCTTATTTCTATTGCTTTACGCTTAATAGTAATAGACGTAATAGTCTTAAGTTGTCTGAATTTCTTAGATGAAGCATTGGCAATTATTATTCATTTTTGACTTGTATTTCTTTCATCTTATTTCTATTGCTTTACACTTAATAATAATAGTCGTAAGTCTTAACTTCTTGAATAAGTCATAATTTGAAAAGCAAATAAATAATTACTCGTTTCTTTTTGTTGGTCTTGTTGTTGTTCGGAAAGTAATGTCGCTTGATTGAATACGCGATAGATACTTTCAAAGGCAACAAATATTTAATTAACTTATCAAGGATGCAATACTCAATAGTAACAATCGAATCGTGAAAATAATTATTACAATAATAATGGAGAAATCTGGGATTATGCACGAAAATTATGTTAACATGTCGATGAAAATTCCATCGTTATATGGAATTGCTGCTTGTTGATCCAATGTGGCAATATTGAAACCAGCCGTTGCCATACAGGAATCTTCCGGCATTCAATGGCCGAACAGTTAGCGCTACTGTCTGTTTAAAATTAGAAAATATTTCTCTTAAAGTAATTTTTCAAGAAAACAGCATTGTCAAGTCAATTAACTTTTTATCGTCCTTTCTGCTACTGATAGGAGTTTCTACCCTAAACTTTTGTTTAAGGGTGTATGTAAAGTCAACGTCTTAGATTCCATTTAGTGACATGTGCTATCTATTTTTGTTGTTACTGCTGTTGGATATCTTCAAGTGATGTAATTTTTTTTATTTGGTAAAGTTCTTTGTGATTCTGTATCACCAGATTATCAAATTTGATTATGGTGTGTCTTGTGGTGGGTTTCGCTATGACTATCTCACAGAATAAGGAAAGACAATAACTGATTATATTTATTATTCATAATGGACTGTGCGAAAATGAAAACATATTATGTCCCAAATTTTCACTTTTGGTCAACAAAGATTCTGCCATTGTCTAGAATGAGTGTAAAAAGTAATTATTAAAAGAGGAGATGGTAAAATCGATAAGCTGGAAGATTTGAAAGCATCTTTCTTGTTTAACCAGCTCAGCATCCATCTTTAGTTGATTTTTAGTTGTCAAGAAATATCATCAGAATTATTCAGACCTCCAGATTATTTCGTTAATGAAGAAAAGAATGGCAACCTGGAAAAAACATAGAATCGACTGAGTTATATTCAAAATGGAGCTGAGTTAGTTTTGTTCAATTCACACTAATGTTAATCTTATCAGTATTTTGTTTTTATTAAATTGTCATAAATGAATTTATGCACTTTAAGGCAAATTAATAAAAAGCTTCTGAAATGTTAAATAACTAATTTATTTAGTTGCAATAGGAATCATGTTGATGAATGACTGTTCTCCAACGTACCTCTAAATTCCTGATCCCGTCTTTGGAAAATTCCTCATCCTTTGATGTCATAAGCAGTTTAAATACTTCGATTACCTCCTCCATTTTGGAAAATGATCCATTGTCTATGAAAAGCTCAAAATGCTTAAATAAGTGATAATCAGTAGGAGAGATATCAGGTGAATATGGAGGATGGGGCAAAATTTCCTAATTCAGGCTATGTAGTGTTTGAACAGTTGACTGAGAAGCGTGCGGCCGTGCGTTGTCGTGCAGGAAAATTGGGCTATCCCTATTCACAAATCTAGGATGTTTCTATTTCAATTTTTCGTTCATACACTCAATTTCTTCACAATACGAGGTTGCTGTTATTGTTTTCACTTGAGGCAAGATTGAATAATGAATAACCCCTTTGAAAGACCACCATACAGTAACGATTAACTTTTAGAGTGCAGTGGAGGTTTTGGGTATTGTTTTGATGATTGACTTGCATCTAACCACTAGCCTACTCTCTTACTGTTGTCAAAGAGTATCCATTTCTCATCGCATGTAATCATTTTATGCCAAAATGGTTCTTTTCCCCAGTTTGTACTCATACAGTAAGATTACTCGACATGGTTTCATTGTAATCATTTTCATTGGGCTTATGAGTATCGATATATTGAAAGAAAATTATCTGGGAAGAAAAAGAGTCAAGAATAAGTCAAGATATTTTTATATACTAAAGAAGCTACTTCGTTAGACGAGCGGATCAATAACGAACCAAAATATGCATCATGTTATATGAGACTACATAATATTTACAAATCTCATGTTTGAAACTGATTACCTGATTGATAACCGCCTACGATTGATGTTGTCTTTTTGCTCAATTTGTAATTGTACGTAGTTATCAGTGACGCAAGTAGTTTCAAACTTGATATTTATAAATAAAAATAAAGTACATTTAGCCCTTTAAAAAGTCAGGGATCGATTTGACAATGTATTTATATATGTATTAAGGAATCTTAAATGATGTACAATTAATAATTTTCGATGCTGGCCAATGGTATAGGTAGAAAAGGCACCAATCAATGCTAATCTATATTATTAAATATTTTTTAAGCGAACCAGTGAATTGAAGCAGTGATAAGTGGTTTTCAGTCATTTTAGTACAAAAGTTTCATCGAATATTTTACACGTTTTTGCAAGTGAAATGAAATATATCAATTTTATAAATGAATGAATGAATAATAGTTCAACGAATGAAGCTTTCTTTTGGATCTTGTTTTCAAATCAGTCTGATATAATCCAGGGTCAAAGAGAACTGTGGCAATAAGAAAGGAACAATACCCTCTTTATACTGAGGATTGATATATAGGGATCAAAAATGTCAAACATTAGCCAAATGCTCTGACAAAATAATTGCTTAACTGCAGATGACACAATCGGGCTTTTCACTTCAATTTTTCAAGTTACTGCTGTCGGATAAAATCAGGTGGCATCTCGTAGTTTGGAGATCCCAGTGCTATAGCAAAGCCCAAATGCATATCATAAACTTAGTTTAGTCTGGCTTCGAGTCATGTTATCAGCAAAGGAGACCAAATTGATCGAACTCAATACACTAGCGAATTCATCTCCAAGACGAAACTTACAAACATCTCACTAGGTTTAACGTTCTTATAATGATGTATCTAATGTTTGTGTTACGCCGCGAAAACATATTTTACAAGACAGTGTTAGATTTTACAAGCAGATGATATTAAGTTAACCTTTCGTTTCTCTTTTTTTTTGTTGTTGTTGTTGCTTTTTGTTTTGTTTTTTTGTTTTATTGTTTTTTTGTTTATTTTTACAATGATGTTCACCCTGTACAAGACCAGGAAGCCACTCAAGGTTGACAGAGTAAGAGGCACAGTGGGGAAGATAACGGTTAACTCTATACAAAAATGTCTATCACATACCCAGTACGCACTTTAAAAGTACATTGATATTTGACTGGAAATTGGTGAATTTTAGTCGTATGTACCAAGGATTTATTTATCAACCCCTTTTGACTCCAAGGCATATATCAATCCCTTTTGAGTCCCAGTACCTTTATTGACCCCCACTAGATAGTGTCATTAAACACCAGCGATCGAAATCAAGCACATAGGACCCATGGCATAGACGATCAAACGTAATATGACATCATCGAAGGAAACAAATGAAGCATCAGTGGAAATAAGACTCACCCAAGACACCAAGTCTATAACACATCACCTTTCTGTTATCTCATTAGTTATATCATTAAGAGGAGCAATGGATTGCTGCTCGAATTGAGAAATCGGAGATCCGAGTTCGAATACCAGTCTAATTTATGAAAGAGGCATGATCGCCTAAGCGTGTATTCCGTATGGAACTTAACTGACTGGTTTATTTTCAGTAAAATGGAGATTTTATTTTCTCTGAAATTGATTAATTATTATTGCGTTGGTGCATAATTATCAGGCGTTTTTAAAACAACATTTATGTAAAAAGAAACATAACAATAACATTTTTAAATGATTATTCTGAAGCGTATGATTATCGAGACGCATTATTATAACCTGAAAATAATATAATATAATTATTAAAAAAATAAACAAAACAGCAATTTATTAACAAATAACTCGCCTACAAAAACGCCTGATAATTACGCACCAACCCAATAGAATATTTTCTAAAAATGTCCGATAAAAGTTATGGCTTTATGATTTGTCCGTTTTCCGTATAATTCATTTACCTTAACTCATAGAGATTTTAAAAGTTTTTCGCCACAAGCAATATAATTCATTTAGGTACCTTCACTTTTTCGCTAAAAAAGAGCATACCATGATGAAAAAAATGCTCCAACCTTGGTAAAAGGAAAGTTTTTTCGTCAAAATGTTTATGTCATTATTAAGAAGAAAGACCAAAGTATTTTATATTATTTGTTAATTTTTTAATCCTTTCTACCACGTTCGAAATTTTGGTTACAAAAGTTGTTTTCTTTTGCGTCAGCGGTGTAACAAACCTGACTATGAAGATTTTAGCGCCTTTTTCCGGTAAATTGATTTTGAAATTCTTGCAAAAATCAAATAATTGTCGGATTTTAATGAAACTTTCAAGACTTATTCACAATTTAATGAAATTAGTTTCGAAATTATTACTTTTGGAAAATATTGGTAGAAATATTTTTTATTTACATCTGTTACTCCCCACCCACTTAATTTCATGAAATTTCGAGAAATTAATTTCTGATCGCAAACTTTGTTTTATTAGTTAATAGCAGGATTTTTTCAAACTTTTTACCCGAAAATCTGCTCCAAATAGTAAAATAAAAATGCAATAAAACTGTAACATTATTTAACTAGATAAGTTTTTAATTGCTTTTATAAATAATATATATTAAGGGTACTAATATGTATTATTTATATAATTGCTTATTTAAATGCTTTTATAAATAATATATATTAAGGGTCTTAAAAATATTTTTCAATGAATAATGAATTTTTACGAATATTGTTTTCATTTTAATTATAATAATTTATAAAGTTTCAAATCTCTTAAATATTCTGCAAAACTTTGATCGCGTTAGGCGTGATTGTTATTAAGTGAAAGCTATACTCACTAATAAAAATTGAAAACACCATCAAAGGACGCACTAAGGTTTTTAAAATAATTTTTCATTTTTTTATGTGTGTGAACGTGCCCATATACGATATTATCAGAAAATAAGAGCGATGACTATAATAAATTTTAAATAGAATACGGAGAATAGTTTTTAAGATTACTGAGTACTTAAAAATTATATAAAAAAGGGCGCTCACTCGTCATTTTCTTAAATTAAGTTTTAACAGATAAATTCTCCGTAGAACAACAATAAAGGTGTCAACAACTTATCCGCGCTTGTCATTGCTCGTCAATCACGTAAACAATTACGTAATCACAATTTCTGTGTTATTTGAAGCTCAAAGAAAAATAAGATTTTTTTTCAAATCATATTAATTACACCTTAAATCAGCTAATAGTCCTCAAATAAAGTTTAAGAAAAATATATTTTATTTTGGAAGATTTTTTAATACAGAGAATAATATTGCGATGAAAGATGACTAAAATGATGTTAATCAGCTATTTTAGCAACAAGAAATCGATTCCAATCAAAATCATTTCTGTTTCAAATACACTACAGAGTATTTTGCTTACTGAAAATAATAAATTTAATCATTTACCTTTTTAATTTAAAAGCTAAAATAGAAGCTTCAAGAATGCTTCCTCATTTTTTTAAAAATTCATTTTAAACCTTAGGTATCATGAATTAGTGGAGATACATAAATTTAATCAATATTGAAATCAAATTTTTTTTTATTAAACAATGTTCATATTAAGATGAAATAAATTATCACGTTTACGCTCCTCTGGTTTCCTTCAATCAGAAACAAAATATTCCAAAAATCCCCGTTAAGGATCGCATAGTTTATCACCTGCTTATATAGGAATTTAGCAAACTCGGTCTGTTGTAAACTTTTGAAGCTCAGTTTCTTTCAAGTTTCTTTCTAAACTGTTTTGTTGGAGTTATTTTGTGTCAACAACGACGCCCGTCTATGGGTGTATCAGGCCGCCAGGGACCCCGCCACCCATCCGCCATGTAATCAGGATGACATTTAGATTACACCCAGTCATTCCAGTACACCTGCGTTACAGCTTCAGTGACAATTTGGTCAAAGTTTTATCAGGATGTCAACCTGAGAGGCGGTTCTACGTTTCATTCCGATCGCGTCGTGACGAGATAGAAGCATCCGGCACCTGGTGTTTCGGTCACTTCGTTCTCCAACCGACTTTCCCACAATTTAAAGCCGTCCATAATGACGTTCAAAGAATGCTAACAAAGACACGTCATGTCAAGCTGCAGTGAGAGTAAAGAGGCCGACTATTGGCGTACTTCAGATGGGATCAATTCTTGAATTTAAAAAATAAGCCCAAGATGTTAATTTGCACTCTTGTTTCTTCGGCCCGCCCGACGCACAGCGTAAGAATTTCTGATATATATATATATATTAAAAATTCTTATGCTATTCTTAAGAGATAAATAAACATTTTATTTTATATATATATATATATATATATATATATTCTTAAGAGATAAATAATCATTTTATATATATATATATATATATATATATATATATATATATAATAAAATGAATACGCAGACCATTACATTCAACCCCTAGCTAAGGAAGTAAAATCCTACATCAGAGACACATCAGATCTACTAAACAAAATTTATCATATACAAACAGTACCAGAGAATGCTATTCTAGTGACTATGGACGTAAGATCACTCTATTCAAACATTAAACACATCGAAGGGATAACCGCCCTTCAGGAAGCATTTACTAAAAGAAGAAAACAACCCCACCACAGAAGTTACCATAAAGCTGATGGAGCATATTCTTACACTGAATACTTCCTGCAAGTAAGAGGCTGTGCCATGGGCACCATTGCAGCTCCATCATATGCTACAA
This sequence comes from Acanthosepion esculentum, assembly GCA_964036315.1. Classification (NCBI taxonomy): domain Eukaryota; kingdom Metazoa; phylum Mollusca; class Cephalopoda; order Sepiida; family Sepiidae; genus Acanthosepion; species Acanthosepion esculentum. The sequence goes on from OZ038501.1 coordinate 49,814,075, forward strand.
TATTCATGGAAAAATTTGAGGAGACCTATATCTATCCCCTCATCGGTAACGACTGCATATTCTATGCAAGATATATCGATGATATATTCTTTGTATACACGGGCAAGGACGACAAACTTACCGAATTCCTCATGACCATAAACACAGTACACGACTCAAGATCGGTAACATTTTTAGACACCCGCATTTACATAGATGAAAACAGGAAATTACAAACCACACTACACACTAAAATCACCGAAACCCACAACTATCTACCCTTTAAGATACTTAAACACCTAAAAGAAAACCCTCCATATTCACAAGCACTTAGACTCAGAAGGCTATGTTCCAAAAATGAAGAACTAAATAAACACACACAAAATCTGGAGCATCAATTCACAAAACGTGACTATAAACAACACCTAATCAGGGAACAAATAAATAAAGCAATTTCCACACCTAGAGAAGACACCCTAATGTACAATATTAAAAACCGCTTCCCCCTAGTAACCACATTCAACCCCACTCTGCCTCCACTATTTCAAATAATCAAAAGTCGCTGAGAAATAGTACATCTCAAACCAGACCTAAAATACCGTTTGAGGAACCCGGCCTTCTAGCATATCGTTGACCTAAGAACCTAAAAGAAATAATAGGTAATAACCACATTTCAGGGGACAAGGTAATCCGTAATAAACCAAAAACAAAAACAACAGGATTCTCTCAACCATGTAACAACAAAAGGAGCTTATGCTGCAAACACATTAGACACACGAATGCATTCACTAGCCCAGTCACTAAATTTACTTTCAAAATCTACCACGGTTCTAACTGTAGAAGTCATAACATAATTTACCTCCTAGAAATCACATTATGCCAGAAAATGTAGGAAAATCTGAATACCCCTTTCACTACAGAGTTAATAGTTATCGCAATCAAATTAAGTTGACTCCCATGAAAGATTATTACCTGTAGAACAACATTTCCGCCTACAAAAACACGATTTTAAAACCCATGCCAAATTCACTATAATTGAGAGAAGAGAAAAGTTCAGAGCAGATAACATTAGAAAGATTTTAGAGTTTAAAAACGTACTATCCAGACGGGCTTAATCACAAATTTAACAATATAGATAGTATTAATATATAACCCCACAAATCAGAACCTATCCACATTCCTCACCCACACAAGACAGACATGCTTGCGGAGGTGTCGGGGCTTCACACTTACACATCATACTCACTCACTTCTTAATGAGCCGAATGAAAACACAAACCCATAGTAATATACACACTTACACATATCATACTCACTCACTCCCTAAGATCCAAATAACACACATACTTAACAGAGACACATCCCCCTTTCCAGGAACCGATAAAACTGTCAAAATGATCATGGGAATTCAGTGCAGCATGAATCCATCCAGCTCTTATCTTAAATAACAACTTAAAAGAGACTGTTTGACCAACACAAGGACTGACCAAAATCAATGTTAAAAAGTAAAAAGGAAACAAATGAAAACTAGAGACGAAAGTTCATTTTCTTCATCAAGACATTAATTTCTGTAGTTCCCTGCTACGAATAAGTAGAATTTTTTTCTCCTGATGATGGCCATGTTGGCCGAAACTAGTCGAGGAATCGAACTGAAATAATAAAAACGAAAGAATATTAATAAACAACCCAGAGTGTCTGAAGATTTTAATTTTTTGATATTTTTTATTGTTCAAAACACACACACACACACACACGCATATATATATATATATATATATATATATATATATATAATATAAAATGATTAGTTATCTCTTAAGATATTACTCGAAAAAATAATCAATTTATATATGTATTTATTATTATTATTATAATTATTATTATTATTATTATTATTATTATTATTATTATTTCGTATTACTGTTGTATACACATCCGGGTACCAACCAGATACTTAAGGTCAGGAATGTCTTCATGATATTTTCCAGTGATCATTTTTGTAAAAATGAAAAGCAAACCATAATATCACAAACATTTTACATAAATAAAGCTCTTCGTAATGCCTGATCTGTACTTGTGAGTACATTTTTTTTGTATTTCTTTAAGATATGGGCTACTTACTAGAAGTCATTTCAGTGAGTCAATGAGATCCTTTTCCAATCTATTCGAGTACTCAAACTACAACAGGAATTATTGATGTCCTCACGTGCTAGATGTTTAGATTTCCCCTTCAAGATCCTTATATTTTGATAGTTGTTTTTTGAAAATCTTCAAAGATACATTGGAAATGCAGGGACTCCGATCTCAATAAGAAAGCACATTCTGTTCTTGTTCTCTTTAATCCCGATGTCTGGGCGATTAGTTTGATTCTTCTGTTTGTGTGTGTAATTAAAGGTCAGGTCACTTCTCTGTAACCGGGTGTGGGTAATATTCATACCAGTTTCTATTAGCTTCATTCTCGTAACAGTTGCAGATATTGGCCCACACTCTATCATGCCAAGTTTTATATTCAGTGGGCGCTAACACTGTGCAACCTGATACAACATGGTCAATTGTTTCTGGATATTCATCGCAGAATCTGCATTTGGGGTCAACACAGTTTTTCAGTGTGTGTGCTTGGTAATTACTAGGTAGCATACATTTATCCAGTGCCGCAAGAATAAAACATTCAGTTAAGCTTTTAACCCTGCACTGAAAAGGTACGGGTTTTTTCAACATCAGCTTGTTTGGTACGGGCACAGTATTGATCATGAAGATGTTTATCTCGCCATATTATTATTATTATAATATATATATATATATATATATATATATATATATATATATATACATATATATATATATATATGTGTGTGTGTGTGTGTGTGTGTGTGTGTGATAAAATAAAGAACAAATAGGAACTCAATCTAACATGTTTCACTTTTATTAAATCTTCGTCAGAGATTAAGAGTTGTCTGTTTTCTTCCAATTTCTAACGAAGCTTTAATAAAAATGAGAGATTTTAGATATTCGAAAAAAGATTGATTTACTTTATTTATATGCCAAATAGTTTCATTCGTCAAAAAATCCAACATCCACTTAAATAAAAATCCTTTAATTCTCATTACCCTACCAATTTAAAATATATAATACCATTTGGCTTATAAATAGAGTAAATAAGTTTTTTTTTAAGTTTATTCTCAGTATGGCTTGAAAATGAAACGAAACTTCAAATTTTAATTGCCGATTTAAGTTTTGGTTTACAAACATGGTAATTTCTGCGTCGCGATGGAAATATAATTTAAAAAATAATTATAGCACACACACACACACACACACACACACACACACACACACACACACACACATATATATATATATATATATATATATATATATATACTAGTAGTGTAATATTGGTGTCTATTAATATGCATACAAATATATAATTCAAAGTATTTCCAGATAAACAGAATTTCTGCCCATAAAGGGGTCGGTAGTTGTCTTGAGCAATAACTATTGACTTTGAAATACACTCAATTCTTTTTATGCATGAGGGATACGTCCCAAAGTCTACGGTGCAAAATAAAACCGTGTAAAAAAATATACAGTATATATATGAAAATTAGAGTTAGGTTCCATCCAAACATATTTAATATAAAAATGTTGATTTTCATATACAAATAAATTGATTTTTTTTATTTATACATACATGCATATATATATATATATATATATATATATATATATATATATATATATATATGAAATAATCATTCTGTCATTCAGTGTCACTACTAAACAGTAAAAGTTCCCGCTTTCTGTTGTTTTTCAGTGGCGCATTTTGCGTCACTTGAAATATTTAATGGCGATATATCTTCATGTGTATCTTGAATAAAATTAACAACTTGTGTTTCTTTTGTTTCACTGATTTGAATACGAATTCGGTTATCAGACGCTGTGATTTTGTTTTTGTTAGTTCTTTATATGATTCTCCATAACGTGCCATAATCATTTTCAAATCACGTTGGAATTGCACATCTAGTTCAACATTGTTATCATTTGTAAGAAAAAGATTTCCAAGTTTATTGGCTATTTGTAGACTTTCTAGATGCTAACGACTGCCGTCGCGCGCCGTCTGCTGGAGCGCTTACACGTGTTAAACCGTATGAAAGTAAAAAAAATAGTGCAAAAATAATCAGTTCGTTTTGTTGGACGTGTTATTTCAAAACCGTTCAAAAAGAATGCGTGCAAAAAGATAATTGAGCGTTGTATAGTTCACAAGACTGGGTTTTTAATAGGAAATTCGTTTTCAATACACATTCTTATATTTCTTATATCAATCCTTGTATATAAAAATAGTTACATATATGTGTGGAAAATAATAAACAGTGTAGTTTTTCGGTCCAAACCACTTTCTATAAATTATCTGCCTAAACCAGTCAGACCTGCTATCTAAGGATAGTCTTACAATGGCAAAACGTAGCAGACGGTCAGTAGTTAAGCGTAGGTGATCGAGTGTCAGAGATTGATACAAACTTCCACTACTTACTGGAAATAACTTTGTGTATTGGCAAATTTACAAGATATTCTTCAATTGAGTTGAGTTCTTCAAATCACAAGCTTTTCAGAATTTCAAAAAATCACGTCACGAAACCTCTCACTTTAACTATGATTCCTTGGCACTTTGAAGAAATAAAATTGATTTCTTTAAATCAGAATATTTTGGAAATATTTTAAACTGAATTTAAAACAATTTTTTTAAAAATTCACAATGTTTTAGATTTACTTTAAACTCAATATAAATTAAAAAACTTTCAAAATCACTATTTTTTTTCATTAATTTTAACATCTTAATTTTTAGTTGTTCCCTTCTCATTTGGACAAAAATCCCAATGCTGAATGTTCAAGCACCAAATGAAAGGCAAATTTTCAATCTCGGGATCATCCTGATTCCAAAAAGGTATAATACCTCTATGTAGAGTAAGTGTGTCCCAAGTTAGAGGTGGGGGGTTTCAGACACACGGACAAACAAATAGAATTTGCCGTTTATTTATTCAGACGAGCTTCATTTGTGAGGAAATTAATGCTGAAAAAATATCAGATCTATAAAAGCATAACAATCTGAAGGAAAATTGTTAAAATCTCATTTCTATAACAATAGGAATCACGGGTCCCGTAACCCATTTGGATCGTAGGGGCACTACATGTACTGCAACTGTAGCAGGGCAATATGACCCGACAGAGCCCATCACACTTCAAGCTGGTTTTGAATACAGACTTTACCTTCTAAACTAGTTGTCAGGTCAAAGCTTGAGAAAGTCTAAGCTGCTTATTTAGCCTATAGCTTCGAAGAGATCCATTCCTATCCCAAGAGCATTTGTGCCAAAGTGAAAACAACAGACTACCCAGAATTTGAACTCTGTTCGCTAATTCTGCTTTGTCACCAATATCCGGTTCACTACATGCACATCCGTCTATAACGATAGTGATTTACTAAGCGTAGCACAAGACCGGAAAACTAGTGAGGATTTGACTCACCACTAAGTCGAAAGTGGTTTAGCGAGACAAGCTTGCTCACAATAACATCACATCGTAGTGCCTAGCGACTTACTAAGCGTAGCTTCGTTGTAGCTCAAGGACGAAAGTATGGGGCACTCAGTGACGATCTAACTCACTAATCAGTCGTAATTGTGCTAACAATTACATAATGCCCAGTGATTTATTAAGCGTAGCTTATTTGTGCCAAAAGTATGGGGTACCTAGTGAGTATCGAAGTTAATACTCAGTTGTAACTGACCCCGAAAGACAAGCTTGCTAACCATTACACCACGTTGAAGTGCCCAAGTGATTTACTGAATGTGGTAGTGCCCAGTTATTTACTAAGAGTAGCTTAGTTGGGGCACCTGGTGAGAATCGAACTCACTACTGACTTTTAACAAAATGGCTAACGATTACACCACGTCGAAGTGCCGCATCCGTCTATAACGCTAGAGTTAATTTAAAAAACACTAAACGTCTATACGCTTAACATAAATCACGTTTGATTTTAGTAATATAGATTTGAATTATTGAAATAACTTTTTTATGGTGACGTCAGATTACTGGCGAAACAATTTTTTTTTTTTTACTAGTTTTCTTATATATATTCCACATCTAAATATAGCAGAGTGATTTAAAATATGCGACTTGAACATAAAAGCATCATCTTGATTTTATTTTTGACTCGTGATTTCCCCCTTCGTGACTGATTTCGTGAGTTGTCAGTAACATATCTGTCTATCTCCCTTGATCGCAGGTGTTTTGTACAAGTGTTGAACGAATTAACATTTTATTATATAGTTTTTAGAGCCCCCGACCGAGATATCCCACTTGTTTTCATGCGTAAAGCTATTAAAGACTCTCAGAGGGAGATTTGAATTGTTGATCTCATTCATTTTCTCTTCGCTGCCACCCCATTTCGATCGATCCATGTCTTAACCTTCTTCAGGTGCATACAAAGAAGTGATCGTTAATTTTCTGAACGTGCTTTGGACAATTGATCTCATTCAACCAGAATATTTCAGCCGATCCATCCTACGGTCTTCCATAACCAAATGACAAAAAAAGAAAGTGGAGTCTTTCCTTTTCAAAATCTACACTTTTCACAATTGAAAAGGGTAAAAAAGAAAATCAATGAAAAGACTGAGATGATTTTCTTCTTTTATGTACCATGTTTGAGGACGTGGGCGATCATGGCTCTCTACAACTTCATATATTTTGTAGCTCTTAGCAATAATTGTCCCCTTAATATCCCTCCAGCTTTGCCTTCAGTTTGGGAAGTTTGGAGATATGTGCGTTGGTTTAATTCTATTATAGATTGTGTCAATTCCATTCATCAGTCTGTGCATTCGAGAAGGATGGTAAAGAAAATATCCACTCCGGTAGGGTTCGAATCAGTCTTCTGATTGGAGCGTCTTAATAGAGAAAATGAGCCTTCTTGGCTTGTAGGAGAAACCATCATTAAAACCTCTCAGCCACGGAAGACTTTCATAATCAAACAAAGTTCAATTACCTTTTTAAAAAAATGCTCATCTCTTGTTCGGATCTCTCGAAGCCTATATCTGCTAACTTTTATTTTCGCATTCTTTCTTTTTTTTTCTATGTGTCGTGTCCTTTCAGGACGTAGGCGATCATGGCTCTCCACCTCCTTCTATCCCTTGCAGCTCTCAACAAGTTCCTTCCTTCTGCTACCTCCCCCAGAGCACGTTTTGTCATCCACTAAGAGTTGGGGCACCTGGTGAGAATCGAACTCACTACTGACTTTTAACAAACTGGCTAACTATTACACCACGTCGAAGTGCCGCATCCGTCTATAACGCTAGAGTTAATTTAAAACCTATCACGCGTTGTTTTCCTTTGTCTTACTTTCCTCTATTCGATCTGCGAGTATCAGATTCTCCAGGCCCTTCTTCCTTATTATGCGTCCCATGAACTTCAGCTGCCTCTTCCTGATGTTCAGTATAAGCCTCCAGCTTGTTTGCATCGTCTCTAAGACCTCATCGTTGCTCACACGCTCGGTCTATGATATCTTTAGAACGGAAACAGTCATTTCTAAGGAATTCATGGATTTACTTTATAATACAGAATTATTTTTTTTTATTAGTGTAAATGTTATATTTAGTAGAGATCATTGTTTTGTTTTTTTTAAACCGTGTAAATGACATCTACCGGCCTGGGTAGTAGAAAGTCTTAATTAAGGAAACCACTTTGTTGAAGAATGATTTACTTCAACGACTCACTCAGACATTTCTCGAACAATCATCATGTCATGCCAGAGATATTTTTGTCTGGATATCTGTTAATGGTACAGGGCGCGGGTTTATGACTTTCCCAAGAGCATTATCGTGAAACGTAGAGTAATAGTTTCAATGGAATTCTGACTCGGTTCCACAGTTCTATTTGTAGTGCTCTTAACCGTGAGACAAATTGGCACCTCCCCAAAAGTACATTACGTTTAAACAGTGAATATCATCATGAAATGTTAATTAACAGTATACAGTGAGCCATTTCTTGGGCATGAAAAGATCGCTAACCAAGTCCCACAATCACAATAGACGCGTAAAATTAAATGAGATGTGGAAAATAAATAAGTTGTTATTCACTTGGTCTATAGAAGTCGGCTTCCTTTTCCTTACAAATGGCACTAATAAGTTGCTATGGAGAATTTTTTTTTTATGGATACACACATTCAGAAAATAGCCCCATGATAATTTCAAAAATAACTTAATTCAGAAGCATTTTGTTCTTTTGTAGTAAACTCAAAAAGACTCTTTTTTTACATGGCTCTTTGAACATCTATCTTATTTTTTAAATTTGGTTTCTTGTTGGTAACAATAATACTGCTCCTAGACAAACTTCAGATTGCGTTTTTATTGCTTCGTTTGAAGCATCGTCCAAATACATTTTCAAAGATGAATTTATCGTAATTGCAAAGTTATATATATATATATATATATATATATATATATATATATATATATATATGTGTGTGTGTGTGTGTGTGTGTGTGTGTGTGAGTGTGCTAAAATTCTCAGAATATATCTGTAGGGAAGACATTTCGTCATTTGACTTTATCATGAGAGTTGATGATAAACAAAAGCGAAATGTTGTGTAGTTACATGAAATTCAAAAACTTTAAAAGACGCTCATATGTAAGCCTGTTTTTGGATATCAGTAACATTTACTTTTTTTTTTTTAATATTCATAAAGAAGCTTACACAGGAGCGTCTTTTAACATTTTTAAATTTCATGTAACTGCACAACATTTCGCTTTTGTTTATCGTCATTTGCCTTGATAAAGTCAAATGACGAAACGCGTCACCAGGGACTAAGAAATATTTTCCGACTGTCTATTTTATTCAATAATTATTTAGGTGGAGCTTTCGCGGGAGAAAGTGTGAGTTTGTAATCAGTGACTACTACTGCTACTAATACAATACTCTTCTATAAAACGAATTGTCTTGTTTATCTAAAAATAAATACGCTTAAATTCAGCTCCATCCCTGCCGTGCGCCAACAGCTTAGGTGTAGATTCTCCGACTGACGACAATTCAGCCTAGTTTTGATCCTAGATAGAGGCAACTTTATATATATATATATATATATATATATATATATATATATATATATATATATATATATATATATATATGATGTTCCACCCAAAATGACATCATTTAAAATGTGCATATTTGAATAACTACCAGGCAAATGAAATTAAATATGTAAAGATTTATTTAACAGAATTCGAACGGGGTATTCAAAATGATATAGAATTTATAACCGATTTCACAAAGCCTGATGAATGTTCAATAGGCGCACCTCCTGTGACACGGCACAAATCAGTAGTCCAGCTCCTGCCAAATACGCTGTAGCATGTCTTGCGTAACTTTCTCAAGCACTTCACTGCGGACTTATCTCAATCTACAAAGAAACTGGATCGGACGTGCCAGTGACAATGAAAATGTGCTGTTGAAATGGCCACCACGTTCACCTAACCTGGGAACTTACTTCATTGCAATGTTTCTATTCAACTATTTGTGCCACCTGTAATGTGAACCCTGTACCTGGTATTTTTTCGCGATTTATTCAGTGTTTGGTCGAATGTGTGATACGCAGACCCTCACTTCTTCTTCAGTTGAGCGTAGTCTTTCTCGCTTCTTATTTTTTTATGCTATTTAGGGTTGTGAAACCTAATTCACTTAAATAAGACGTAGAAAATTGCAATAAAAATAATAGAGCCTTTTTAGCTAATATGGGATAAAAAGTTTAATAGTTATTCATTTATTCAAATACTAACGCTGTACCATTACTACTTCCATATATATATATATATATATATATATATATATATATATATATATATATATATATATATATTAAAAATTGAGGATCACTGGCGAGGAGGTTAAGATAATGATCGGGTTAGCGTCTTCCCGGGAGCCTGTTCAAGAAACCAATGTCATGGACGGTCTTAGCTGTGAAAGTCTGAACTGGTGGAACTAATGCATGAACCTACCTAACGAGTTTGTGTAAAAAGGATGTCAGGGCACTGAGTGGGAGAGATACAAAAAAGACAAACATAGCTAAGAGCTAAAAGGATTGTAAGTTATGGAGAGATAGGATCGCCCACGTCCACGGCACATATAAAGAAGAAAAAACAATTTAAAAAATTTTTTTAAATATGACCCTCGGTAAAATATTAAAACGTTTGTTTTTTCTTCTTTTTCTACGTATCGTGTCCTTTCGGCACATGGACGACCATAGCTCTCCACAACTTCCTATTCTTTGTGTCCCTGAGTAGTTTTCGTCCTTTTTCTAAGGCCCCAACCCCCATTCCGCTATCCATTCACATAAGCTCACCAGATAGATGGCTCGCTGCCTACCCTTATCTCTTTTGCCCTGTGAGTGTTAAGTTTTCTAAGTCCACTTTCCATTATGTGTCAGGGAATTTCAGCAGTCTCTTCCTGATTCTGAGCATAAGTGTTCAGTTTGTTGCTATTTTCTTTAATGCTTTCTCACTGCTTACTCGCTCTGCACACATGATTCCCAGTATCCTTCTGTAGAACCACATTTCTCTTGCCTCCAGTTTTATCGTCATCCGTGGGGATATGGTGCAGCATTCACTGTCAAATGAAATGATGGATATTACTTAGCTATCCAGCAGTCTTTAATTTTTTTCTATCTCTGTTTCTCAGAACTTAGCTTTTCGAATGCCTCTTTCGCAAGTTCAGTGCGTGTTCGGATCTCGAAGCCTTCATGTGGCCTTGTGAGTGATGGAATATTTGTTTAACCCTGTCTCATTTGTCATCATTTTTAAAAGACTTCGCAGTTATTTTAACTTCTGTACTTGATTGATATTAACATCTCCAAGTCGCATCTTCACACAGTTATGTGCCATGCATGATACACGACTGACGAGGCAGATTTTTCCCCGCAGTAGGTTGCGTTTTCTTTCTATAGCCAAGGCTATAGAACCCGGTCTATCTTTTTATTTACCCATAGCTGGGAGGAAGAAGAGGATTCATACCTTTCCCAAGGGTATTAGTACGTACGTGAATGTAATGTATTTGACTTGAATTCGAACTCGGCTTTCCGATTCCTCAATCCGAGCCGCTATCCATTCCCCCACCGCATCTTAACTACTGTGTAGTAATTCCGATACTCCCTACAAGCCCAAAACAACAAAAAATGTTACGGTTAATCCACACTGTGTGTTTTTCACTTGTAGACTTGTAGTAAGCAAAAGGTAAACCTTGTGTGAGATTAAGCTAATCTCAGGAAATAACGAAAGTTTTTTTGTTGTTGTCTTGAAACGAAATGAGAGTTTTGCCTTCAAATGAATTTAAACAATGCTGCCTTTTTTTAGTTTGTTTCTGGTTTATTGCACTGACAACGCACTCAAGAGAAGAAGAAAAAAAAAGAATTACATTCCTTGGCAAGAAGGTTGAGTCATGAACAGTTTTTAATGAAAAAAATAAATGAACAAATAAAAACCGGGGTTATTTGATGTCCCCTGACGCTCATCCTGGACACACCTAGTTTGCAAGTAACGAATTGTAATACACCTTCGTCGAGTGAAAACGAAGCACACACGAATCAAGTGCTGGACAGTTTCATAGTTAACCGCCTAAATAGTGACAAGTGATATGTCATATCTAGTGAAGCTAAACAAAAAAAAAAAAATAAATAAAATAACATAAAATAAAATAAAAACTGTAAACAAAAAAAAAGAATCGACCATGTCTTTTTTTTTTTTTCATACGAGAGAGGATTTTTTTTTCTTTGTCTTTCTCGTCTTTAGAATACTGTTTCGGCTGCTTCACTCTCTGGTCTTCTTTTGACATGATTTCTGAGAGGATCAGTTTTCTCGTCCTTGGTGTCTTTGTGAAGACATCTTCGTTCGCTGTATTAGCTCACCGTCTTCCTGTTTGAATTTCCGGTTAGAAAGGTTTCTTTTTGTTCTGTTGTTTTAATTTTCTACCACTCGACTCCCCGGACACCTTTCTGTCTGGATTTCTGAAGGGTAACGTTGTTATTTATACAAGTAACATATATAGGCAAGGTGGAGTAATGGATAGCGGCTCGGATTGAGGAATCGGAGAGCCGACTTCGAATTCTATTCGAATCCATTACATTCACTTACATGCTAATACACTTGGTAAATGTATAAATCCTCTACTTCTCCCCTTCATCTATGGGTAAATAGCAGAACAGACCGGTTTCTATAACCTTGGATGGCAACTGGTCTACCGCAAAAAGAAATGGCAACCTACTGCGGGAAAAAATCTGCCTCGTCAGTCGTGTATCGAAAGATACTGACTGAATATATATAGTACGAGATTAATGATCATTTTTTACGCAAAAAATAGGGTGTCGCTCTATACACTGCTAATTTTTTTTTGAAGAGGTTAAAAGTAATGCATTATCGGTGACCTGTTACAATACACAAGTAATGTTTTCTGGAAGAGTTAAAATTCATGCATTTTCCTTTGTTTGATTATGTGATGTGCTGTTTTTCAGGAGCAGCTCTCTGTTACATGAATTCTAGGTGTGTGGCTGGCTGTGTTGAATTGCCAATGCATAAAATGTAATACTTAACTACTGGTATTATTATTACATGTCTCTTCATTTAACAAGCATAAATATTTCATCTGTCATTTAATAACTTCTTTCTGTAAAGATCTGAGTGTCTACATTGTTTAAGTAAATGTTCATCACTAACGCCTGCTGGCCAGCAGCAACAGAGAACTCCCCGGCAACATCACAGGGCACACATTTAAACAGCCTTAGTTTCCAGCAAAATTAAACAAAAAAACGTATGTGTATAGAGTGCTTTTTACTTCGAATGACTTGAATTATAATAACCCGATGTATCTCACACATGGGATACCCTGCATTATGTAACGGTAATCCTGACAAAAAGGTTGCCATTGGCAATATCTCAGCGATATAAACCCCTGCGAAACGATGGTGAATGTAAATTTGAGATGGAAAGGAATCTATTAATTTTTCATTTATATAAGTTATTTGTTGATTTTAAGTGGCATACATAGTAGAGGAATTTTTGCTCTTCATATAGCGACAAAAGGGAAAACTTAGGAAAACTTAGAAAACTTAGGCTACGTAGGAGGTAGGCCCATGTTTAAAGAGCTACCGTAGTCACGCATGAACGAAAACCAATGTACGTTATCTAAATTTTCTTATCAGATATTCTACGGTAAGTGGTTTTTCTCACCATTTTGGAGTAGCTTTGTACAAAAAAGAATGAAGAGCATTTATTTGCTATAAAATATGTCCAGGATGATTCCTAGAACTGCAATATTTGTCTACGGTAGGCCTACTAGTATTTCTCAAAATCTGTGGTCGTATTATACACGGGCTATATAAAAAAAACAGGTTTTTTATTAAAAAAAATCAGGGGTCGTACTATACACGAATATATACGGTGTATATAATGATTTTTTTGACCGCTTTCCTTTTTATTTATTTTTGTTGATTTTATTACATAATTTCAACCACTCTAAACTCCCGCCATCATTCTCTTTGAATTTCTGAGGCGAAATGTTGTTCGTAATACAAGTCTATGTAATGATTCTAACAACTTTCCTTTTTTATTGTTTTCATCACAGAAGTTATGCTTTGTTATTCTCTAGACTTCTTTCTGTCTGATCTTCTAAAAATAAGTGTTATTACAATTATAAATTGATTAATTGAATACGCTTTTTTTTTTTCGTAGAACTTTTATTTTAGTTTCGATCCTTTCAAATCGACGAATTAATTTGAAAGGATCAAAACTAAAATAGATGGACATAATACGTCTAAATTATTTTACCAAACTTGCTTGAATACATGATGATGATGATGATGATGATGATGATGATGATGATGATGATGATGATCCGCCGCCTCTTCACAGATAATAGCCGCCTAATCACGTTCGCTTCCCCACATCGCACCTCTCTCGTGCACGACGCCGAAGGTGACTTGCCAGGGACACAAGTGACAGGCGAACAATGCACTTGCCACAACCTTTGATGGATTCACACCGCTCTGACTGATTACTGTGCATCACCACGTGCCTTTTCATTCCGGAGCTGGTTGTGCATACCTTGTCACACAGCGTGCAGGCTGTGACACTCTGTGTCTGGGGAATGACAAGGGTGATTTTTTCTTTATGTGACTTCACATGATTCACCCAGCCAGCCTTTGAAAGAAGTATGAGCTGACAGAAATGTCCAGCCCTTGATACCCTCGTCGAGTCCGTGGTTATCACCCACTCGAAGTCGCCGCTTCAGCCTTTTGTGTTCCGGACGACATTCTTCGAAGAGTTGACACTCGTCTCTTATTTGACCTTTCCATTGAGTTCATTCTAGGGCCATCTCTTCCCGATTGTTGAAGTCAAACGCCAGCCTTTTTAGGTTGTTCTTGATACATTCCTTGTATGTCTTTCTTGATTTGTGCTGAAGACGCTATCCAATACTTAGCACACCATTAAACAATTGTTTAGCAGTATACTGTCCTTCATTCAAATTATGTGTCCTGTCCATTGCATTTGGGAAGATGTTACAAGAGTCTCTATGCTTTGGCAGTTGGCTCTGACGAGGACATCAGTATCAGGAGTTCTGCTTTCCCATTTGACATTCAATATGCATCTCAGGCATTTCTGCTGGAAACGCTCAAATATTTTTATATGTTTGCTGAGCAGTGTCCAAATTTCGAAGCCGTATAGAAGAACTGTCAGAATGCAAGCTCTATACACACATACCTTGTTATGGTTGGTAATGTCACGAGCTGCCCATATTCTTATTTCCAGCTTTCTGAAGGCCTCAGAGGCCATCTGGATGCGTAGATATATTTCGCTATCCAGTAAAGCCATCTTTTGTAATTGTGCTGCCAAGATAAACAAATTTCACAATTACCCCTAATCTTATTCCATGAACAAAGATGTTGCGTTCGATATATGGCTGGCTCTCCGGGGGTCAGGAGTAAACATTACCTTGGTTTTTATGAGGCTTATCGTTAGACCAAAATGCTGTGCATGAGGATCAGAAACCATCCATGATATGTTTCATGCCAGCTTCTGTATGAGATAAGAAGTCAGCGTCGTCAGCGTAGAGTAGCTCTCTAATCAAAGCTTGGAAAGTTTTCGACTTGGCATTGAACCTTCTCAGATCGGAAACCCTACCAGTGGTTCTGAATCGCAATGGATGCCTTCCTCCCAATCTTGGAAAGCATGCGAATGTAGGGCAGTAAAAAAGATAGATTAAAGCGTGGGAGCAGGGATATCGCCCTGCTTTACGCCATTGTCAATAGGGATTTTCCCTGAGAGTTTTCCGTAGAAAGTAACCTGGGCCCTCATATTCCTCTGCAGCTGCTTGGACATTTCCGCACACCCTTGATATATATATATATATATATATATATATATATATATATATATATATATATATATATATATGTATGTATGTATGTATGTATATATATATATATATATATATATATATATATATATATATATATACACACAGACACACACACACACACACACACACACACACACACACACACACACATATATATATATATAGTCTCTTTGTAAACAGAATCTTTTAATATCAAGTATGTGGCGCAGTTAAATTTATATTACATGAAACATTCATACAAAAAGCAGATAGTGAAGTTAATGATATAAATGGCGAGAATACATCTTTGCAAACAAATTTATTAAGATACATTAACCCACGAACCTTAGGATGAATGTTATGATCCCTGTTTTTAATAAATTCCAGTTGCATAAGGTCTTTTTATACTAGTACTTTCGTCTACTCATACAGACATCATCAAAACTGATCCGACGTGCAACTTTCTGATAATAACTGCGACATTCCTCTATTTATTAAACAATTTAGTTCATGCCACATCAACTGAAAAAAAACTACTACAACAAAAGAATTCTCCTATTACCATATTAGTAAAAAAAAACGCACACTCTTAGATTAAAAAAAAATCAACCTCAGCGTTGCGACCGCACGCTCCAAAATTTCTTACCGTTAACAATAACACATTTCTAAAAAAACATATTTCGGATCACATCTAATCTTTCGTTGTCTCATTATTACCTGGATGTAAAAAACAAATCTATTTCCATACCAGATGATATCTGTATGAACAGACGAAAGTACTTGTATAAAAAGACCTTATGCAAATGGATTTTATTAAAAACAGGGATCATAACATTCATCCTAAGGTTCGTGGGTTAATGTATCTTAATAAATTTGTTTGCGAAGATGTATTCTCGCCATTTATATCATTAACATCACTATCTGCTTTTTGTATGAATGATTCATGTAATATAAATTTAACTTCACCACATACTTGATATATATATATATATATATATATATATATATATATATATATATATATGACATCTGCTCTTTTGTGTTTTTTTGTTAATAATCATCAATGTTCCATTCACTTTTAAAAGTAGTTTTTACTATCTAATTTTTTTCTACATATTGCGACAGAAATACCTGCCACATAGAGCTCCTAGAAATACCTCCAACAAAATGGTAAGACATTACCTAGACGAAGACACCATTGCCACTAATGTATTACCATTATGTGGGAGGTATATCTGGGAAGCAAGATAATAGATTGCGGATCGAATTGAGATAACGGAGACATGAATTTGACTTCCAGTTGGTTTCATTACATTCACGTACGTGCTAATACACTTTGGAAAGGAATAAATTCAACTCTTCTACCCCTAGCAATGGGTAAATAGTAGGATAGACTATCTTCTATAGCCTTGGGTGGCAACGGGTCAAGAAGAAAATCTCAAAACGTTCAAAACTGTATGTAGCCCTGACGAAGCACGTACTATGCAGTTAAGGAAAGGATCGTTTTCACTGACGTGATGATGCTAACTGCGGCCGACTCCTATTTTCTCCATATGTGGGAAGTATTTCTGCCGCACCCTGTACAAGTTAAAGATTTCGCAATAAAATTGGTAAATGCAATAAAAAGGGTCATGCTAAAATCAAACGACAGGAAAAGTGTTGATATTTGCCCTAAAGCGTTCAGTCGAAAATCAGTAAGGAGGAAACAAATGTTTAACAAGTTTTCATTCCACCCACACCGAGGACTGAAAAGATGGAAGCAGCGAATAAAATACAATAAAACTGTGGGGAGACTTCTTTCCGACTCAGGTATTGAACTCACAGTTACTACGCCATCAAATTCACAAACACAACAATTTAATCCACTCGGCTGACAATTATCTATGGAAGCATCAAATTAGCTAAATCTAAAAAGTATGTACGGGGTCTGTCTAGAACATATTAAACTATTCTACATATCTAAAGAAACAGTTGTGTGATCTTGATTTAAGTTGGTAATCAACAAGAGCGCATTTTTTGCGCTTATGTGAACAGTTTCTTGTGGGGTTACTCAGTAGTCGGCAATGTGAGACCATTCAGTGAGAGTGTTTGCTGTGCGACCGAGCGAGTAGATTTTTCACGTCTCGTGCAGGGTTTGTTCTGGTTTGGTGGCAAAACATCGCATCACCCAGGTCCGTCATCATCGCTACGATGGCATGCTGAAATGTTCTGAGTGGCCGTTACTGTGTGACTGTATATGGAAAGAGAGTTTTTTTTTATATTGTAAGTGACAATTTACAGGGTTTTTGCATTTATTTATTTTTTAATGTGTTTCTCATTAGTGACTGATTTATATCAACGGAAGTTGTGGAGTTTTCAAGAGTGGCTTCCCAAGTCGCCCTCATGAAGTCCTTATTATTGCTGAAGTAAAACTTCAAAGGGAATCGATGTTTCCTTGATGTGAAAAATGTTTGTTATACACAACTGTGAAGATGTGGTGTGCCAAATCCATTGTGGACATTTTCAAGTTCCAGCTTGGTCTGGTAGAAATCACCAAGAGTCAACTTCTGAAAATGTGGTCATATCCATGGACTAGTTCTGGTTGATTGACAAACATATTTTCCTAAAAATAAATATAATAAATTTTATAAATATAATAAATATAATAAATTTTATAAATATAATAAATAAAATGTAGTCATATCCATGGACTAGTTCTGGTTGATTGACAAACATATTTTCCTAAAAATAAATATAATAAATTTTATAAATATAATAAATATAATAAATTTTATAAATATAATAAATATAATAAATAAAATGTAGTCATATCCATGGACTAGTTCTGGTTGATTGACAAACATATTTTCCTAAAAAAAAAATAACTGGTTTAAAGAAAGATTGTATTAATTTCAACAAATGGTAGAACTGGTTGTTCGTTTAATAAATATCTAATGTAAGGAAACGGCTAATATTACCATTACTATTAACATATTCAGTAGTCTAGCTATACTATTTTTGAAGGTCTATGACGTGGAGACTAAGTAACGGTCCATGCAGTGGCTGATTTTGTGTTCTCTACGACCGAAGAAATTCAAAACCCAAAATCAAGAAGGTTATGTCCATGATTTTTTATTTATTTTTTGTGGGGTGGGGGATAAAGAAAATATTAAGATGATTATTTTCAGAAAGACCAAACTGTTAGAGCAGTCAAGATTCTAGTCTGGTAGCTATGTACCTGTCTCGAGACATGATACTAAATTTAATAAGCTATGGATAATAATGGTACAATATGAAATGAGAGGCAAATGAATGTAAGAAGATAGTTTAGCGGTAATCTTTAAAGGAGAAGGACCTAGAAAATTAACATTCGACATGGTTTTTGCCTGGGTTCGAACATCGACCTTTGGCAACCTGTGGAAAATATGTAAGTCTTTAAGCCACAAGGCAGACAATAGCAACTATTTTCATTTTCTATTGTTTCTCGGCTTTAATTTAACCTTTCTGATGACCTTATATAACGTCCTGTGTTATAAAACGAACGGACAAACATTCACTGTTCTGAGCCCTGTTGTTTTATTAACTACGTCGTAAGAGAGAACAGAGGTGAATCTGATCGTGTTAGTATTGTTTATCGCTATGGTAATCATACTTTTTTTTTTATTTCTATTCGACAGAAGATCATGTTTACAATGAACCAGCATTTTATAGTGGGCGTCTTCTGTCAGTGAAAGTCAAAACTGAAAGGGGATAAAAATACTGGAAGTGTAGCGAAACAATGATTGTGTCGTGATTTTCAACTCAACAGTGTTTTTCCAAAAAGTTTTGTTTTATTAAATGAAAATAAGACATTATTTTTTTCTAGGTTAACTTTATCGAACAACAGCTTTACTGTTTTGTTCTACCTTCTGACATCTTTTAACCAACTCAGTTGTCGAAGGACCTTAGAATATGCCGGCTTCATAGGGAGAGCCCCCAAAAAGTGGTCACCTTATAGATTCAAATATAAAGGACCAGTTTTTACCTATTCCCGAACCAATTAAATATTTACAGACACAAATATAAACTACTAATATTTCCCAATACATTAATCAAGTAAATGCAAGTAGACTTGAATATAAACGACCAATATTTACCTATCTCCGAACCAATTAAATGCTTACAGACTCAAACATGAACACCCAACATTTGTCTATCTTTAAAACAGCAATTTGTTTGATGATAGGTAAAATGGGATTGAGGTGGACGTCTTTATCTGTCTTTTTTACAAATACTGTCAGGGTAATTGCTCCGATGAGCTGCTTTCACCTGGTTCCCAGGCTTCATGAATTCAAGCGTCCTACGAGGATGGCATCCAGTTCCCACCCTTTCACTGTTGAAACTGTTAAATGTAGACGTCTTTTCTACTCCAATAGCTTCATATCTCGCACCTCTCGCCTGTGGAACTCCCTTCCTTATTCCTGTTTCCCCGACAACTATAATCTCCAACTATTCAAATATAACGTCAATCGACATCTCCAGTTGCCTTGATCTATCCACTATCCTTCTCCACATCCTTTCTTCTATCACTCCTATCTGCTCTCGCTCCAAATCTTCTGTAACCCCTTGCTTTGATCTATCCACTATTCTTCTCCATATCCTTTCCTCTAACACTCCTATCTGCTCTCGCTCCAAATCTTCTGTAACCCCTTGCGTGCTAGTGGCTTCCAGTCTTGCTTGGGGTGAAAAGCTTTAAGAAAATGTTATATATTTACAAAGACTTTATATATGCGTACTATGATAGAAAATAACAAAGTAATAACAAAGAAACTAACAAATAGAAAATGTTTATAAATTTTAAATATTTCGCTTTTATTTATTCGCTTCTTCAGAAATTAGTGAAGTTTAAATAAAAAGAAATATATCAGATTTATAAACGTTTCCTTTTTTTAACCTTATTCTATCATTCTGTCGGATTTTAATCTATATTTGATTCCAATTCATATATAATATATAAGTTTCTATATATTTTAATATATAGGTTTTTAAATTATTTATGTTCGCTTCTTTAATAGAAAAAAAGGTATGCGAAAAACAAGTTTACATTCTTTTTACGTTTTATTTAAATGTTAACACACGGATATTTTTCTGCTAACTTACGACAGATCTTTACCAAAGCAGGAATAAAGAATACATAGTACAAATAAAAGGTTTATTAAGATATGCTTGCAACAATTGTTATGTAAATTAATTGTTACATCAATTGTTGTAAACGCCGTTTGTTAGTAATATATATTCCAGAATGGTTCTTAATCCGTTAAACACATCGGCCTCATGGCACGGGGAGGTCATACTTACCTGGCCGGGTAGGGTTTTATTATCTCTGTCTTCGGGCAGAGTGCGAATTATTTAAGGCTCTACCTGCGGGTAGAGACGCAACAGAGAAAAAATAGATATTGTAAGCTGTGAGGTGCCCGGTTCCGGGGAACAGTTGCCCGAAGCAGCACACCACCCATTGAACTAAGGAGGCGGGGATCGGTAGATATACCAATTTTAGCGCAACCAATGGTTGTGAGGGCTGATCCGAGTGTACGCGCTCGAGTTTCCCACGTTAAACCCGACTTTGTGTCCCATATCGTCTCAAAGGGGATACCAGGGTAAATACCTACTTACTTGGCACATGCAAGGTAGTATTTATTATATCTCGAGCAGAGTGCGTCTGAGAAAAACAAAAAGATTAGAGATGTCCGGTATCGGGGAACAGCTGTAAGTCTCTCATTGCGCAAGAGTGGTGGGGATCGGTAGTCATACTGATGCCAGCGCAACCAACAGTTGCGGGGGTTGTTCAATTTTTGCACCTGGACCGGGCTCAGGTTCTACACATTAAATCCGACCTTGTGTCACATGACGTCTCAGTGGTTAATAATATTTTTGGCTCGAGGAGGTTCAAATAATATTAAGTTCAAACGCCGGGGAGGGGGTCCTTCCCCCCAGGAAGTATCTCTCCTTTGGGATGGGGCTGGGTTCATTGCCTGGTGCCTGAGGCGTCCCCAAAAGTGGAAGTACCGAGGGTATTCCAGTTAAACCGACTTTAAATCTCGACATCGTGCCACATTCGATAGCGATGTAGGCGATCTGGAAAATACCTTCTGTCTTTTGACCAGGATGAGAGCGTAGTATCTGTTCTTTACTCCGTTCAGGTGAAAGAAGGCGCCCGGTTTCAGGGATTCCAGCCCTGTAGCCGCAAATTCCGAATTGCTTTAAGAGTGGGGGAGGGGATCAGTGTACTATCGATCGATGCCAGCCTGACAGTGGTTACAGGGATTGGATAATTTTTATCTTTGGCTCAATGCATTTTCATGTGTATTGTCTCCCCATATTAAAACACCTTGTTTCACAATATTGAGGAGGCTACGTAAATACCTTAACCGAACGGGATGTTTTCTTCTAATGATAGAAGCTGGGGGCGCACAGGCAATATTTAGCCTTACGCGAATTTATAAAAGACGAGGCACTGGTAATAATTAATTTTTACTTGTACTCTTTTCATCTTATAAGCTTTTTTTTATCTCAGTTTCCAATTTGCTTTTGGATTTTTTTAACATAGAATGACGATCTAATCGTCGCGATAAAAAGAAACAGAAAAAAGTGCGAGAAATGTTTTGTATCGTAAATTATTGTTCACCGCTGAGTGGATGTTGAATCGTTCTGGTTGGGAATGAAGACATCACACAGTGGAGACGAAGCCGGGTTAAGACGTTTTTTAAGAGTCGATACAAGACGAATACTTAGCGAATGGCGCCTCCATTTCGCTCTCTACTTTGCGGATACTTGAACTAATGTTCATAAACAATCTCCAACTGCTAAACTCTAAAGAAAGAACTGATATGATAAAAACGGGGCCGTAGATTATCTTTCACAGAGCAATAATGGAATGACACAGTTTATTTAAGCGGTTCAACGGTGTTAAAGGCTGACACGAAGCAACAGCACAAACAATGGGAATACGAGGTGGTAGAAATAAGACCTTTTGTAGGACACTTTTTTTTATTTATTTTACCGAAAAGAATAATAGAATGCTGGCGTTATACAAATATTACACTAAGTTTAACTTAGCTGAAGCGGAGGCCAATATGTAGGTAAGGGAAGACAGCCAGAAAGACTGCATAGGGCTAATCTTCCAATGAGAATTTCAGCTTACACGATATTTGTTTTTATTAAAAATATTTACAATAATTTATTGGGTGGTGTCAGATTTTATTATGCAACTTGTATGTTGCTCATCATATTGTATAATACAGATAACACGAAACTGTTATATAGAACGCAGTGTAAAGGAAAACTCAAACTTCTGGAGGCTGTTGTAATAAAAGAGAAACAGACAACATTGAATAAAGTTTCTTTCTCAATAGTGGACCGTATATGGAAGTGTGTTAAAAAAATACACTTACAAATTTCAATCTGACCGTTTAAATGACGTCATCTTGGGTAACTTTAAATTGGTTCCATCAAACGTACGAACACCGGAATTATACAAGAACTGTTACGTAAATATAGACAATCCTTTCAAACGAATGTAGTAACATTCGAAAGTACTCAGAAAAAATAATATAAAATAAAACATAATGAAGGCGACAATCTTTTTCATGCTTGAACGCTATCTTCAGGCCGACATACGTTCTATTCCTCATATATTGAGCAATTTTCCCCATAAATATATCATACAATGTTTACAATAAATAGAGCTCACTGAATAAGTGGCCAAGTGAGTTAGCTCACTTTGGGGAAAATACCACGGAGCTGAGCTCTTCGAAGATACAAGGACCAACTCAAAACAACACTCAAACCCACTGGACTTGAGAGTAAATTGTTTGAAACACATGCACTAGACCATATCAACTGGCGATGTTCCATCACCAACAGAGCCCAAAACTTTGAAGCCACGAGAAGAGAAAAGGAAGATGTCAAAGGGCAAGAGAGAAAAGCCAAACACAATCGACCTTGTTCTCCTCCATCATTACGATGCAGTCAATGCCATCGTCTCGTCCATATAAGAATTGGTCTACTTAGTCATCAACGCCATCATCATGAAAGAAGTGATCAGAAAAGAAGAAATTAAATTCTTGGATATTAGATAAAGCCGACGACGATTGCATCCCTTAAAACTATACATTTATCATATATATATATATATATATATATATATATATATATATATATATATATATATATATATATATATCATATAAAATTTCTCGGACATTCAGGCCGGTAAATGTTATTTAATACTGTTTATTATAAAACAGACCATTTGCTTAAATACTTGTATCTATAAAAAGAACGTTAAACATATTATAAATGTCTTTAAATAAATTGTCGGACTATGTCCAATTCAAAAATATATGACGTCATTTGTTTACATTTGATACGCTAGAGTAGATATGAATAGAAGAGATTCATGGAGGATTTAAGTTTAAAGATAGTAAAATCGACCTTGCTAACCAGACGGTTCTCTGTGGCCGAACGGTTAAGGCACATTACGCGTAATGATGGTCCCGTATAGGATATATATATATAATGTATATATATGTGCAGGTATGCAGAAAAATAGGAAAGAACACGTTAGGTAAATAATCCGGTGTTCCTTAGTATTTTTGCTTTTATTTTCAAAACGACAGTGCTCCATACAGAAGTAGAGCTTATATTATAATAATTTTTGTTTTAAAAATATGATTCCTTCGCTACATAAGAGTTCTCATGTTTCAAAAGCGAGAGCCGAGACCCCTAATATAAATTTTGAAATTCCAAATTCTCGCTTGACGAGGAAGCGTGACCAGACAAAAATTATATTAGGGGTCTCGGCTCTCGCTTTTGAAACATGAGAACTCTTATGAAGCGAAGGTATCATCTTTTTAAAACAAAAAAATATTATATATATATATATATATATATATATATATATATATATATATATATATATATATATATGCATATGCGAATATCAGTATGTCAAACTTTTTCAATAGCCCAACATATATCATTTTGGAATCAGCTCGACTCCATGAGCAAATTAAAAACATTTCGTGTCGGATCCGGGCCCGCAATCCTGAAACATTGGATCTCAATCTTTCATTATTGCGATTTATTAGGCGATATTTCACGTGATTTTTGCCACGAATTGTTTTGTACGATAACAATTTTTATAAGTTGGAAATAAATTTGGGAATAATTGAAATTAATTGCGAATTTGTTAAAGTCACCCATGAAATATAAATAATTGTTTGTACGTAAAGTAAGGACCTACGTACATCAAATTGTCTTTAAATTAATTGGCGACAGAAGAATTAAAAGTTAAGCTTAAATATTAATGCAATACTTAAATGCAGCGGTCAATTTTGAGTTTTTCTGTAGTTTATTGCTGACTATCGCATACGGCAGCAGTATGCCTAGCAAAAAGAAATCTCTGCCAACAGAGGACAAGATTGCAATCAGAAGCGCCAAGACTGTAGCGATGAAAACAAAGCCCCGTGCAAATGAAAACCCAAATCAAACGGAAGCCAGGACAGCTCCCAATGCTGAGAATATGCAAAGACTTAGAGTGAATAATCCGAAGGTTCAATCAAGATACTACGCAGGGGCTAGCTTAACTACCGCACGATAGGACGTCGTTTAAACTAGTATGTATATATATATATATATATATATATATATATATATATATATATATGTGTATGTGTGTGTGTGTGTGTGTGTGTGCGTGTGCCTGCGTGAGTATGAAGATACTGCGACAAAATGGAAAAGTTATAAACGACGCGTTTCGCTCCCTCTGGTTTCTTCAGGTTAGAATGAAAGAAAGACAAAACTGTAAGTAAAATGCGTTGGGATCTCTGAAAATAAGTAGGGACAATAACTCAAATTACTTTATCACATCCGATGACGAAGCCCCAGAGAGTGTATGTCTGTCTGCTGTTCTTTTCTTTGTTTTATATGGGACAGACAGGCAGCCTCATTATTTCCACCGTTGTTTCTGACACTATTGTACATTCTAAAAATACACACACGCACATATGTGTGTGAGTGTGTGTGTTTGTGTACGTGAGTGTGAAGATTGTGAGACAAAATGGAAAATTTATTAACGACGCGTTTCGCTGAGAATGGTCTGCTCTATTTGGCTTTCTCAGGCTAGAATGAAAGAAAGATAAAACTGTATGTGAGTAAGAATTCCTAAGTGGGAATCATAAATAAAAAAAAAATTCCACTTATATATATATATATATATATATATATATATATATATATATATATATATATGTTGAACAGGATCCACGTTGCAAGGCCTCTGACATAGCAACACAAGTTGATGTCAGTTCCAGAACAGCTGTCAGGTATCTTCACAAGCGGGGCTACTATGGCAGAGCTGCGAGAAGGAAACCACTTCTCTGTCCAGCCAATATCAAACGCAGAAAGGATTGGGCTCATGAGATGCTGGAGAGACCTGTGACCATTTGGACCACTGTCATTTTCCCTGATGAGTCAAGATTCGCATTATTTTCTGACAGTGGAATAGTGTGGGTATGGAGACTCTGTAGTCAAGAGTATGATTTAAAAAGACTGCAGCCAACGGTGAAACATGGGGCCTTTCAGTAATGGTATGGGTGCAATTTGGAGTGATGGTTGCTCAGAGCTTGTGGAGTGTGAAGGAAACATTAATTCAACCAAATATGTTTCTATATTAAAGAAAGGGCTCCTTCCAATATTCTCAAGTAGTAGAATGAGCAAAGTTGATTCCCTATTTATGGAAGATGGAGTTCCATGTCACACTGCTCAAGCAACGCAACATTGGTTGAGACAAAATGGGATCAATAAACTTCCATGGCCAAGTCAGTCCCCGGATATTAACCCTATTGAAAACCTTTGGGGCATATTAGATCGAAAACTCCGCAAAAAGAATAGGAAGCCATCTTCTAAGCCCGAACATTTAGGATTATTGCGTGAAACATGGCAAGAAATCCCTCAAGATGATATTCGTGAACTCATCGCTAGCATGCCTAGAAGTGTCCTTGCATTTAAAAAAGCAAAAGGGATGTCAACCAAGTATTAGTTATTAAATTTATGACCATATAATTACTTCATTTGTATAAATTACTTGTTTAATAGAATAAACGGTTTCTGTAAGCGTCTATTCAATTCTGTCATGTGTGTGTATATATATATATACATGCATGCATATGCACCGATGGCTTAGGGAAAAAATCTCCGACTGATGCCAAATCAGTTGGGTTTCGATTATGGCTTGAAGTAATCGGATGCAATCTAATTACATTAATGAGCTGTGAAGCAGCGAAACAGTCTGGCTGTGGATAGCAATATATACGCACCCGAAAAACTTAAATTTGGTGGTGCACTTTTGCAAGATTAGTGCGAATTTTTAAACAATGACTACTATTTGCCTTTCTTTCAACCGATGGCTGATGCCAAAATCTGTCGGGTTTCGATCCCGGCTCGAAGTAATGTCTAGCCACACTGATGAGCAACCAGTCTGTCTGTGGATGACAATATATATATATATATATATATATATATATATATATATATATATATATATATATATATATATATATATATATATATATATATATATATATATATATGTATTCAGGATGTCCATAAAGTTCGTGCGCACTTTAAAAAATTTTTAACTTTATTTGTATTTGCGATAGAAATAATCTGTAAAAAATGTTATAAAGTTTAATGTACCTAGTTTTAAGTATAGCTAAAATGACTAATCTGATTTCAACCATTACTGTAAATCAGATGGCAAATGTTTTTCGTGAACTGCAAAATCGTATTACCCTTTGTATTGCTAATGATGGAGGACATGTGGAAACTTAAATAAAATTTAATAAAACCTTGAAAAATATAGATTTACTTCTTTCTTATTCTTTTTACAAATTATTTCTATCGCAAATACAAATAAAGTTATAAATTTTTTAAAGTGCACACGAACTTTATGGACACCCTATATATATATATATATATATATATATATATATATATATATATATATATATATATATATATATATATATACATATATATATATATATGAAAATAGAGAGACGGAGAATTTAGAATTTCACTATCAAAAATATCAGAAGATGGGACCAGGAAAAATAATTGAACACGAATGGTTTCCTTCGTTTATTTTAAAGAAAGATCTTTGTACATGTTTCCAAGAATTCCAGTATTTATTTCTCTCCCTCCAAGAAAAAATGGGGCCCCATGTCGATTTTACATGTTACCTTACATGTATATATAGAGGCAAAGATTGCCCAGTCAACTGTGGACCCAACTGTAAAGTCTTCAGAACAATTCCTAACATTCCCTTTTAGTGCAATCTGTAACGAGGACACAAGTATAGAACAACCAGTGAAGACCAAACTCACGCCAGCCAGTAACGAACTGATTACCATAGTATGAATCGTCCTTATACATTGTGGAGGCGCGACTTTATGTGAGTGTCAAACAAAACAGAAGCACCCTCTGTAAAACAAGGCAGACAACTCCACCCAGATAAACTATTTTAATGTATCACCATTTACGACAGCGGAAATTAGCTTTTACGAAATCGTCAAATATTTCTGGGTGCATCGTCAGGAGAATGAAATAATATCTGGAAAAAAGGTGATAAAATCCTGAGACATCTCGTTTTAATATGCATTAATGACAAACAATGGCCGATGAGCATCGTCTGTCATAGAAGATGAACGCGTCATTGAACAGCTGGTATTTTCAAACATACGAAGAAGAAGTTACGCATATTCTTTTTAATGCAGCCTTTATTAAAATTCCTCAAATGTATTATTTGAAAATTTCCCGCAGTCAAGAGTCATAAACTTTAACGTTTCTGAAAATGGAAATACTTTTGTTGTCTCAAGCTTTTTATATCCGTTAATGTAAAATTTGTCATTGTTGATTTGATCGTGATTTCGAATTGACTTGATAGTAACAAATTTTCCATTGGCTGTGGTAGCCGCCAATGACTTATTATTCACAGTGTGATATGCTATTTAGAATTCATTCATTTAAATATGTTATTCTGTCGCGTTTCATTGTCATCCGCTGAGGTAGTAGTCAAAGAAACTATGACGCAGTTCTACAATAGGAACTGCGACCCGAAATAATCATAATTAAAGTTTTTTCATAAAGCCAGAGATCAAGCACACCAGATCAAGTATAACCACACACACACACACACACACACACACACACACACACACACACACACACATATATATATATATATATATATATATATATATATATATATATATATATATGAGCTAAATTCGGATGAGAATCCGACAGAAGGGAAAATATATAAGACAATTTGTAAAACTCTTATTTTGAGATGCTATATATATATATATACTCCGTCTAAACCAGTTTGACTATATTGTCAATATCTATCTTTCTGTCTATCTACATATATATATATATATATATATATATATATATATATATATATATATACATATATACACAGAGAGAGAGAGAGAGAGAGAAAAAGAGAGAGAGAGGCAGAGAGAAAGAGATAGATAGATAGATAGATAGATAGATAGATAGATAGATAGGAATAAATTTAATATATGACAGATTAATAAGTTAAAAATCCATTCCTAAGAATTGTCTTGGTTTACTTTAGGGTACGAAACATATAGACGAAATAAATTGCTGTTTAAAAATAAACGGAGTGTCTACTCAAATATGGATATCCACGAAAATAACATTTACACCAATATATATATATATATATATATATATATATATATATATATATATATATATATATATATATGCAGAAATATACTTTTAAAGTGTGCTATATTTATGGGATTAAGTGCTCAATATCAGAGATAGAGCTTATGTAAATATAAATATAAAAGTGGACAATTATGTGTATTTTTGTTAGTATCTATTTTTATACTAATGTGCAACCAATACAAGGCCCAAGTGCCACTTAAGGTAGAGGGTTACTTCGTGATGCTGTATTAGGACATGAAAAAGGAAGAAACGAAGTTCTTGGAACTATGCAGGATATATATATATATATATATATATATATATATATATATATATATATATATATATATATATATATATATATATATATGGAGATAGATAGATAGATAAAAGTTAATAGGGGTCCAGTTTATTATGGAAATTCATAGTAAACTGACGGCCCTACAGAAAAAATGTTCATAAGAAAAATGTTTTAATTCAAATTCGTAACTTGGAATTAATTTTTTTTCATATATTACTAACAATTACGAAGTCTTGATTAGAAATTTCAATTGATGATTTTTTAAAAATATTTTTAAGAAACCACGTGGGATAAACATATATTGTTTTAGTTTCTTTAGAGGAATCAATTTATAATGTAGTTACATATCAAACAGAACCTCCTATTAACCTCTGATGAAATTCTATAATTATTTTGTGATCTTCATGATCAGGAGTAATAAGTAAAATAAATTGAAACTTCCCTGCAATTGTTTTCTGTGCTGACAACGAATCCTTTTCTCAGTCTGTTTATACATCTTTAGAAGTTAGTGTATGAAATTCTGTTTGTCGATTTTGCGACATATAGATTTGGTTGATGTAATGTCGATATTTTATTTTAATAGTGCAGTAGTTGTTCGAGTTTATATGCTTGTGTCTTGAGGGAAACATTGGTCGGGTTTATACTGCAAGAAGATATCGACTTTAGGAAGTGAATCTAATCCTTTACAGGGGACGCAGTCAGAATATTCTAGGTCCTGGGGATATTGACTGTTGTTTTCACGACTTATCAAAACTTTGTAGATTATTTAAAGCCGTGGCATATTTTAGATCTATATGAATATTTTTTTCTTTCTTTGTCTTTTCAAGCTTTAAAATTTATTGAGAATAACAATGATTTTTACAGATACAAGTCCTACTATTTAAACCACTGTTTGGGAGGTTATGGATTTGTAACTTTAGCAAGAGTGCGTAAGTGAATGGAATTCGAACCTGGCTTTCCGATTTCTGTTTACGAACCGCTATCTATTACACCACCCGCACAACCGTCCCGGTGACAAGGCAGAAGTTCGAGGGTGAGGGATAAGAGGATTTCTAAGATTTCAAGAATTAATAAGCTTTATTAAATGTCACCCAACAAGACTATCGTAATTATACTACAACGGGGGAGCATGCTGAAAGATGCTTGAAATTCTACTTCGTTTAACATTGAAAGTTTTGAGCTCGGATCAGTTGAAGCAACAAAGAAGTCTTAAGTTGCTTTGTACACGCTTCATTAAACAAAAAGAAAGGAGACAAGGATGCAGATATAAATATGGGTCATTCCATATCAAACCCTCCAATTTTATGAAAAATTCCCAAGTCACCCTCTGAGTCTTCTTAAAAAACACTCGTACGTGTTTCTATACGAAGGCTATGAAAAATTTTCAAGTAAATGGTGTTCCAATAACTTGGACCGATTTTAAAAGTTTAAGCGTTTAATGATTTTTTTTCTTTTTCTTTCCGAATTCGCGGACATTTGGGCGATATTATTTTTCACACATAATTGCCATGACTTAAATAACATGATCTAATAGAGAAATAAATAAATTTTCACTAGTAACACTGATTTATTTACTGCTGACTTTGATCCGCCTTAATGAAACACCCTTATATATAATCCGTCTTAATGAAACACACTTTATTTTCACATGATAATGATGTTCTGAATTTATAAGCATACATTGTTTCAAAATACAAGTGTGAATTAATTTCAAGCGTTTAATGATTTTTCTCTTTCTTTCAGATTTGGCGGATATTTGGGCGATATTATTTTTCACACATAATTGCCATGAGTAAAATAACATGATCGAATAGAGAAATAAATAAATTTTCACCAATAACACTAATTTATTTACTGCTAACTTTGATCCGTCTTAATGAAACACCCTTATATATAATCCGTCTTAATGAAACACCTTTTATATCCGTATATCCAATTATGTTGAAAGTAAATATTTTACTTAACTTTATGTGTTTTACCGAATTAACATTTTACCCTAAATTCTGACATTCATAGCTCCTTTTATAGGCTATACACCGCTTTTAAACGTCGCGACTATATATTTAACATTCTATGTACATCTCAAAACTAACGGATATAGATTCAAACCTAATATTTTGGACTTTCAATTATTTTATTCCAATGGATATTTTTTTGTTACAGGAAACTTTTTCAGGAGAATCTGAGTGGATGACTAGAAGAGAACTGAGTGGTTTAATATGGAATGGCACATATACGTTCGTCCTTAGAAGATATTTCCGTCAGTATTTAATTCTTACTCGTCATTACAATAAACTCTTGCGTCAAAGAAGTGACATGAAACAATCATGGCTGCCCTTTTCTTTTAGCTTTAACCATAATGAACTAAATATTTACAGCATGAACATGCGGAGACATTGAAAATTACTTAACGAAAAATGAAATAAAAGCTATTGTAAATACCCTTAATCGCCCAGCTTTTCGACTAACCGTCATCAAAAGAGGATTGTTTATCAATTTAAAAGATAAGACAATAAAGTTAAATTACTAAATATTCGACGTGAAAGATTCTAAAATTAATTATCTTTGTATTTGGAGATTCTTGACAACATCCAATGAAGAATTTGCAATATTATTAGTCGCGACTTACAAAACAAAAAAAAACAAAACAAAACAAAATTAGTTTGAACACAAACAAAAACAAAACAGATAGTAAGCAACCTTAAGCAATATCAGGTAATTAAGGAACAGAGACAAATATTTTGGCTTACAAAGAGAGGGTTGTCATTTTTAAATAAAAAAAGATTCAAGAAACTACAAATGAAATGACAGCCGTGCAACACACTTCTAAAACAGTTGATTGTAAAAGTGTTAACACAGACAGAATTATCAATGGGTAATTGGCCAATCACTGAATCTGAAAGCTTCTGGGAATGTGTCAATGTTAAAGCATAACGCAAGTGGCAATACCTTTTTTTTTTAAATAATTTCACCCTATATAAACCGATAAAGCCACTTAAATGCAAGGAGTTACTGAGAGCAAAAGAATCTGAGAAAAAAATATTAAAGAAAAAGAAGGATTCAAGAAAACACGAGAAGACTTACATTTCACTTGCATGAGTATAATTCAGTCTTACAGCATTTAACGGAACACTCATGTCCATATTCATAGTTTGGAGAGATATTAGTTGAAAACACATCTATATTACATCAAAATCAAAGTTTATATATATATATATATATATATATATATATATATATATATATATATATATATATATATCAGAGTTCGAGATTTTGCTGACAAAACAATTTCCACTGGAAAATAACCCATCTACAAAAATTGGTGAGTAATTCCCATTTCTCTGTTTATTCCTCGGTCCGTTGATGAAGGACGCAGGCGTGTCCGAAAATTCGGAACTTAAAGCCTTTCACTCCGTGCTTCATTTCTGTCATATGGTCAATAATTAATATTTAATAAATGTTGATCGTGCTGTTTATATTGGTACCCTTTCGTTCGTCCTTGTTTTATTAACTAACCTATCTATTTTACATTATATATACATATATATATATATATATATATATATATATATATATATATATATATATATATATATATATATATATGCAGGTATGTAGAAAATAGGAAAGAACACGTTAGGTAAATAATCCGGAGTTCTTTAGTATTTTTGTTTTTATTTAAAACAAAAAGCAGTGCTCCAGATGTAGAGCTTAAATTATAATTATTTAAAAAAAAATATGATTCCTTCGCTACATAAAAAAACGAGAGCCGAAACCCTCAATATAATGATTAAAATTAAATTGAATTAAGGTATCAAGCCCTGTTTCATCCTCAAGAGAAAATTTAGGAATAACCAATCTTGAAATTTACGCATCTTTATAAGCATGTTCGTTCACAAAATTAATTACCATAGAAACCGCTGGGGCGGCCATATTGGTTTGGTGGTCCAACAGTTAATTCTTATCCACATATCAGTCACCTTCGAAAAGGTCAAGCCGAGGTAGGGTGGGGTATCTATTTCAAAGCGGATGATGGCATTCATGTACGCACATCGTCTGGTCAGTTACAGCGAAAGATAGCTTTTGGCACCACGGTATGTCGTGAAATGTCTAGAGAATTTTGTTTTATTTTATTTTATCTATTTATTTATTTTCTTTTTTTATCCAAATGGCTGTTTCTTATATAAAGCGTCGCACTGAACTACAAAATTTTTTTTTGACGACTTCATAAAGGGTTTTTCTATTTAATGATTGGGTTAAGCTTTTAAGCCTTTTATTAAACTATGATATTTAATTTTTTTTTATGCTAATTATTTAATGCGAAAATTTGTTGATGTCTGCAAAAAACCGTTAACTCATATCTATGGTTTAATAAATTTGCATTATTTAGAAATTTAATAATGTGTAGTTTTTCATGTAGGCGTAAAGGGCATGGGTCATACCAGGTTTTACAATTTCTTGTTCTTTTTATTATTTTCCATTTTACTTTTGGTGTTTTATTCATTTCTTTTAAATGCCAAAAATATTTGGATAGGGATTTCTGATTTATTTTTCTAATAATGTTGAAGGAGCTTTTGTGTTGTCTCCATCTAATTTTAAATTCATTCTTCGTTGACCCAATGTATATCCTATCAGTGGGATAAGATAGTGCATTGGTATACCACAGAATTTGTGAGGCATTTATTTTCCAACGAGCAGTCATTAGGGTTTCTACAATCACATAATTCTTCATTAATTTTGTCTAATTTTAGTTTAGGATTTTTATTAATACTGTTTTGGCATGCTTGTTTTTCCAGGATTTTAGTATTATGTTTTTTATGATTCTTTTTAGATTTTCAGTGCAGCTGTAACTTAATTTTAAGGTGTTTTTATTAAAGATCTCGCTAGGTTTGCTGTTAGTGGGAAAGTGTTTCTCAATTAAAGCTAGGAACTAATGTCCTAGCTTAGTACTAACCATTTGGTTGAACGGAGGGGTATACCAGGTGATTTTTCTTTTTCTGTTTTTCTTCCTGTTAGTACTATTGTTTCTATAACTTATGTTAGCGTTTTTGTATCCGCTCTTTTTTAGGGATGTGTTATAAAAATTACTGTGTTGTCGGAATATTTCCTTATTGGCGGAGTTCATGCTGATTCTTTTCTCTATTGATATGGGTATATGCTTAATTATAGATGAAGGGTGGTTTGATTTAGGGTGTACATACAAGGGATTAGTGTTAGGTTTTCTGTAAGGTAGATATATGTTGTTTATTAAGTCAAGAGTTACGTCGAGGAAGTTTACCCTTTTTAATTTAGTGTTGACTATAGTTTTTAAATTTAGTTTTCTGAATTCACTATATATTATCTTTCTAATTTTATCTATTTTAAAATTTGTGGAGCTCCTCACTACCATGAGCCCGTCATCCCTGTATAGTCTGATGTCCTTAATGTCAAATTCACGGTGCGCGGTTAGATTGTACAGTATAAATAGACCGACAAGGTCAGAAGACTCTGCATAGTCTAAAGATCCCATAGTGATGTCAAAATTGTCATTAGTGTTTTTAATCCATTGGTCTCCATTATGGATGAAAATAATTCTTAGTGCAAAAAAAATCTCTCCTCATCCATAATGGGGACCAATAGATTAAAAACACTAAATTTCAAGATTGGTTATTCCTAAATTTTTGCTTGAGGATGAAACAGGACTTGATACCTAATTCAATTTAATTTTAATAATTATATTGAGGGTTTCGGCTCTCGTTTTTGAAACATGAGAACTCTTATGTATCGAAGGAATCATATTTTTTTAAAATAATTATATATATATATATATATATATATATATATATATATATATATATATATATATATATTTGATCAGCAATCCCTCTTAAAGAAGTTAGTGCGATTAAGTTTTTTATTTAATTCTTTCCTATAAGAGTTTTATTTTCTGGACATATAATCGAAGTGTCCAAATGCTTTCGGCTATTTTATTAACTATTATCAACGAGTTTTTTAAATATATGTTTCATCTGAATGTGTATATTTTTATATGTTTATAGAGTGATGGGAGTGTTTTATTAATTTCCGAACACCGTCAGCTCATTGTGGCTGTGTTCATGGTTGAGTGTTGGCTTTTTCTTTTTATTATTATTATTAATGCTTCTATTGTTTTTAGTCTTTTTCTACATGTAGACGAGGCTACTATTCTTGTATTTTCTACAAATTATGTTTCAGATGGGGTTTGGTAATAACGTGAGTCTTCTTGGTAGGTATATATATATAGTGGTAGGTATAATATAATTAGTCATGGTTTGATCAGGAACTGAGTTACTTAAGGGGAATGTGAATTCATAAATAATTTTAATTCTCTGTAATTTAGGATTTGAAGGTGTGTTCTTGTTGACAAGGTTAGCTGTTTAAAATTGTTTAAGGTAATTTTTTTTTTAAAGAAAACGTTTAAATATTTTGTGTCTTAATCTTAAAAACTCATTCTGAGAAACGCATTTTTCTTAAGTTATGATTAATACCTGATTTTTTTAATTTTATTTTTATAATTAATACTGGATTTTATGATCGGTATTAATTGGCTAAATATGATTGTGCATATCTGTCTATGATTTTTTTTCCCGAAATAGCAAAAAGTAACAATAGGTTTTACCTTCTAAAAATCTTTGTATCTCTCCGCTCGGATATCTTTTGTTGAATTCTCTAGGTCGGACTTAAAAAGAGATGGGTGGACATAAAGTCGACCTAAAATCAAGTTGTTTTTTTTTTTATATTCTAGATCAAGAAGAAAAGAAAACTGTGTAATCATCTTTGCATACGTCTGTCTGTGATTTCATTCACAACAGTAGCTTAAGTAACATTTCATCAAGTCTCTCAACCGTAAAATCGCCTCATAGGTTTGTGGGTCGACAGCTATCCAGCCAAAACGATTACCAGGCAGGTAAAGTTGTTTGAATTTCTCAGCTGAAGGATATATTCATTACCATTTTTTTTCTTTTTAGTATTTCTATACTCTTCTCAATTGTTGCTTTTTTGTCACAACGCTCAGTTTGTTACATTTGAACCGGAATTAAATGTTACCTCGGATGGGAAAGGAACTCGCCACAAAGATGCGAACATCGTCTTTACGGTTTGGGTCAGTCCTGGGTCTGACGATAAACTACATCCGGCAGCAAGAGAGATTAGAGGTTTTGGGAAGCCTGGAACTACCTCTTTATTGTTGATGTTTCCATGCCCAACTTGATCCGGGTGTGCTAGCACCTGTTATGGTCCCAGTAAAAGTCAAATAGTGACTCCACCAAAACCATTATGGTAGTAAAAAAATACATTTTTATAGTAAAAATACCAGCAATATATTATATATCTAAAAATGGTTAACAATACATATTTATAGTAAAATGACCAACAATACATTTTTAAAGCAAAATAACCAGCAACAAATTTTATCTGTAGTTGAAAGTATACAACTGTGTTCAAAATATATTTAGTTAACAAAATAAGATTGTGTTGAGATTATTTAAATTTCGGCATTAAATAACCCATAGAGGTTGATATGTCGCTAAACAAACCCAACCAACTGTTTGTGTCACGGTACATGAAAGTGCAATCTACAGCTATATATATAATTAATGTAAACATAAATTTGTCACAACTACGCCTAAAAGAATAAAAGATTTAATCAATACAAAACAAAACAAGCCAAAACTTGAAAGGGGAATTTACTCAATAACCTGTAAGGATTGCCAGAAGGAATATACCTGAGAAACCTCAAGAAGGTTAAATAAAAGATTATGTGAACATAAAAGGAACATTTGTATATTTTTTATTATGTTGTTCCTTGATGGTGAATATGGAACTGCACACTGCATTTGGAAATTTAACCAAACGCGTCTTCAACAACAAGGATCTAACCTTAACAACAAATACTATGGTTTATAATGCAGTTTTCATTTCAACTTTGCTATATGGCTGCGAAACCTGAACTTTATATCGTCATGACATCCACAAATTTGAACGCTTTCACCAGCAAAACCTTCGTTCAATCTTGAACATAAATGGAAATACTATGTGACCAACACTAAATCTTTGAAAGAGCCAACAGTCAAAGCATTGTTGGTCATTAAACACTGTGTTTGAAGGTCAGGACATACAGCAAGAATGGAAGAGTCAATGTTTCCACATCAAGTCTTATTCAGTGATCTCACTTCAGGGAAAGAACCACGGGCTTGCCCTCTCTGATATACAAGGATGAACTAAAAACAAGACTGAAAGCCACTAGACTTGAGCCTAAACACAAGCCCCGAACCGTACCAACTGGCGGTGTTCTACCATCATCGGAACCACAAACCACCAGAAGAGGAAAAGAAGAAATCAAACAACGAGAGCGAAAGGTTCAACATCGGCTTCCACCAACATTACCATGCAGTCAATACCATCGGCACTTCTATTCAAGAATTGGTCTACTGAATCAACAGTGTCATCATCATAAAGGAAGCGATCAGCAAAGAAAAAATTAACTTCTTGGATATGAAATTAAGCCGACGACACACACACACACAAAGACAGACACACAAACACACACACAGACATATATATATATGTGTGTGTTTATTTGTGTGTCTGTATATATATATATATATATATATATATATATATATATATATATATATATATATATAGAGAGAGAGAGAGAGAGAGAGAGAGAGAGAGAGAGAAGTTGT
The DNA here is from genome assembly GCA_964036315.1 of Acanthosepion esculentum. Classification (NCBI taxonomy): domain Eukaryota; kingdom Metazoa; phylum Mollusca; class Cephalopoda; order Sepiida; family Sepiidae; genus Acanthosepion; species Acanthosepion esculentum. The sequence continues at coordinate 49,852,249 of OZ038501.1, forward strand.
TCCAAAAGTCGCATGACCATCGAGAACCTTGTAAATTTTATATTTATCTATCAAATGGGCTCATCTTTCTGTATGTGACAGTATACTATTGAGAAATTTTATTGGTCGAATTATGGAAGGTAATATCATGCAAATTTCACAAGTGTATGTTTTTTCGCCAGTTGTTGCGTGACTTTTGAATCACCTTATATATATATATATATATATATATATATATATATATATATATATATATATATATATATAATCAGATCATCGCAAACGTTCGTGCCCTGTAAGTAAATTAAAAATAAAATTTTACATACACACAAAAATCATTTATTATTCAGGTACGTAGTCTCCATTGGTTTTAACAACTGTCTCCCATCTATTTGCAAACATGTGATGCTATTTTCGTAGAAAGCGTGTTTTTTGTTGTAAAAGTTTTGTGGGGTTGTACTCAGGCAAATTTGCTGTAATTTATGTCGTTCTGTAGAGACCAGATCAAACGAAAATCCGTTAGGGGAATACGGTTGGTGTTCGATGGTTTTCCATTTCAACTCTTCAAAACTTCCTCAAGGTCTGTTTTTTTATATGCGGTCTTTTGGTGTCGTTGTGGAAAATGGTAGCTTTTCGATTTGCTAAAATTGGCCGTTTTTCTTCAACCTAAGTCTCTACAAATGGTGGAAGGCAGGTGAGATATCAATTTTCAAACACTTAACAAGCTCTTCTGTCGAGATCTTCGGTTTATTCTTTACGATGTCACGTAGAGACATCGCAAGTTCGCCCGTAGCGTGGTTTGTTTGGCGAAATCTGTCAAACCACTTTTCGACCGTCCGAAGAGCTGGAGGAAAATTCAAATAAACCTTCATGTTTTTTGACACAATTCCGACGCTTACTCCTTTCTGAAGTTCGTAGATAATAATATGACGAAAGTGAAACTTTTCATTCTCTGTCTTTCATTCGTGGATAAAACGTCAAGATTCAACAAAGTCTGACTCAAATCTGAACGGTGCATGGTTTCAATCTAAAACCAGAAATCGGCACCAAAACAAACACCTGTCTCAAGTAATTGTCTTCAGTTTTTCCATGACGAGTGACGATTTGCCACCACGGCCAGGCTCAACTTGGAGATACAGATTGTTAGAAACAAATTTCTAGAACCACCGATGCACATTCTATTCTGAACATGATGGAAACCTCTAAAAAGTGTTAATGCTGATGACGGCTTCGGCAGTGCAATATCAGAATTCAAATTCACAGTAAAATGACACAAAATTGAGTTTATTCATTTTTGTTCTGACATCAAAAATTAAAAAATCATCAAGCAAAAGATTTAAACAGCTGAAAGAGAAGCCACATAACTTTTTAAACCCTTATCGATCAGAGTGTGTATAGCTGGCCACTCGTATTCAAGGATACCCGTCTACTAGGGCGGCTAGCCAATCCCTATTGCAGACGCTTGTTCAGGCGCATTTGTGTTTATTCAACACCCACAGAGCCTACCTGTGGTTTATACTGCAACTATGCTGAGCAGACCTTAGTTACAGTTTCTGGGAAAGAGCGTATTATCTAGCGTGATCAACAATTTGAACAAGGCTAGTATGACTTGCGATTTGGTGCTAGTACAGCTATCGACGGCACCCAAGGGTTCCGTATACCCATTTTCACTCACAAGGTTTGGGTCAACCCATGGTATGGTTTTTCAGGCACTTTCCAAAGGTGCCGCACGCTGGGATCGACCCCTCCAGCCCGATAACCCCAGGAAGTCACCTTCCTGACAAATCGATCAGGGTAACCTACAGGTAATTTTGCACGGAATCATTTAATTTGCGGGGATATATTTTTCTCATGCTGCCATTCATGTCTAGGGTTATCTCGACTTTTTTTAATTACTGCTCAGTTATTGCTAACCTTATTTGAAGTCTGAGTCTGCAATAGTGCTTGAACTCACAATCATTATGCCACAGAAATCTTAAACCAACGTTTTCATTCACTCGGCTGTTGACACGTGCTGAGTCAGTTGAAAAAGAGCGTTCAAACCTGAGTAGTTCTAAAATAAGAACTAGACGAGATATCGCGAGATATGGGCATTGGTACGAGAATAATCTACTCCCGTAGACTAGGTTCAGTTGAATATTCTCTTTAGATTACGCGGATCGAGATATAGTTGATGAAGGTCGGAGAGCAACACGAACGAAACGTTGTCATAACAGCAACAAAGCTCGAATAATAAATAATATACTGATGAATTGATTAAAGAAATTCATTGAAAATCAATGAAAAGTCTTTTTAAACAAGCGAGAAATTATACAAGTGTTACTGACAGAATAATGCTATTTTATATCGTTAAATTTTTTTCATGGGGACATTATTTCTTGTTTTTGTTTAAAATAATGATGTGAAACTAATCGAGAAAAACATTTATTATATTAGCAGTAAAAAATAAACCTTTGCATTTTGAATTTTATGATTAATATAAATCACTGAAAATAACGCTTTTTAATATAGAAATGCATGGAAAATAATTTTATTACAGAATTCACTGCACAAGGACTTCGCAAAAATTTGAAAATATACCGGGTGTAATGGCAAAATTGTCCAAGTCGTGTTACAGCATAAATATCCATACCACAAAATGTTTAATATCTAAAACACCCTAAACTGTGTTTCTTTTTTTCTCCAGGTTTTCAGATAAGACGTTTTGCCATCTTGATACTATTGAGTTATTCAGCTAGAAAGAGAACAGGTTAAAATCGTTTTGTATCAGATCTACTGTCTTCCCAACTGAGCAATGGTGAGAGGAAATATCATTCAGACCTTCAGCAATGGTATCAACATTCATACTCTGGCTTCCATCTTCAAAGTCCATTCCAGAACCATCAAGAGAACGGTGAGTAAGTTTTAAACAGAGGAAACAGTAGAGAGGAAAAATGAATCGGGTCACAACAGCAAGAGAGATCATCATTTCAACTTAGCCCTAAAGAGATCAATTAGTAAAGATCAAATTCAATCCATCAGACGTTTGGCACGTGAGAGAGGAGTTTCAGCTATGACAGCTCAAAGAGCAATGAAAAAGGACTTGAAAATGAAATCGTACGTGAATCGTGTGAGACGCCGTGTTACTTCAGGACAGAAAGTTAGATGATTAGAAAGGGCGAAGATCATGTTGGAAAATGATCCTGGACTAATTTACATGTTTTACATTATATCCCACGGGACGATAGCCTAGCGGATTAAAACGTCGGTTCGTGAATTTGGTAACAAAGTAATTGTGACGTCAATCCCTCGGCCGGGCAGAGTGGAGGGCAAGCAATAACTGAGTACTAAAACTAAGAACTAGACGAGATATCTCTAGAGATGGGCAGTGAACCGAGAGCAATATGCCCCGGTGGATTAAATAAAGGATTCCTTTAGAGGGTTAGCCGGATCGAAGCTGATGGAAGCCGGAGAGTGCAACGGCCGAAACCTGGTGATGACAACAACAAAGATGAATACAGTTTTCCGTGTTTAAATATTGGTTCCTGTCTAATATACAGAAACGTGGATTTCTCTCTCTTCAACTTTTCCAAGGTCAAATATTTTCCCCAAATATCGCTCCTATATTTTGTCGTTTCTGTGATGGTTTAAGCATTATAGGTTCTTGTTAATTGGTTAAAACATCACGGCAGTATTATTGGCGTCGTTTGGAACTGATGCATCGAAAACTGCAAATATTTGGGCCAAAACAGATGAACAGGGGGAGGCTTACCCAGCGGCAGACCTAACATTTCATCAATCACTCACTCCAGTGATGCAGTTTGATATCAAGGTTTTACTAGAACTTTTCTAGTCTCTTGATCTGTCCCCGACGGAATACCATTGTTTCCAATCTTTAGACATATGAACACGCCAGAGTATCGGAAAAATTGTTCGAGAACAATTATTGAAAAACATTTATTCAAACTGAAAAATTGTTTGATTGAAAATTAATCGAAAGGATAATTATACAAAATGATAATTATTCGAAATACCTGTTTTAAATACGTATGTGGTTTTGCTTTGAGAGAGTCAATACGGATTTACCTAGAACTAATAACGCCCCTGAAGGATGGCATAGGGCCTTTTTGCAGCAAATGTCATCCGATCATTCCATAATATGGATATTCTTAGACGGTCTTAAAAGAGAACAGTCCTTGCAAGAAATTCATATTGCCAAAGTAAGAGCAGGTTGACAAAATATCAAGAGCGCCAAGATATACAGTGACATAAATGAAAAACTTAAAAACTTAGTGGCATCCTTTAACGAGTACTCTTCAGTGGTTGACTATTTGCGTGCATTATCAGATAATTTAAGGTTATAAGGATTTTTCTTACTAAATTTTTTTATTAACGATATTTGTATTTCGAATAATTATCATTTGTGTATTTCCTCTTTTAATTTTTACATTTTTATTGCAATAAAGAATGTTGCATTTCGAATAATTATCATTTAATATCATTGTTCTTTCGATTCATTTTCATTGAATTTACAATTCAAATAAATGTTTTTCGAATAATTGTTTTCGAAGAAATTATTTTCGAGCAATGTTAACATAATCCTTCATTCATTTGGATTATTTTATTAGGAATGTGCAAATGCTTGCAGCAATGACTCTAGACAATCACCTCACAGTTAAAGAAGAGACTTGTTGCAACAGAAATATAGTTCTACAGAAGGATTCTGAGAATACCATGGAATAAGCATGCGACCAACGACGAGGCTTTAGAGAATATAGGAAGAAAAGGGGCACATTTTTAACATCAAGAATGGGCAGGCTTTCGGCCACATCACTTTGAAACACCTGTTTCCATACGATCAACGGAGTTAAGCAACGTTGAGTCTGGTTAGTACTTAAATGGGTGACCGATTGGGAATACCGGGTGGTGTAATAATAAATGTTTTCGAACAATTATTTTCGATCAATGTTCACAAAATCCAAGTAGGTACAAATCAAATATGTCTTCCGGAAGTTTGTCGATTTCAGTGGCTTCAGTTTTTTATCATTATGAAATATATACACTGTCGTATTGTTGGCAACATTTTCTCGATTCGAATGGTTCTTACGTTGGCTAATAAAGTTGTGTTGACCTAAGTTATGGTGTTTACAATTTTATGATTCACAACCGCCATTTATTTCTTTCGAACCTAATATCATAATAGTGTTTCATCTCAGAATTCCAGACAGGAAGATGGCAATGTTTTCATGTTCGTGTCTACCTTACATATTACATTGCGTATACCGGACTTTTGTTGGGATCAGACATGCTTGAAAAAGAGTCATGCGATTAAGAGTGTAAAAAGAAATGGCCAAGTTAATAAATAAATAAATGAGGCGATTTTTAGTCTCGTTTTCATAACTGGGGACATCTTATTGGATGTTCTCAATTAATGACAGAAAAAAAAGATCTCAGTTTTGTAATCCGAGTTGACAAATCAGTTGATTTACTCCTATTTACCATGAAAAGACTTTTTTTTTTAGCGTCACAAAGGCGTTTTTCGCTGTGTAAGACCAGGTGTTACAATATAAATGAGAGTGGGTGTGTACCACAAAATATCTGTGAGAATCTTTGGCCAATAATGGGTCTGTCACAATGTAGATATAAAAGAAAAAGAAAAAGAAAATTAATGACCAAAATTCTGTGATTTCATTACAACTGGGGAATCTGGACAAATTCACAATTTTCTGTTTTGAAGTGAGCTATCAGGAGCGCCCCCCAACCTGTCGAGGCTGACAATGGAAGGTAACAACTGTTGCCTTGGGAAAACAAGAGGGATTTATGATTTGTTCCACTGAATATTTATCCAATCATTTTACCTTTCACGAATTGGTGTGAACATACAGATACATGAATAAAAGTTTGTAAAAAAGTGAATGAATTGGATACTTGCAGGAAGAATCCAGGCGACACCACTATTTAGACGAACCAGAATACTGAGGAGAGTTCTGGAATGATAAAGGATTTGTTGTAAATTGATCTCAAGTAAATGCCGGTAGATGTCTTTAATGCTAAAATTTAATGTATAATAATAATAATAATAATAATAATAATATTTTGTCCTTATTTTTTTATTTTTCGACAATTCCACACTTCTATGCATAGTGTATCTTTGTCGATGTTTGTATACGTATATATCTATATCTATATCTATCTATATCTATCTATCTATCTATCTATCTATATATATATATATATATATATATATATATATATATATATATGTGTGTGTGTGTGTGTATGTGTGTGTGTATGTGTACGTGTATGTCTGTGCGTACGTGTATGCGCATGGGTAAGGATTGTATTAGTTGTTTAACTATTTTTCCTTTACTTTTTTAGTGGGCTTATCTAGCAATGTTCCCAATGTTCTTTTTTTGTTTTGTTTAATGAATACCTAAGTGACCCTTCCACTAACCTATAACGTTAGAATTTTATCATTCTCATTGGCATCGACATGTAGAACATTTTAGCTTCTGACCGATTCCAATCTGTGCTCGCGTTTCATTATGTAAGCTTTTTAATTTTCATTTTTAAAATTGCATTTGACTTAAATTCAACCTTAATTTTTTTCTTTTCCTTTTAATTTAATTTTTTTATACGTATTTTTTAATTTTTAAAAGCTTTTTTCTATACTTTCATAAGTTTCCGTAAATGAACTGCACTTTTTATCTAAGCATAGTGTATCTTTGTAGATGCGTATATATATATATATATATATATATATATATATATATATATATATATATAATATATATTTATATATATATATATATATATATATATATATATATATATATATATATATGTATATGTATGTATCTGTGGGTAAGGATCGTATTGGCTGACATATTTTTTCATTTTTCCCGTGGTCAACCGCAATATATATCCACCTGCCCTTTCATCTGGTAGTGCTCCTTGCGACATATACTAAGTTAAACTTAAAGTATGGTCATTTTTTTTAACAGGAAGGAAATCTCCGAACAACGGCCCGCAACTCAAGATGTTAATCATACTGAAGAGTGAATGGCTGCTGCGTTATGAGGTCGCGAACGATCCCCTAGAGGCTTCGGAACCATTTCGGTAAAAGATTATTAACTAATGTGCCGCGCGACTTTGGCCGGACTTATGGACAGGTGCATCACTCGTGAGAGCAATATGAGAACTAAAAGTCAAATCAAAATGTCCAGTATGACTCTTCCAGTGCATAAACAGAGAACCTACCTGTGATAAAGTAATCGGGAGTTTTATGATTACCACCCTTTGAAGAACTCTTTCATTTGTAGAGGATTATGGTCATTACGACTATGATCACTTATTCTAAGCAGAATAAAGCTTATAACTAGCACTTCAGCTGGACTTCACATCAGTTGATTTCGCAAAAGTAAGTGTTGGATTTTGTCGGCATTCATTGCTATTGTTGGATTTTGTTATTGTTGAATTTGTCTGACATTTTGTTTACTGTTTGTCATTACGTGTTCGCCGTTTGATTTTGGTTTGTGACCGATGTCGTGGGAACCACAACATTATGGCGCAGAAGCAGGCAGTCGACTTGACACCCATTGTTGAAAGTCCATCAGTTAGGGTGGGAGATAGACCCCCCCCACAAAAAAGGTCCCAATTATTATACAAGCCTCAAAGAATATTATGAAAAGTTCATATCAGGAAATGAACTCGGTGAATACCTAAACAATATCCCTGTTGACAACCGACGTTAAGACTCGTAAGCTGAGCTGATATGTGTCAACAATGAAATAATGGAAGAGGCACTGAAAAGCCTAAATATTGCAGCGAAAGTTTTAGCATTGTAGTAATGCAATGTGGGACATCTTGCTCCCAACGGAAGAAGCGGCGAAGTCACTAGCTTGGAATATTCTTATTACAAAGTCAGTAAGACTTCAAGGAGAATACATAGGACCTGGGAAAACCAAAGTTACTCTTCATGGGGTACCTCTATTTATTTCGGAGGAGTATTTGGGATATTTTTTCTTCCATTTTTTTTAGAAGTAGCAGTGGTATCCGCGGTAAAAGGCAAGACCAGTATTGCCACTGGTGATATAGAATATTTTAGTTACAGTGGATAGGAAGAATTCCGTTGACATTCCGAATGTGTTGATTAGAAGGACGACGACCTTTCTGCTGGACTTGTGGGCAGATGGCCACCTGTCAGAGGCTTGCCCGGAGAAGAGGCCAGGGACTCAACCAAAACCAGCTACTCCCAAGGATAAAGTGGACGTGGCCACGATTCCAAAGCACGAAAATAGCCCATGGAAGTGGACAAAAGTAGTAAGGAGGGGGGGAGATTACAACCACCTCCCATCAGCAAAAGGAACCAAAGGCGGTGGAGAAAATGACATCAAAACCTGAACAGAAAAAGGAGTTGCAACAGCAGCAAAGTATAAACAAGCAGAAGCTCTAACTGGAGTGTCAGCAGGAGCAACAATCAGAGCAGCAACAAATCAAGAGGTGTCTATGGAAGAAATACCTCCACCTCGGAAGAAGAAGAAGAAGAAGAAGAAGAAGAAGAAGAAGAAGAAGAAGAAGAAGAAGAAGAAGGAGGAGGAGGAGGAGGAGGAGGAGGAGGAGGAGGAGGAGAAGAAGAAGAAGAAGAAGAAGAAGAAGAAGAAGAAGAAGAAGAAGAAGAAGAAGAAGAAGAAGAAGTGAACTGGTCGAAGTAGGGTGGAGAAATTCTTGGATAAAACCAAGTCACAATCCGTCGCTGCTTTCCCAGCCCAAAAAAGAACATAGGCAACAAGCCATTTCCCGAAGTCTCTATTCTTCGCCTTCTAAAGCTTCACTGATCCCCCTCCAAACAAACCTCAGCCCAACACACCTCCTTACAATACCCTTCCTCCAAGCACACCCCTTCTCACACCCCTCACCGCAGAACCTCCCAAAATGGAAAATCCTTTCCAAGAGGGAAAAATGCCATATAGACAGACAAGCACTGGAGCGTGATCTGCTCTCCCAAACAAGGCCCTTGGAAGATCCAAGAAATTTTCCCAATTCCCCTGGGGTGATCATATGGATCAGAAATACAGGGAGGGGCCTAAAAGTCTGGGACCACCTCTCTGTGGCTATAGAAGCTTTTCCACAAATTCGAATAGTGGAAATTGAAAAACTTGATTTAAAAAAAATTGGAAAAATTCTGTGCTATGAGGTTCCCTGTTATTCTCCATCCCACATTATACAGGGCTCTCAAATTAAATTATCCCACGGGCTTCGGCGGCATTGTCCTAGATAGTCTTGTGACGACAGAGATAGGAATATGGAGCCTAGGACTTATCCGTCGGTGTCCTTTCGCCCGCAGATTTCCGTCCAGTCAGTGACTAGGGGATCCAAAATGTTTCTTAAAATAGTCAGTTTGAATGCAAGGGCTTGAGGGATCGGAGTAATGCTACCCGTCTGTTTCGTGACCTCCTGTCCTTTCGCGTAGATACGGCTGTGATACAGGAAACACACTTTGTTTGCAAGTTTGATGCTCATGTGATGTCTAACGACTATGTCGTCTATTCAGTATACGGGGACCAGCTGGCCAGAGGTGTTTCCTTACTGGTTAAACGTACCCTGGGTGAAAGGGTGGACCTTGGGGGGGGCGGTTTATTGTGGCCCATATTGCCATGAACAGTATATTGTTGCGGGTCGTTGCGGTTTATGCGCCCAAAAATCAGGGGTGCGTGTCACGTTTTTCCGTCACTTAGAGCCGTTCCTGTTGGATTTGTTGCGCTTAGTCTTAGTGGTGGTGGACTTGAATGCCATCCTGAACCCCAAAATAGATAGGGGCGGGGAGCTAGCGGGAGGTCTTCGAGTGATAGTAGCCTGGTTAATCTGATTTGCGAGTTTGGTCTCAGCAATAAATACCGCGTCGATCATCCTGGGCAGGAGATATGGATATGTAGGCACATAAGTGGACGTCTACACGGGTAGCCAGCTACCTGGATAGAATGTTAGTGAGAAAGGCCGATATAGATTTTATAGATTGTTCCACGTTCCACTGGTTAGGCTATTCGGACCATAGACTCGTCTGTGCCTGGATGGCGTTAGATCTTAGGCCTAGAATGGCTGGACAATGGAAGTTCAATCTGCTTTTATTGGACAGGCGAGGCTTCCAGCAACAGCTAATTAGAATAGTGAAGCGGGAATTAGTGGGAGCGGTTATTGTGAATAATTGGTGGGAGAGGCTTAAGGGTAGAGTTACGTCCTTCACCACCGACTATAGCCATCGACTCTCACTAGATAAGGCTAAAAGGTGAAGGTGTTCCAGGATAGTCTGTCCCGAGTATAGGCTGGGGGGATTCTCTAGAGATAGGTTTAGCTATGCAGGCGGTCGGCTAGAGAGCGCTACCAAGGTCAGACAGTTGGGCATAGGTTAAAAAAGAACATGGGCGAGATGGAAAATTGAACTGGTTTTCTTTTATGTGATCTACCCACCTGGTAAAGAGAATGCCGCAGTAGAGAATGACGCATTATCGAGGGTTATGTAGCTCGATATCAAATACGGATGAGCTTCGTATCCTAAACAATAAACTGTGCCACCCAAGCATAATAAGGATAGCGCATGTGGTACGGATCAGAAATTTACCATATAAAACTGATAAAATCATGTAGAATATGCGCAGAACACAAACTGCAGTTCTTCAGGCCTAAAACGGGTGCGCTCATAAAAGCCACTCAACCGTTTGTGTGGTTCAAGGGTCCTCTACCGTCGAAAAAAAGGAATTGTTACATGCTAACCGATATCGACGAATATTCGCAACTCCCATTCGTATTTCAGACCGTGGAGCCTATTTCATGTCTGAGCAGATCAGACAATTTCTTTGTGAACGGGAAATGGCCACTAGCCGAACGACACCTTACCACCCTCAGGATAATGGTCAGTGCGAACGATATAAAGCCATAATATGGAAAAGCATACAACAGGCCTCCCCGAATCTCTGTACGCCCTTTAGAACTCTCCTCTGTCCAGTCGCAAACACTACACCTCACGAAAGATTTCTCCTATTTCAGCGAAGAATCTCGGCAGAACTTCGATTCCTCCATGGTTCTTGAAACCCGGAACTGTTCTTTTGAGGTGTTTCGTCCGTCATAACAATACTGACACATTGACAAATAGAGCTAATGGAAGCGAATCCGCATTATGTCCTGGTTCGACACACGGATGGAAAATAATCTACTATTTCCCTCAGAGACCTTGCACCCGAAGGGGATTTACCTGCAACTAATATAGTTTGCGCGGAGAGGCCTACATCTGAATACTTTTCCACTGCAGTTGAAGCTTAGCCTGTCAGCATTGCGCCATGAGATTCATCTACAGACTCACTGCGAATGTCAGATACGTAGTTCCAATCATCTCGGGAATCCCAGAAATCTCAGAGTAAGCCAGATGTGGACGATCGATCAATTGCTCGGAAACAGGCTCATCCACAAAGCGATTCGGAACCCCTATTTTCAGAATCGCAACAACCTGCAGGCAGAAGATGCGTTTATATCAAAACTGAGGACGGAGAGAGAAAATCAATCCCAGTGTATCTTTATACCCGAAAACTCAAATTGATCCTACTCAAAATATCAAACTACTAAGACGTTCCAACAGAACCCTCAAAACGCTTAGGCGATGGAGCGAATTCATCCTACATGATTAAAATAAAATGGAGGATAATGTGATAGCGTATTCGAGAGTAATCTCCCTAGTTTTATGATTACCTCCTTTTGGAGAATTCTTTCGTTTGTAGAGAACCATAAATAGTCACTACGATGGTATGAATTATTATAAGCAGAATAAAGCTTCCTTAAGCCTACTCTAGCTCTCTTTTGATATTACACTACCTGAGTTCGAAACATCTGCCATAGGAACAAACCCTTACACAAATAATGAATCTTCATCTCCCCACAACTGGAATAATCCCAATGATGGCCCTGAAAATTCTGCAACTAGATCCACAAACCGTCATTTAAAGAAAGAAAATGTAAAATGGTCTCGTGAGGAGTACAAACTCTTTATGACTGCATTCTATGAAGCGTTGCACAAACCTCAGAAAAGCCCACTCGCCAAACATATAACATTTGGCGAGAAAAGGTTGGACAAGCAATTAGAGAGTTCATTGACACAAACAAACTAGCCAATGTAATAAGGTACATCATGAGAAATAACCGATTGACAGATGCTGAAATTAAAGAAATAAAAAAGAAATGCAACCAGAATAGGCGAATCAACAGAACGTGAAAGGGAACCAGAAATGGACATAAAAAGTACTAACATCACACAAACCACAGATCATAATGAAGGAACTGAGATACACACCAATCACTGTGGAGATAATGCTGAAGGTTTAGACGATTTGGAATGGTAAGAACTTAGTTGATCACAAGCATGCAATAAAATGATTCCAAAACACAATGAACCGAATTATTTTACAGAACACAAGAATAGTATACAAGAATCCAAGGAAGGCTTTATTCTTGCAGCGCAAAACCAGAGTCTTTTCACTCGAAGCGTTCACGCAAATATACATAATTGTGCAGGTTCTATGACAGATATCAGGAAACCATAGACCATCTAATCTCAGGATGTACTGTATTTATGCCAAATGAATATAGAAATCCTTACGATAGATTGGGGCAACACTTACACTGGACAATGTGCAAACACTTTGGAAAAGACCTTAATAAACACTGGTGTGAGCATCACCTAACACCGGTTACAGAAATAGAAGACATGGGATTACGCTATCTTTACAGACCGGAAGGTTGAAGCAAATAGGCCGGACATAATTGTCAAATAACGAAAGGAAAGAAACTGTCTACTAATTGATATGGCTTACCCAGCGGACTGTAACACAGCAACCAAAGAATTTGAAAAAAACTATCGAAGTATAAAGACATGGAAATCGAAATAGAAAATCACATGGCACAATGGATATAAAATAAAGGGTTCAGTTCAACATTCTGAGCACCTGAAGAAGTCCGGACGAAACGTTTTGATAAATATGGCAACAAAGATGAGGATGATAGTTCGAACAATGTAAACAATGGTTACTAACTAAAATTTACCAAGCACACGTACTAAAAAATTGTGTTGAACCGAAATGCATTTTCCGTGATAAATATCCAGAAACATATGGCCATATTGTATCAGGTTGCACAGTGTTAGCACCCACTGAATATAAAACTTGGTATGATAGAATGGGTCAATATTGGCACTTGAAAATATGCAACTTTTACGGAGAGGATACTGCAAGAAACTGGTATGAACATCACCCAGATGCGGTTACAGAGATAAGACCTGTAACAATTTTATGGGACTTTACAATAGACACAGGCAAAACAATTAAAGCTAATCGCCCAGACATCGTGATCAAAGACCACAAAAATAGAATGTGTTTTCTTATTGACATGACGGTTCCTGCAAATTATAATGCATCTTTGAAGATCTTCAGAAAAACTCTGAAAATACTGGTAGAAATCTCAAAAATGTAGCACATGAGGACATCAATAATTCCAGTTGTAGTTGGAGTCCTCGGATTGATAGAAAAAGGTTGCAATAGAGTGAATGAAGGGATTCCTGGTAACCTATGCCTTAAAGAAATACAAAAACATTGTACTCACAAGTACAGCTCTCATATTACGAAGAGCATTATCTATGTAAACTGTGATCCTTGTTTGTTTTTTTACAGAAATGATCAGTGAAAATGTCATGAAGCCATTTCTGACCTTAGGGCTTTAGTTGAGACCCGGACGGAAAAGTGTATACAACAGAATTCAAAGGAAATAATAATAATAATAATAATAATAATAATAATAATAATAATAATAATAATAATAATAATAATAATAATAATATTGAAGGGATCCCTGGAAGTCCATGCCTCAAAGAGATACAAAAAATTGTTCTGACAAGTACAGCCCACACTTTACGAAGGGCTTTATCTATGTAATTATTTTTTATTTTTTTTTGCAGTGGAAAGTGTCATGATGCCATTTCTAACCTTAGGTCCCTGGGCGGGACCCGGAAAGAAATGTGTAAACGCCAGATATCAAAGGAAATAATAATAATAATAATAATAATAATAATAATAATAATAATAATAATAATAATAATAATAATAATAATAAAATACGTCTGCCGAATATAATAGAGCTTTATTTATATAAAATGTGCGTGATTTTAGGGAATTTTTGTTTTTTTTCACAAAAAATGATAAGTGGAAAAATGTCTCTTGTTAGGACCCGGAACGAAATGTGTATACAACAGAAACCCAAGGAAATAATAATAATAATAATAATAATAATAATAATAATAATAATAATAATATTAGATTAGTTTGGGAAATTAAACAAAACTATTGGGTTATTTTATGCCAAATATAAATCTTATAGGACAAAAATAACAATGAATTAATAATAGATAGACATACACTAAATTAAGAAAGTTAAACCTGTGTTCAATTTAAACTCGGGTTAAAAGGTAGACATAGGTCCAGTTTACACTATAGTATAAACGGTAGGCACCAGTCTCGTTTACATTAGAATAGAACAAGGTAGACATTGGCCAGGTATGTATACTGCATTGCAAGTATTTATCCAATGACTCCTTTTGGAGATGATAGTAATATTAACCCTCTGCAGGGGATGCAATCAGTTTCTTCTAAGTCGCGATGACAAGGCATCAATAAAAAGGGCCTTGCAAAAATAGCAAAATCCGAGAACTAGCATTATTAAAATCAGCTTGAGTACTGAGGAGAGTTCTGGAATAATTAGCAAGAATATTGAAGAAAGTGATAGATTAGTGGATAAACTTGCTGTTGCTCATTCACCAGCGACAACCACTGGATTATTGATTAGCGTGTTAGTCTGACTGGTCCTCGTTACTGGGTAATGAGTTCGTTCCTCGCTGGATGCCTTATATGTGTGATCTTGAAGCAAGCTAAGCTACGCTGAACAAATAACAACCTACCTGCGTTTGAATATTGAGAACTAAAAAGCAGAAATTTCTGTCGGAATTTCCCGGACGAGGAGTTATCCTTATTTACATTCGGACGAATGTCCTCATTTTTGTTATCACGGCGTTGATGTAACAGCATTTCAAACTGAATTATTTATTTAACCTATGTTTCCAGTTTCAAATTGCTTGAAGGTTACCTGGGTTGACAGACATGTGAAGAGGGCCAGAGAAAGCAACAGCCGAAACGTTGTGATAATAAAAAAAGGGGAGGACAATATTCCGAATGTAAATAATGTAAATAAAATGAAAGATTTGAATAAACACTATCAGGTCACTCTAATAGTACTATTATGTAACATAGTACTACCTGACGCACGGTTTTCCCACCTGGCTTTTCTGGTGAGCTTAGACACCCAGCTGGTTTAAAAGCATGACTTGTCAAAGGGCAGATAACTCTTTTCGTGGGGTCAACGTGTGCCTAGCACAATAGGGTAGACTGGGATTCATAGCTATATGCGCAGCCAGTGAGTGTAGTGATTAAACGGCATCGCTGGTTGTTGGGCGTCTTGGAATTAAGTCAACGATCAGGGTAGACAGTGCCCCACCCACCCCGATCGAATCAACGGTCATGTGTCCGTCACCAATTTGGAGACCATCGTCTCTGGTTTAAACAAAACAATGGGCTCCGCCAGGTTTAGGCGCCAAAAGTCACGCTACGCATGGATGAATACTACTTCGACTTTCAACCCAGATATCTGGAGAGTATTGGCCATTGGACTGATGATGATGATGATGATGATGATGATGATGATGATGATGATGATGATGATGATGATGATGATGATGATGATCGTCATAATGATGATGGTCATAATGACGATGATGGTGATGATGATGAATAAACACTAGCAAAGATATAAACAAGCAGAGTAAATTCACAAACCCGATGTGTGTTTTAACAATTATTATTTTTTTTTTTTATTGAAATTGTTATGAAAATCGGGCTGTTTTACCGTAGAGCAATATATGCAGATAAATAAATAACCGAACAGTAGCTATTAGATACACAAGAATAAACACGAATAAGATGCGAATATCCATAAAGCGTCTTTATAGGCAGGAAAAGCTAAATTGTGGATATTGTGGAATTTAAGAAAATGGCATGAAATTATTTTGTCTTATCTCCACACATTATAGGAATTGCTAGAATACACACCACACTGGATGGTCCTAACGTGGATATTCGATATTGCACGTGTTCGGTTTTCCGCTAATCCCTACTTAAGTCTTTTTATCATTACTTTTTTGTTGTTCAATTATGTACAAAGATGGCACATTTATTTATCTGCTCGATTACTTACAGCGTCCTGATTCTTCCAGTGAACTACATGGAATTCACATTAAAGAAATTCACTTTGAATAACTCTTTATAAATGGAAAAAAAAAGATAGGCTGTTGTGCGCCTACCGTAGCGTGATGTCTATCAAACCAAACTAGTAAACCTATTCGCTGATTTTAATAATTCTATTGTGTATACTCCGAGACTGCCGACTGGTACGCCGCCGTCCCGCGCGCGTGGGTGCGTAACTAAGACGGTCAGAAGAAAGCTTTACGGCAATCAAACGCTGAAATATAATATTACGCCCAAGCTCTAGGGAGTATGCTCCCAGGTAATACCTTACCTTTGAGAGGGGGAAGGAGACATTATTCGGTGCCTAAGGCGTCCCCGAAAGGGGAAGTGCCAAGGTGGGTTGAACAATTTTTCGACCGTATTGCCGTTAAACCTACTTTAAACCTCGACCTTGTGTTACATTATTGAAAGCTAAATGGGTGAAACTTGAAATGAATAAATAAATATAAGCTTGAGAATAGTTCATTTATTTATTTGTTTAACGGAATATCAACTATTTATATGTCATTTAATGCCGAAATTTAATTTTCTTGTGAGCTTTGAAGTAATAAAAATATGATATATGTTATTCTGCTTTCACAGTTGAATACATGGTAGATGATACTCAGCTTTTGTGCATAGACATATTTGTGTGTACATGATTACTATAGGCAGTAATATGTTCTATTTATGCTGTAGTTTTATTGAAGCTATATTTTTGAATATAGTTTGATTTAAGAAATTGTGGGATATTATATGGATTAATTTCATGAAAGAGATCTTTCATGTTGGTTGATGTATTGTTGGTATTTTCTTTTTTATAAAAAGGTATTTTTAATATAGAAATGTATATTTATACTTTCATGGATTTTTTCTTTTTGTTTAGTGGGTTAACTACTTGCCCATAGCTGGGATCCTAACAGGTACTACCATTCCGGGGTCTAGGTGAACCTAGAAACAACAGCAATTCAGAGGTGATTCCACACTCCTCAAAACCTACAAATCTCCCGATCAGTCACGAATGTAGTTTATCGTCATACCCAGGACTGAATAGTTTAGTTAGAATGACAAAATAAATATAGAGTTAAAAAGGGAAGGGAATGAAGAAATATGACAAACGGGCCGAAGGCTTTCCATGACTGAGAGATCAAGGATCTAAATAGGAAAAGGGGGCAGCGGTTAGTTTGTTTTAAAATCTACAATAATTTAGTCTACTGAAAAAGAGTTAGTTAAATGAAGTTACGATATCTTTAAAATATGACACATTTTAAGTGTTGTAGCATAACTACGGACGATAATGAGTATGTCCCCATTCACATAGATACAGTAGTTAATACTGTATGTTGGTCTGCAGTTGGAGATTCGTCTACAGCTGTGATCCCCAGTCGAGGTTATGTTAAAGGGCAGAGTCTCGTCTCGGGAAACACCTACACGACCCCGTTTTATACGGGGCCTACGGGGAATTTTTGGCTGAGACTACGGGCTCGGACACCCCACATTAAATTCGGTCTTGTGCCACATCTGTCCACGTGGGGTGGTTGGTAGATATTCTGCAGTTGGAGATTCGTCTCCAGCTGTGCTGGTCAAACTCCCTTACTCCGGGTAGAGAGGATCCCCATACGTGGCTATCTCGAAGGGCAGAGTCTCGTCTCGGGAAGCAGCTACCCGACCTCGTTTTATACCACGCATTAAATTCGGCCTTGCGCCACATCTGACCGCGTCGGGCGTTGGTAGATACCCTGCTTAGTTAGAGATTAATTGCGAAATTCACTTGACTCACTTCTATTAGGTCATCCCATAAGTTCTGTCCGAATTTTAACTTTTTATTAAAATGAACAAAATTTAAAGAGTATTTTATAATGTCTAATGGAGCTGAACATTATTTTTATGTTTAGATGCATTTAAAATGATCAAATTTTATTTCAGAGAACAATAAAATTTAATTTTGTTTGATTAAAACCCTGCAAACATGAAAGTACCCAAGAATCATTTGAGGCACATAATGCTTTATGAGTTCAAGAAAGGAAACTCAGCAGCCGAAGCGGCTAGAAACATTCACTCAGTTTATGGAGAGGAATGTGTGAATGAAAGAACTTGCAGAAGATGGTTTGCAAAATTCAGAGGTGGAGATTTCACCCTTGAAGATGAAGATCGAACCGGAAGTCCAGTTGAGTTTGATGAAAAGCTTCCTGAAGCAGCCCTTGAAGAAAATCCTGCTTTATCAGTTGAGGAATTGTCAGTGGTTCTCAGTTCAAACCATACAACTGTTCATCGTCATCTTCAACAACTTGGAAAAGTTCCTAAACTTGGAAAATGGTTGCCTCATGAATTGTCTGAAAACAACCTCAAATCCCGAGTTGACATCTGCTCTTCTCTCCATTCCCGCCAACTTGTTTCACCTTTTTTGGATCTTTTATCGAAATGTTAAGCGTCGTAGACAGTGGCTTGGTAAAGGGGAAGGACCCCAGCCACAGCCGAGAAGGGAACTTCATGGGCAAAAGGTTCTTCTTTCTATCTGGTGGGATTGCCAAGGAATAATCCACTTTGAATTCTTACCACCGAATGCAACAATTAATGCTCAAATATACTGTCAGCAATTAGAGTGTTTGAACCAAGCTTTGAGGAAAAAAGACCTGCTCTAGTGAATCGAAAACGGGTGATGTTTCATCAGGACAATGCGCGACCACACACAGCAAGAATTATGTCACAAAAGATCGAAGAACTTGGTTGGGAGAAAATTCCTCAGCCACCTTATTCTCCCGACCTTGCTCCTTCAGACTACCATTTGTTTCGTAGCTTACAGGATCATTTGGAAGAAACAGCTTTTGTAACACAGGAAGAGGTTAAAACTGACATTTGTGAGTTCTTCGAATCAAAGCCAAAATAATTTTACAGTAATGGAATTAGTAAGCTTGTTAATAGATGGAAGGAAGTCATAGATAATCAGGGAAAATACATTGTTGATTGAATCTGTAATTAAATGTAACATTTGGTCACTTGTTTTCTTTATTCAAAATTCAGACAGAACTTATGGGATGACCTGATAGCAACTGACTATTTCTTCTACGCACCGCTGGAGAATCTTATGTGTATTGTTCGTGTTCTAAGTATTATCGTTTATAACAAACATTCGTTTGATTATTCTATTAAGTAACCTTCCCTAGGTTACAACACTATCTATCTTCAAACGGTTCATATCTGTCCCTATTCACATAAATACAGTAGTAAATACTGTATGTTGCTCTGCAGTTGGAGATTCTGTGCAGGTTAAACTCTGTGCCTCCGAGCAGAGAGGATCCCCAGATGAAGCTGTGTTGATGGGCGTGGTCTCATCTCGGGAAGCAGCTGTCCGACCCCGTTTTGTACGGAGTCTACGGGGAATTTTTGGCCGAATCTACGGCCTCGGATATCCCACATTTAATTGGGCCTTGTGCCACATCTGACTGCGTGGGGAGGTTGGTAAATATCCTGCAGTTGGAGATTGATTGTGGAATTCACTTGACTCAGCAGTTAATTACTACTTCTATGCGCCGCTGGCGAATCTTATATGTGTTGTTCTTGTTCTAAGTATTATCGTTCATTACAACAGTAAGAACAGAAAACACATCGTAATAAGGGTTCTATGAGGCTTGTATGAAAAGTAACTGGACTGAGTGTGATGATCATCACTGCCCTATGATCATCGTCTACATTGAGTTCTTACCACAGGGCCAACGCTCAGTCAGCAAGTATACAAACAGATCCTGCGGTTTTGCTTCGCCCAGTACATGAGAAGAGACGGGAGTTGTGGCAGGAAAAATTAAGGCTGCCTCACTACGGTAATGCACCTGCTCACAACGCCCTGAGCATCTGGAAGTTTATAGACGAGAAGAACATCGCCGTACTACAACAATCTCCCTATTTCCCTGATCTTGTTCCGTATGACTTTCTCCTTTTTTCCAAGCTCACGGAGATTATCAAAGGGACACGTTTGAAGGCGTTGAGGCCATTAAGAGGCCCATAACGATGGAGTTGACGTGCATCCAAGAAGAATGCTTCCAGCAGTGCACAGAAAAGCGGCAGAGAAGGATGGAAAAGTGCATTAGACTCGTGGGGGATTCAAAACGGGCTTCGCACATGACAAAGTAGATTTGGTAAAATAAATGTATAAAAAGTGCTTATATTAAACAGAAGTTCAAATAATATGATATTAAAAAAGAACAAAGTTTACAGAAAAAAGGTTAAGAATTTGCGTACCGGCGATGTTTTCCTTTTCGGGTAGACTTGGGAGAATAGAAACAGTAGGAACTACGTGTCTTAAACTTGTCGATTATTCTTCTGGTTCTGGTAATATCCAAGGGCTAAACAGGAAGTGACCAAAAAAGGTAACTAATTTGAAACTTAGCGAAAGTAAAAAGAAACGAACAAGGGAAAATAATCGAGCTGTGATACTACAATAACAGAACGACCCCCCAATTATGACCTTATGCCAGACTAACGTATAGTAATTTAGGTCGGAAAATGTTTGTCCTGTGTTTTATGCTATATTTTTTAATAGTGGCGTTAATTTTATGCTAAGTTCCTTTTAAACGTTTGTTTTCAACCATATTCTGACAAGTGTCGTATGAACGTCAAATGTTTCGATATAGTCATTTATCGATTCTATCATTGAAGGTGGGAAAAGTAAAAATATCACTGTATGCTTTGTGTCAGACCTGTAGATTCCTACAGTTTCAACTTGCTCGACATTGTATGCTAACCCTGGAGTTTACCCCGTGGAGTACAGGCTTGAAAAAAAAAACTCGACGGTATGTTGTCGTATATTAATCCTGTAGGCACCACAACTTCGACTAAAAATGAGACTGCATGTTGTATTTGAATCTTTTAGAATCCCTTGTGCAGTACATTAGATACGATTGAAAAAATGCCATTCGATGTAGTTTTATCTTGTCCCCGTGTATTAGGATTACTGTCTCACATCGCTAGAAAAATGTAAATATTGCTGCAATTAGTAGCAAATATAAGCAAATATATATAATTCCGAAGGCGAATATAAATATCGAAAGATGTCTTTCAGAAACTAAGTAAATTAATAAGACATAGGAAAATATCGTCAGAGATAAAGAAGATGTTGAACTGCTACATAATAGCTAATCCCTTATCGAACTTTGAAGGCAGAACAGTTTTCGCATAAATGAATAAGTTTTGAAACACGAGAAAAGTCATTGTATTGAAGAATGCGAAGAATACCATTGACAGAACATGTGATGAACGAGCACTTCCCAAGTAAAATAGAAGCAGCAAGGATATTTATGCTTACAAGAAGAAAGAGACAAGCTGAAATCTTTATGAAACATAATGAGTAAAGCGGACCTGGAAAATTTAACACACACAAGGCATAACGAATGCGCGAGAAGTTAGAGAAAATAGCGAGTAACCTAGCTTCCGTGGATGAGTAGCAGAACAGGGACAAAAAGGATGGTAAAATCCCGAAAATGAATTAGAGCAAAAAAAAAGGAAAATGTAGAAAGACATGACTGCTCGAGAGGACCTGGCACATAGAGTATGTATGTATGTTGCGGCATTCACCCTGGATCGGTTAAGCCGGCTCCTTCCAAGGAATTCACCGCGTCCGGAACGAAGGCCGACCAAGCATGGCGATCCGTCGCCAATGCTGAAACGAGCGACAGCCATTCCCGATTCCAACGGCGACGAATTCTTGAAACGGAGTAACAAGGGAGTTTGAACTTCACACGCGGTCCCCACACCTCGCGTGCTATTCCAGTGGAGGGAGGAATATGCTTGCCGCAGAATTTCCACAGACGCAGAGGCAGGAGTAACCAAGAGGCCGCCGGATGCCCGAATGGTTTTGAATTCAGAGTTGACCTTCTCCTAGACCAGTTACCATCCAAGGTTATAGAACCCAGTCTGTCCTGCTTTTTACCCATAGTTGGAGGGAGAAGAAGAGGATTCACACCTTTCCCAAGGGTGTTAGCACGTAAGTGAATGTAACGGATTCGACTGGAATTCGAACTCGGCTCTACGATTCCTCAATCCAAGCCGTTATCCATTACTCCACCGTGCCTCCTCTAGGGGGGAATATGTATGATCAAACGTGTCTAAAATGATTTGCGACCTTTCACTTGCATTTACACCAGTTGGATGTTAAATTTATTAAATCAAGACATGTCCAAATCAAGTGTTGAAAATCATTAACCTAGAATATTTATGTTAGTTATTTTGATGTGTAGCTTCCAGTCAGTCAGTTATGCGCCATGTATGATACACGTTTAGGCGATCATGTACCTTTCGATACATGACTTACGAGGCAGATGTTTTCCCTTAGTAGATTGCCATTTCTTTCTGCTGTAGACCAGTTGCCATCCAAGTTTAGAGAACCCGGTCTGTCCTGCTACTTACCCATAGACGGAGGGAGAAGAATAGGATTCATACCTTTCCCAAGGGTGTAGCTTCCAGATAAGCAAAATCGAAAAACGTACATGTCTGATTCACTAAATAAACTTAAATGAACGTTTATGAGCAAATAATTATGAATAGCTTTCAGAAAGAAATGGAAATCAGATAATAAGCAATAAGGCGATCACGTGTCTCCACAACTTCTTAAGCTTTGTAATTCTAAGCAATGTTTAGCCACTTACTATCCCCTACTACTTGTTCTACAAATTCATTTACACAACCTTGTTAGGTAGGATACTCGCTGTTCCCTTTGGACACTCCTATCTTCAATATGTCCTGTGGGTGTAAAATTTACATACCCTCGTCTCTTCATCATTATGTTTCTAGAAATTTCAAATGTTTTTTGTTTTTTTATTCTAAGTACATGCGTTCTTTTCAGGGCTATTTTCCTTAAAACTTTCTCGTTACTCATATATTCCCTCTGTGATATTCTCAGCTTCCTTCTGTAGAATCACATCACGGTTGCCTTGAGTTTCCTCTTCATCTGTGAGGAATTTGTTCAGTATTCACTTTGCGTATGGGAGGATTGATATTTACATAAGCGTTGAACACGCTTTTCTTTGATTCCAACGAGATTTTCCTATTTTTTAGTACTTTGCTTAGTTTTGTGAAGGTACCTTTCGCCATTCGAAAACACCATAGGATGTCTGTATTAGATTATTAGATTTATCTACTGGCTTTATTATTTGTAGTTCGCATCATACGTTCTTTTTGCAATAGATTAATTTCTTTCGATTTTCAATTACTGCTAAATATTTAGAGATTATTGATAAAATGCAAAGAAGAATAAGCTATGTTTTTGGTCCTGACCTGGCATCTCAACTTCATTCCATTACCCACCGCTGTTACTTAGCACCCCTGTGTCTTTTCTATAACATTTTCATGATAATTGTTCTGATGTACTATCCTCTATGGTACCTAGTCTTTACGAATTTAAGCGCAGTACTAGATTGGCGGCGATGGCTCATCATTTTACATTTGAAATGACTTGATCTAACCATAAGTTCTATGCTAACAGTTTCTTCTATCGTACGTTTAGCTTGTGGAACCCTTGTGTCCCAGTCAACTTTGATCTTCAAGAATTTAAATGCAATGCCAAACGTTAACTTCTGTTTTCTTAACTCCTGTTTTTTTATCGTTCTCTTTTGCAGACCTGGCAGAAATTGCCTTCTCAGACTAGAGTATTACACTTACGATTATATTGAATCAACTGCCCGGTCTGCTGCTAGGAAGGGTGATTCACTGTGTCGTGTTAGACAATTTTTCTCAACAGAATCTATCTTACAGGTTTATAAATCTACCATTCGTCCATGCATTGAATATTGCTGTCGCATTTGGTTTGACACTTCTGCTATGTATTTAGAGATTCTTGACAAAATTCAAAGAAGAATCTGCAATATTATCAGTTCTGACCTGTTATCTCAGCTTCAGTCATTTTGCCGCCATCGTAACGTAGATTCACTGTGCCTTTTCTCGCGTTATTCTGATGGAAGGTGACACCATAAAAATTGACCAATTCCGGACTAGATTGGCAGCAAAGTTTCATCATTTCACGAGTGAAAATCGTAAGTTCTATGCTAACAGTTTCTTCTTTCGCACTTCTCGCATGTGGAAGTTCCTTCCGGCTTCTTGCTTTCCAGTCAAATTTGAATTAAAAAATTTAAACGCAATGTCAATCGATATCTTCTGTTTGCTTAATTCCTATTCTTTCATTATTCTCTTTCTCCTCAATAATTTTCATTTACTCATATTATCTTTCACTCAGTAACACCTTGCGTCTTATTGGCTTTACTTCCTTCTTTGGGGTGAAATTATTTAAAAAAAAAGAATTATTCCAGCTCAACCTGCTACACCCGTCATACTCCTCTGACCCTTCAGCGTCCGATTACCACTTATTTCAACCCCTACAAATTTCTGTTAGTGAGAACTTTAATTTTTTGTTAACATGTAAAAACTACTTAGAGTAGAACATCACCCCAAAAAATGCCAAGTTTTGGCGGGATGGAATCATGAAGATGACTCAAAGCTATCGAAAATTAGGATATAGATTTATTCAATCACATGTGGTTGAATAAATCTACATCTAGATATTGTCTTTGAAATTAAATAGGAACTACGCACATTTTTTCTGATTCAAAAGATTATATCTAATTGTACACCCATAAAAACTGGTAATATCCATCCAACTTACACATGGTTATACATCTATTTATGCAAGAGAAGCTGATAAAACATAGATGGATCTCGAGAGATAGTTATAACAGACGTCCGCTTTGTTGTCGTGAATGTCACAAACAGGCAGATTTAAGAAAATAACTGGAGGCCCGTTCCTATTGTTGTGGAAGCATTAAAGAAGTTGTAGCCAAGACTATAATAGAGGAGGGCACTTCAAAGACGCTAAGGAGGAAACATTTGCTGCGAGATTAATTCTTGCGGAACGAAATGGCTTTAACAAACGACGACCGTCACTTTTCATTGAGACAAAATTTACAGGGCGATGTTTAAGGGGGACTAGAATGGAAAGAGACGACAGGCACCGCCCACCTATTCCACAGCGGTGAATGTTAAGCATGCAACTGATTTATTATTTAACTTACTTCCGACTTGCCCTGTGTTTTCAGTCTTTTGGCTTCTCTGGCACTAAATATTTCAGATGCCGAGATGAAAGAACGGGTGGCCTGATGTTAGCCTACAAAAAAGGGAAAAAAACAAAACAAACTCGTACAGACATAATTCAGCCTTGAGTATGCCATATCGGAGTTTGTAAAATTTCAAAGACATGTTAAACAGTTATGATGGATGTGCGGGTGGTGTAATGAATAGAGGATCGTAATGAGAAATCGGAGAACAAGAGTTCAAATTCCAATCTAGTTTGTGTCACTTACGCGCAGATGCCATTGGGAAAGGTATGAATCCATCTCCGCCTAGCTATGGGTTAAATTGTAGGGCTTGTATCTGGAAAATCATTGGTATCCGCAAAAATCTGTTAATATAATATTCACGCACAAAAAAAAATTTTAAACGCTAAAATATATTACGGCTTTAAATAACCAATAAAAGGTTGATAATCCGTAAAAAACAAAACAGTTATTTAACATTTATGATATTATCATTATTATTATCATTATTATTATTATTGATTGAGTCAGTACCTAGATGGGTGACCACTTGGGAATACCAAGTGCTGTGAGCATAGATTTACAAGTGGTGTCATGGATAATGAATAATGGCACGGAATTGGAAATCGGAGAGCCGGGTTCCAATTCCAGTCGGTTTCATTATATTCACTTATGCGCAAATACCCTTGGGAAATGCATGACTCCATCTCTTCTCGTCCCAGCTATTGGTTAATTCATACTATAAAGAATCCGAAAAATTCCGTTGGAAACAAAATTAAGAGTAATCAACTGTAATCAGTCCTCTTATACGGCAGATGAAGAGGAGACTTATGGACAGATGAAGAGGAGACTTATGGACAGATGAAGAGGAGACTTATGGACAGATGAAGAGGTAACTTCAGGTAACAGAGATGAAGTGTAGACTTCAGGTAACAGAGATGCAGTTCTACAAAAGGATGGTGAGAATGCCATGGATGAAGCATGTGAACCACGAAGTAATCTTAAGGAAAAAGAAAACGAAAAGTATGCTTGGACTTAGAATCTAAAAGAGAGAATTGACATTTCTGGGGGAACATAATAAGAAAAGGTGACTTGGTGAATTTGATACTCACAACACATATTGTAAAACATAGTGAAGGCAATAGGTGGGCACAGAGAAACAGCAAGTAATTTACCTAACCTGATGGGCGGCAGAACATGGAATAGGAGACAGACATTACTTAGAGCGACAAAAGAAAGTAATTTGCAGAGAACCATGATCCCCCACATCTGGAAGGTACACAGCACATAATAGAAAAAAGAATTTGATGTAGTTTCGTCCTTTTTTTTTATTGTACAGGCATCCCTCGATTGATTCGGATTTGCTTAATGCGTTTTTGATTAGTCAGCTAAAATCTTTGTATACTAAAATTCGATCAGTGCATACGTAATACTCGGTTTGTGCGGTGAATCATTTTTAAGATTAACCATAGTAATTGAAAAATGATATCTTAATAGTTACCGATGTACACATTAGCCGTACTAATCGAGGGATTCCTGTATATTATTTTCACTGACTTACCCAGAGATTGAACTCACGATAACTAGTTGCATTTAGCGATCATTTTTATACTTTAGGCTGCGTTTCTATGCAATGATGTACATGATGACCAATTGTATTGATAATCATATAATCGGGTTTTTCTGTACTTTTAAATTCTTTACCAATAAAATAAGACTGGATTGAAAGTAAGCGACTGATTTGTTCGTACACGCTTTCCCTCAAGAATTAGTTTGTTCGGAAAGTGACATCACGTTTAAAATATGCGGATTTGGAATTAGCAAAATTCAACATTTAATAACGAGACCTAAAGCATAAGGGAGAAACTAGCCGTCGCCTTAAAGTCAATTGCAAGAAACAGAAAATTGTATCCAAAGGGAAACTAGAAAATCAGGTATGGAAGACAATATGCGTAAAGAAAAATGCTTACATTATTCTCTCTTTCTTTCTCTCTCTCTCTCTATCTCTTTCTCTCTCTCTCTCTCTCTCTCTCTCTATATATATATATATATATATATCTTGAGGAGGAGGAGGAGATTCAGTTATTATTATTGAAGGAATATTAATTAGAGAGAGAAAAAATGATGTGGCATATACAGGGAACAATAGGTAAATTGTCGCCATTTTATATTTCGAATTTCGCTCATGCGCATTGTTTGCTTTTAATTTTGCCGACTGCACAGAATAGTAGGGTCAGCTGAGCACCGTCTGTGCGAATAAGAGCTCCATGACGGAATTTACTCCGCCAGAAATTTGGAAGCGTCATGCTCTACTGCTTGGTATTCGCATCGGAAGCCGCAATACGAACATTTCAGTGTGTTTAGGTGTCAATCTGAGGACAGTGCAGAGGATTCGGAAAGAGTCGTATGAGTCTAATGGTGATTACGAAGGTGTTTGGAGTGATCACTAGTGATGGCAACATGATGCCTCCATTCATCTTGCCAAAAGACCTTAGACTCATCGCAGAGGCCTATATTTGAACCTTGAGTAGGTAGTGCTCCCTGGGTCAAGAAAGCGAGTGCTGGAAGACTCTATGTCTGGCAGCAGGACACTGCAGCAGGCCACACAAGCAGCAGATCCCAATCAAGGCTATCAGACAATATCTATGACCACATCACCCCTTACATCTAGCCACCTAACTCCCCAGACTACAACACCCTTGATTATTATGTGTGGGGCGCAGTTGAGTGCGAGATCAACAAAACTCTCTGTAACACCAAAGATGAACTGAAGGCAAGGATTATGGCAGTATTCACCAACTTAAACAAGGAGACCGTCCAGAAGAGTTGCAGGAGATTCTGGAGCCGTCGTTGAAGCCAATGGCGATTTTATTGAATAAATAAAAGATATTTTTTGTAATTTTGCTAAAAAAATATCTGTTAAAATGAGTTGCTAGTGTTATTTTAATTTTTGTGTAATTTAGACGACAATTTATACATCGCACTCTTTATTTATCTTGTCGGACAGATTTGTAGGTCAAGACCGATGTGGATTTCAGCCGTTTGTGATTTTCTTTGCTCTGCAGAGAGGGAACTGGAGAACATAGAATGCATTCTTCTTGAGGTGTATTAAAGTGCCCTTATCATTTTGAAATATCCTTCTTGGATAACTTTGCTTACGCGAGAAATAAATGATAAACGATTGAATTTATAGCATTCCATTTCCAATGTTAAAAATAATAAATAGTCGTTCCCTTAAAGTCAGACTCGAGTGTCATGAGAAAAAGATATGAAGTAGTAAAAATCTCTGGCATGAAACTCACAGGACACATTGAAGTCAAGGTGGACTCAGGAAAACAACGCATAACACACCAAGATTGCTTGTGCAAGCGGATGTCAGTGTAAGGTTTAGAAGAGATAAGAAAAGGCAAAATTTATTAAGATCTACAAAAGACAATAAATTATGGAGAGCTATGATCGCATACATCCTGAAAGGACACAGCAGGTAAAGAAGAAGAAGAAGAATGAGGATCAAAACATGCAAAGGAAACATGGCAGGAGAGTCAGGAAATTGAAAGAAGCGGCATATATTAACAAGTCGACTATTTTTATAAGTCAGACAATTGCATACTGCAGCGCGATATGACTTGTATGGCTAGCACTGTTCAGCGGGTCGGGAACTGGAAAGAATCCCATATACCAATATAAAATCGTCTGTTTTACAGGTGTGGCATAGCATGGTTCTTCCTGGGTTTGACGATAAACTATATCCGGCAGCAAGGCCTTTGACTGATAGATTTGAGGTTATGAAAAGCGTGGAATCACCTCTTATTTGCTGTCGATCCCAGGTCCACCCTGAACCGGGGTGACAGATCCTGTTAGGATCCCAGCTATGGACAAATAGTAAACCTCCAAACAAAAATCAACAGTATATATTTTTATAATAAAATAAGCAATAATACATTGTATATCAAAATGACAATCAAAGCAAAACTAAAATATAAAAATACATTTTTATAGTAAAATGACCAACAATACATTTTATGATCTACAATATCTATATCGAAAAACATTTACCCTGAAAGTATAAAATTATCTACAAAATATCTGTAGTTGAAAGCATAAAATTACGTAAAAAATATTTAGATTTCGGCATTAAATAACTCATAGAGGTGTTGATGTGCTACCCCCAAAATCAACCGACCAACAAAACATGGTATTGAGTGATTGGTTTGCGTTTACGGGAATACACTGAATTGATTAGTATATAACCAAATTCTTCTTTTTGTAGACGAGACATAAAAGAACAAATACTAAGAGTAATTCTCTATGCTGTGTCCCTTCAAGACGTGGGTGATCATGGCTCTCTACAACTACCTATAATCTGTCTTTTGCTATTATTCCCATTCCCTATTCTGTCACCGATTTAAACAAGACTGTTATATAGGAATAAAGTGTCGCTGCCGACACTTGAGTTTGAACATAGATCGCCAGTGAGCAAACACAGGCGATCCCATTATTGAATTAAGTAGACCATATGACCATAGATGAAACGCATAAGTAGTGACGTCTAAATGATCGCATTTCTAGTCTATCCTTTATTACTATACGGACCCCTATTCTTTACTCTATTCACTATACTATTTCTTTATTCGAATCACTATACGGATTACTGTTCGAGCGAGTATTATCGAGCAAGTACTATTAGTGCGAGTGCTATATTCGAAGGCGTCTGACACCAGTATTGTTCAACGGCGTCTGACACTAGTATTGTTCAACGGCGTTACTATAGTTGTATCTGCGATTACAATGTCTCTACTACAAAGAGAATTACGAAAGTGACAAACGAGTGTTCGTTGACATCACAAAAAAAAGACTAATAAAAATAATAAAAAGAAAGAGAATACTACTCCGAACAACTCTTGAAATGACAATGATCTCAATATTTCAAAAGTAAGAAAACAAATATTTACAATATTCCAATATCATCGTCTGGAATAGAAACTCTCTTTAAAATTATAAACTGTAACAAGAATTAGATTTATGTTAACATCAGTTCTCAGGCATCTGTTCCGTATTCATAGTTGGCAGTAATGATTAACACCACAGGAGACGAACCTTTTAATGAGTTTCATATTTGCCACTGCGTGCAGCATTTTGCAACACAGTAATACGACACAGATAACGGAGAATTTTCATGATAATGTGTAAACGCTAGCGAAGCTTTAGTAAATTTGGTCGATTGCATTTTTTCTTTTTTTTTTTTTCCCCCGATAAGCCCGACTTTGGAAGTTCAGCAACTTTGCATAATAATTATTTAAAGATATTTGTTGGAAAACATCTGTATCAAAACACCAGAGAATTTGCAAGATTCTCAGTAGCAAGGTCTCTGTCAGGTTTTGAAGAGCGTATAACTATCTGTTAATAGCTGCTGGCCTCATGTGCACCCTGACCCGGAGTGACAGGACCTGTTAGGGTCCCAGCTATGACAAATAGTGAACCGATCCCAAATAATAATAATAATAATAATAAAACAGTATGAAAGGATCTATCTATATTTTTGAGATGAGGTATTGCAACTATTTACACTATTTATATTATTCGGACTGTTGCCCTCTTCTTTATTTTCATATTCACATTTCGGCCGTTGTACTCTCTGGCCTTTTTCATGTGATAGACGTTTCAATTTCGAAATTAACTCTTTATTTATTCCCCCAAGGACACATGGTCCCCCCCTGGATAAAGGCGTTGGTTGAAGTAATCCAGTGACTTGACCCAAAGAATTGTGAGTTCAATACCTGGCCACAACAGAGGTTAACAAAACAAACTTGGAGAGTTGAGTCACTAAAGGGAATTAACTGAAACTGAGATATCTAGAAAAGGCATGGCTGGTGGAACTAGATCAATCTACCCCGGTGTACGAAATAAAGGGTTCAGTTCGAAATTCCAATGCATATCACCTGAAGAAGGCAACGGCCGAAACGTCGTGAATATAACAATGAAGACAAGGACAACAGCTTGAACAATGTAAATAGTGGAAAATAGTGTATATGAAAGTATAAAAATACGTTTGATTAGTAAAAATACCAGCTGTACATTTTTATATATAAAAATTACTAACAATATGCATTTCGGAGCGACTTCACCCAAATCCGTTTAAAATACTAACAATCAACCAACACGAAAGAACTTTCACGACACTAATGCCTATAGTATCCTACAGTTTCTTAAATCAAAATGTTTTTTCAAAATATAACTTCAGCAAAACAACTTAAAACACACATATCACCGCCTGTAGCAATGATGTCTACACAAACATGTATATGCATAGAAGCTGAGTATCATCTACCTTGTATTCAACTGTGAAAGCAGAATGACATATATCATATTTTTATTACTTCCAAACTACCAAAAAATTAAATTTGGGGATTAAATCACCCATAAGTTGATATGCCGTTAAACAGACAAATCACCCAATCAACGGAAGATCTAAAGAAACCAGAAAAAAAAAACAACCCAGGAAAAAATGCAGGTCTCCCGCTGAACTGTCAACGTTCAAGAATTTTCGAAAGTCTGCTGACCAAAGATGAAAATCCACCTGCATCTTGCATGTTAACAATAAACGGCCAAATGATTAGATAAGACCCTATGCTAAATTATTCCCATTACTGAAAACAAGATTTCATCTACAGAAGATTTTAATCTGCATATGATGGAATATGACAGCAAACGTTCACCCTCAGTTACTGAATCCTGGAGAAACAATTACTGTGGGCGTTTATTGTCACTGATGAATTATACACAAAAATACACTGTACAATTTTGGTGAAGAAAAAGGTTTCATCTTCCAGGATAACAACATAAGACTTCACTCAGCAAAACAAAAAGAGAAGAAGACAAAGTTATTAGGCTGGAAGGCTTCATACTTACCTGACAAAATCACCTTCAGATTCGTTTCTGTCACAGGAATATTTGCTTAGTATCTTGTCATTCAGCAACCAGAAAGACGTCGGATTCAAGTCTCCCGATTTTATTTTGTCAACGACGGAGAATGGGAAAATTGCATTTAGATTGAGATAATATTAACTAGAAGTACCTGTGAACATTTCACGGCTTTCCCGTTTGAAGTTTGTTTCATTCTTTCTTTCTTTCTTTCGCCAAAATTAGTGTCTCTGATATGTCTTTTCCCTCGTTCATTGCGATCAAAACGTAACAGTACATGATTTATGAGATAT
Source organism: Acanthosepion esculentum (assembly GCA_964036315.1). Taxonomy (NCBI): domain Eukaryota; kingdom Metazoa; phylum Mollusca; class Cephalopoda; order Sepiida; family Sepiidae; genus Acanthosepion; species Acanthosepion esculentum. The sequence goes on from OZ038501.1 coordinate 49,884,862, forward strand.
TGGAAGGACGTTTCTTCTTTTTTTTCACTGAAATAAAAATGTTTCCGATATGTCACTTCCGTCTTTCCATACGATCAAAACAGAACAATCCATTATTTATGAGGCATTGGTAAGTCGTTTCTTTGTTTGTTTGTTTCTTTTCTTTTTCTCACTGAAATCAAACAGCGTCTCTGATATGTCTTTTCCTTCTTTGCTCGTGATCAAAACAGTCCATTATTTATGAGGCATAGGTAGATCGTTTCTCTCTTTGTTTCTATCTATCTTTCACTGAAATCAACCAGCTCTCTATCTCTCACTGAAATCAGCTGATGTGTTTTTCCTTGTGATCAAAACGGAAACATTATTATGAGATATTGGAAGGACATTTCTTCTTTTTTTTCACTGAAATAAAATGTCTCTGTTATGTCTCTTCCATCTTTGCACGCGATCAAAACGGAACAGTCTATTATTTATGAAATTGGTAGGGGATTTCTTTCTTTCTTAAATAAAAATGTCACTGATATGCCTTTTCCGTCTTTCCGCACGATCAAAACGAAACAATCTATTATTATGAGGTATTGGCAGGACGCTTCTTTCTTTCTTTTTCTCACTGAAACCAAGCAGCGTCTCTGATATTCTTTATTATTACATTTTAGGTATTGGCAGGGCGTAACGTACGCGCTAAGGAATTAATGAGGAAGGAGACAAGGTGAATTATAATTTTAATGATGCCTATTTAGTGAAAGTTTGATAAAATTCATTTTCTCACACATTAACGCGCGTGCACACACACACACACACACACACACACACACACACATATATATATATATATATATATATATATATAAATATAAAAGTGAACATAGAAGTCAACACTTAGAGGCGACTGTCTGTTTTATGCTAGATGCAATCGTCGGGCTCGATGAAACAGACTGTCGCCTCTAAGTGTTGACTTCTATGTTCACTTTTATATTTACACACGCTCTATCTCTGATATTGAGCACTTTATCCCATAAATATAGCACACTTTAAGACTATATTTCTTTATATATATATATATATATATATATATATATATATATATATATATATATATATATATACATGTGTGTGTATATTTGTATCTGTGGGTGAGAGTGCGAGCAAATAAATGAGAAGACGGAAAACTGTGCAGTAACTCGTTTCGTTCGGCGCAGGAGTTTCTTCAGACAAATAGCGGATATAGTGATGGAATAAATCTCCTAGATAAAAAGTGGAAAAAGAATGTGAGTGGGGAAAATATAGGAAAACGCCGATCACAGTGTACTTCTAAACGTTAAAAATAAATAGACATCCAACATTAAAATTTAAATGCTTCAGTCACTTTCCCACCGCCGTAACGTAGTTTCCCTCTGCCTTTTTTTATAAAATATTTTCATGTTAATCGTTTTGATAAGCCTTCCTCCATTGTACCGAGACTTTATGAACAAGCGCAGTACGAGATTGGTGGTAAGGTCTTTTACAGTTGAAATTTCAAGATGTAACCGTAATTTCTATGCTAACAGTTTCTTATTTACATTGTTCGGACTATTGTCCTCGTCTTTGTCGCCATATTTATTACAACGTTTCAGCCGTTGTACGCTCCGGCCTTCTTCAGGTGGTTGGAATGACGAACTGAAACCATTATTTCGCTCACTGGTATAGACTGTTCTAGTTCCACGTGCCATGTTTAATTGATGTCAGTTATCAGTTATCTCCTGTTAATTTTTCCCTCTGAAAGTTGTCCACTGCCTTAACCGGGTATTGAACTCACACTCTTTGTGTCCCGTCACTGGATCTAACCAACGCCTTTATCCACTGTGCGGTGTGTCCTTGATGGCACAGTGGATAAAGGCGTTGGTTAGATCCAGTGACAGGACACAAAGAGTGTGAGTTCATTACCCGGTTAAATATATGATTAGTACAGTGTAACCCGGATATAAGAGTGTTGTCGGGACCGGAGAAGAAGCATCTTATATCCGGGTTTCTCTTATATCCGGGTTTCTCTTATATCCGGGTTACACTGTAGTATATTACTAACGTGTATATTTTTTTTTGTTTTAAATCGGTACGTATGTTTATTTTATTATCTTAGATTGGAATTTGAGTAGAAGTCCAATTTTTTATGCTTTCATTTTCTCTTACTTTTAAATATCCTATTGTCCGTTTTCCGCGTCATAATTAAATCCAAACAATGTTTTCCAACAGACTATGGAATCAAACGCAACCACAAACAATGTTTTTTTGTTATAAATTCAAATATTATCTCGACCAATGTTTACCTCTGAACTCAAGCCTAAACATAATGTTTATCTAAAAAAAATAGATTTCAACATTAAATAAGCGAACAAGTGTTGATATGTCGTCAGATCCGCCCAATTCAAGCCAACACATTACCTAAGGGCGATGATTCGATGATATAGGGTTGTTAGTTTTGTATCTTTCTTTTCGGGAAAGTGGTCTTCGTTTTTATTTCAAGTTTTTGGACAATTTTCTTTCTGCTGAAGTTGGCCGCCCCAAAATATAAATCGGTTAATGCAACAGAAATGTGGTTGTACAGAAGGATGCTGAGAATAATAAGAGACGAACATGTTAGCAACGAAGAAGATTTAGAGAAAAAGGAAACAGAAGGGATACTTAAATTTAACATCAGAAAGAGACAGGTGAACTTTATTGGCCACATAATGAGGAAAGAGAACTTGGAAAATTGGATAGTAACAGATAAGATTGAAGGCAAGAGGGACAGACGAAAACAAAGCATATCCTACCTAGCGAGTTTGTGCAAATGGATGACGGTTTAGGAGAGATAAGAAAAAGACAAAATTTATTAAGAGCTGAAAATGAGAGGAAATTGGGGAGAACCGTGAACACCAGCACTCTGAATGAACACGTCACATAGAAGGAGAAACAAGCGGAAAGCAAAGGAGATTCTTAGAGCACGACAGGGTGGAGTAATTAGAACGCTATTATTCATAGAAACGTCTACACCTGATAGTTATATCTCCTTTCAAGTTAATTCACTATTAAATCATTCTTACCGAAAAAAGCCCGCCGCCTCGGCGCTCTCGAAATTTTCCGATCTTGTCTGTTGATCGATGTAATCTCTGCCGTCGTATCTTCGCCTGTTTAGCCTGGAGGATCAGCATGATCATAAAAGAAGACATTCTGTCTGAAAGACAACATAATTAGATTCTAATTTTTCCGTTTCTCCTACAACATTAATCTTTTTCTCTCCGGCGATTTCCAGATAATAATCACAGGTACTTAGGAGTGTTTTTTTTTGTTTTTTTCATTGCAAATCCTTCAAATTACCGGCCAGACTGGAAATAGTCTTTTCTATACGTGTTTACTGTTATGCTTTATATGAACATTTTCAATTAACTTTAATTCGTATAAATTCATCTCATCATTATTCAGCCATCAAATTATCAGCATTGGGATTCTCTGACTTAACGCTCACTTTTATTTAAATTTTGTATTCCATCATTTGAGATAAAAGAAATGTTTCTAGAATTTGGAAACTCTTTTATTCAAAAAAATTCATCGCATCATTATTCAGTCATCAAATTTTCTTCGTTGGCCTCTCCTGACCTTACGCCAAGTCGCACATAAATTGTGTATTCCATCATATGAAGTTAACAGAAATGTTTCTATTAGTTGGGGACTAATCAACATTTAATGATGCAATGAATTCATGTGAGTACATTATAATTAAGATAAGCTGTTCTCTATGAAGAAACAGTAAAATTATGTGTAATTGAACATGTGTATTAGAGGATGGTCTCGCCAAATTCAATGGAATAATATCAGATTAATATACATAGAAGAAACGTTAAAGAAATCTACGAATATCCCATGCTTGATTCATGTGATCACCGGATCAAGCGTAGATATAAGTAGCATATTTGAGCCAATGATAAAAACTCAACCATCTGTAGATTTGAGCTTTCAAATATATTGTCCCAAGAATCGGCCGAATAGGACAGTTCAAAAAGTTCCAAAACATAGCAACGGCACAGATGGAATATACCGGGAAGAAGAAACGTATGCCATTTAAAAATGTTCAACATTTCGAAAATAAGAAGGGTAAATTGTATACAGCAACAGAAAAGTTGTATGATTATAAATTGTAAATATATAAATAAACAACTGACCATCTTACAGGTTTGGTTTAGTTTGTTTTACGGCATATCAAACTCAATGAGTTATTTAATACCGACAAGTTTTTTTATTGCTGGTAATATTATTTTTTTCAGAAATGCATAGCTGGTAATAATTTTTTTATAAAGTACTTCTGGTATTAAAACCTATTTTTTCACTTTCATAGTGTTTTGACCCCAGTATAGGGTTAACTATTTGCCCATAGATGGGACCCTAACAGGTGTTACCACCCCGGGTCAGGGTGGACCTGGGAACACCAGCGATCAAGAGGTCGTTCCACGCTCCTCAAAACCTCCTGATCAGAGGCCTTGCTGTTAGACGTAGTTTATCGTCTTACCCAGGACGCTGATGTACTTTATCGTCATACAAGGACGATCATAAAAGAATGAATTTAGTTTTGTTTCGATTAATTCTTTTAGGAACTTTTGGATTTCTTCAAAGTGTTTCTACGACTAACCAACTATGGAATATTGCAAAAAGCAAATCATATGAACTGCTAAGAATTACAATGGTAAGAAAATTATGGAAATCCATGATTGTCCATGTTATATAGGGTTAGGGAACGAAGAAGAAGAAGAAGAAGAAGAAGAAGAAGAAGAAGAAGAAGAAGAAGAAGAAGAAGAAGAAGAAGAAGAAGATTATTCTACCTGTAAGTTTCATATTGATAAAATGCTTAGGTTCATTTAATTTAAAAACTATAAACAAATTCTGCTTCAAAATGTATTATTCCAAACTACCTTGAATTCAACTGCGCTTTAAGGATTGTAATATAAAACTCCTTCTACTTAGAAAAATAACAATCCAATCCTTCCCTTCTCTCCATATCATTGGAAGAACAAAAGGTAGGGATTTCACCTCGCCTTTAATACAACAGATTAAATGATCGACACACGTGTTAAACTAAGCATGAGGAGCAAAACATTTGTTTTGATCTCCGAATCTGATTCTAAAATAGGCGTTGTAACATGATTTTACAAATTGAGTAATTTTAGAATTCTGATCAGGCGTAGATACTTTGCCGCAAATGTAACCTGTTTGGATTACTTTTGCATATTTTACTCTTAAGTCATTTATAAAAAGAAAAGAAGAAATATATATATATATATATATATATGCTAGTCACTGACAAGTTTATATATTAAACGGCTTGGAAAATTGAATACTCAAAAGATTTACTGAGAGTAATTGGTATAGAGGGAAACAGCAAGCAGCTTACTTAAATGAATTTGTATGAATGAATGGCAAGAGTAGCGACAAAGAAGCATGGTAACGAGTCAAACCTTGCTTAGAAATGCAAGAAACAAAAAATTGTGGAAAATCATGATCGACAACGTCTTTAATGTTGATTGATTTGTTTCTCCTGACTTACCAACCCCCCCTTGTAAGTTAATTAAAGCTGAAACATATTTTAAATTGTGAGAATAATAATTCTTCTTCTAGCGAGTGAATATTACATTAAAATCTTATTAGAATGACAATGATAAACAGGATACAAATTTTACTATTTAACCCATAGCTCGGGAGAAATTAATTTACACATTTCATAAGAGTATTTGCGGGTAGGTGAATGTATGGAACCAGTTTTGGATTCGAACTCGATCTCCGGATTATCTTTCCAAGTCGGGATCCATAGCAAAATAAGTATTTTTGTAAGCTAATGGATTTTATTTATCAATCCGGCAGATTTTTTTATCACTTTAAATGTTATTTTAGCATCAATATGCCGGAGACCTCATAATTGTCTTTCATAATATTTCTCGAACATTCAGGCCGGTAGACGAAAATAAATAAATATACTGTTTAATAAATAAATGAAGCGTCTATAAAATATGAGAATCCACTAAAAATAACGTTTCACGTGATAAAAATAACTTACAAACAAAGAAAAGAGTGCTGGGGCGTTCTGTCATATGTATCCTTCTGTATGACAGTGAATGCTGGACAATTCTTCCTTGCAAATAGTCGAAACGACAGAGCCGTGGTTGGTTCTACAGACAAGTGCTAAGAATACCATGGCCAGAGCGTGTGAGCAATGAGGAAGTTCTAAAAAATAAGAACTAGAGAGACAATCGTGATTAAAATCAGAAGGAGCCGGTTGATTTCATTTAAGCCTATATACACGCTTTGAAGGGAAACGGTATGTAAATGATGAGACAAGCAGAGAAAATCCTCAATATATTCGCTGCTCGAAAAAGTAAAACTAAGTGTCAGAAAGTTCGCGGTAACATACTGTTTTTACCGATAAGATATCTGCCATCTTATATCGCGCAGCTTTTGAGAGGTAAACCGTTGCCGCTCGAGTGGGAGTAGCGCGAATTTCCTGATAAGATTAATCGACGTCAACCATTAGAAATGCCAGGAATTATCATATGTGAAACGAAGCGGGGAAATTTAATAGAAACCGAAGATTTTTTTTTTTAAATGTTAAGCGAAGAAACCGTTGAAAAGGATAGAGATGCCTCTTTGCTTTTTATTGGGCACTGGGGTAATTATCACGTCAGTGTGTAATTTGGCCAGACGACAAGAAACAGGGAAGGCAAGATGGAGGCAAGTAAAAATAGGAGGTAGTCAGACGGAAGAAGTCAAGGAAGATAATAGACAGATAAATCAGAGTTGCTAAAAATAATAAATGACATGGGGGATAAAAAAAAAAATCTAATTCTTTGGAAATTGCTTTGTTTTCGTTTCGGATAGGAAACTGAGCAGATATGGCTTTCAAGAAAATCTAAACGAGAGATTTAAGGCAAAATGGAACCTTTGCTTGACTGTGATGTTCTCTGCAGCAGAATGGTCAAAGCACTCCGGATTATATCCTGGAAAAAAGACACATCGAAAGACATTTTCTTTATTAAATTTTCTGGAGTGCGCAATAATAATAATAATAATAATAATAATAATAATAATAATAATAATAATAATAATAAAAACAGAACGTGTACAGAAATACGGGTACCCACTAAAATAACGTTTGAAGTAATAAAAATGTCGGATTAAAAAATAATATTTATACATATTAAAGCAATTGAAAGCAATTAAGCGAGTCTAGAAAAATGCTCAACAGTATGAAGAACGCACTGGACGGCCATTTCGTCTTATTTTGGGACTAATCAGTAGTGCGTATCAAAAACAGAGAATCGAACCCGGACCGTTACGATACGAATACCCACTGGACCAAAGGGTCTCAATGATGTAAAATTAACTAACTAGACTTTATATATATTTCTATCACACGTTCTGTCGATTAAAATATGTGCTTACGAGGAATTTCCTAATATGTAAGCGAGGACTCAAGGCATCGGATTTCTGATTCAAAACGTTCTTTGGATCCGGAAATGTCATTATTGCTAATTTTTCCTGCTGGCAGAGGTTGCAAATATTGTTGTGTTTGTTGTAAGGCTTCGCGTTTTAAAAGTTTTTCAACTTGCAATCGGATCCCTGTTGATTTTTTTTCTTATATTTAAAAAAGCAAAAACCAAATATAATAATATATCGTTCATTAGGTTTAAAAAAAATAAAGCGTTAAGAGGCCATTTGATAAAAATCGCCTGAGTATACCGTAAGAATGAAACCAAGGTAGCGAACTGAACTGATCTCCTGATTTTTAAAGTTAAAAGCTTTACATGTTATTTTAACATTTATTTTATTTTTTCACAAGTGTATTGAGCATTTTTTAATACTACTGTTTCTTGGTCTGATTCAACTGCGATCCATATGACGGAACTGTGAATGACAATGTTTATGATGAGCTCTTTGCATCAGATGGCGATGATCATAGTAATTTTGAAGGGTTTTAATTGTGTATGTAGGTCTCTTACGTTTTTATTAGTAATGAGGAATAAAAATTTTATGACATCTTTAATGTTTTGTTGCTTAACACCGAAAGAAATATCGTATAATGTGTGTTATTGAAGAATAAAGTTTGCACGTTATACTAAATGTTGTTGTCATTTGACACCAGAAATGTATATATATTTCGTGAAAGAAATCTCTCAGATATTCTGGCACGCATCATCAATTATGTTTTACCAGTGGATAATTGCAACATCATACCCCTTCTCTAGGGTAAACTCAATCAATATTGATCAGATATCGACTAGTGTGCCAGCCGCCAGTTACCACTCTTCTCACATTGAATGCTCCTAACCCAATGCTACAAAATAACTCAACACACACACACACACACACACACACACACACACACACACACACACACACACACACACATTCAATATATACATATCGTCCTTTATAGTCCAACACACGCATATTTGAAAAAAATACTCCCCATATGTTTGTTGGATGGGAAAAACCGCAATCCTGTTGAAGGAGTAAACATTTACTAAATTTCAGACGAAAATCAACTGTAGGTAACACTGTGTTGGGTTGTACTAATTTATCCCCTTGCCAATAATCCATTGACTGATGTAGTTTTAGATCATACCCTAGACTCACTTTCCAATATCCTCAAGGAAAAACAACCTGCACATTCAACAGTAAATATTAACCTCAATTTCCCGCTCCACCTTGTCGTCTGCCACCTACTTGATCTTTTAAGCCACAAAACTTCGACTGCCATTAATATTTTGCGAATAGACTTGGTTTGTTCTGAGACTAGTGCGTCTGATTTTGACAGCATCTTGCAAAGTGACCGCCTAGTGAAGCCTCTGTATCCAATTTCAATCGGTTCGCCAACCCCAGCTTCTGAATTTCTCTGCAATTTGCAAATATTTCCCAAGCTTCCTTTCGTGGGATTCATTCATATTCTCTTTCACAAGGGACTGATAATTCTAACATGATCACTTGCTTGGTTTTATCCGAATAAATAATCCTGTCCGGACGTAGCAGTGTCTGTATTATTTGCTTTCGGAATTTTACCTGGCATCTCTATTTCTACTTTCATTTGCCAGTCCGGGGCAGAATTAAGGATTGATGTTTTCCTCTTTTGTAATGGCGTTTGCTTGTGTCTGTCTTTGGCGAAATTAACCAGCTTCTTAATCAGCTTCTTATTAGGCTCATACGTATTTGCTTGGAAGACAACAGCTGCAATTTCTCAAATACTGTATCAGAGTGCCATTGGTAACGCCATTCACTTAATGTTTTGGGGAAACATGTTGGATGGATCCTCTCATCAGACACAAAGAACAAACTTTAGTAGGCTACGTAATGTGTCGTATTCTGCCTACACAAGGATATTTATATTTCTGCAACTGGAATACTAGAGATCTTGTCTGGAAATCTTACTTTTTACGATGTTTTCCCATTTTGTCCAGGCCCCTTGCTGATCTATGACCAACGTTTAGCTGGTTCTAGTTTTCTCCACTCCTTCCGTCAGTTCATACTAGTGACAGTGTTTCAGATCTCTCATTTTTTTATCTCTATCCCGGGGATTGGGGCAGTAGCCTCAGCCTGATCGACGCACTCCCTCTGTTACTTTGATAGCCTTCTCTTTGATCTTTTACTCTGCTATACAAAGCTCATGCGATGCTTTTCACTTAAAATGCTGTTCCAAGCTTCAATTCCTGCCTATGTTACTTTAGGATCTTTTGAATCCAGATATAGAACTGTCTCCTTGGTTCTCGCTACTTTCATTTCCTCAAATAATCCTCTGAATGGAAGTTGCGATTCGTTCAATACTCCATATATTGCTGTACTGCACAAACTCCCCGTTGGACCATCTCAGCAAATACTCACAAGTTTTATTCTCCATAGTCCAAACTTTTGTTAACGCCATTACATATAAAGTCAGGAGCCACTTGGGCAAAATGGCACTTTTATATATACACGCCTTAAATTGGCCTGGAGACCCCGACTTGTCCACTTCGCTCAACATTGCTTCGAGCTCTCTAAAATATTTCTGGATAAGAACTTGTATCTTTTAAATCACAACTGGATATTTTTTTCACAGACACATTAATGGTTTCTCTTTTAACGACGGGGTTATGTGTCCTGTGATCTTAAAACGGAACTTTTCTGTCGCAATCACTCTCTTCAATACGATTCACCTCAATTTTGTCGGTTTAAACTCCATTCTTGCTCAAGCCATGATCTTTTCTAAACCTTATAAAATCCACCGATACCCGGCAACCGAAGATGTGTTAACCGTCAGGTCTTCCATATATTCACGGATCGTAGGTTGCCGTACTACATTTCTCATCAATGGATCCCATCACACAACTACTGCTGATTTGATCAACATGTTCACAGAGTGAATAATATCATTGGAACTGTGTATCCAGTTATAATCCATCCACTTTTCAGCCAATTTCAAGCGGAAGATATCTAACCGGGGTTTGTTTTAACTTAAAATCATTATGTTAGTCTTGAATGAGATTTCTTACAAATATCGGAACATGGTATCTTGTTGGAGTTTCACCAACTAATTTATGTGGAAAGTATCCATATGCATTACGGCTAGGTCACCCGTTGGTACTTTAAGTTCTCTCAGGAGCCGTGTAATCACACCTGTCTGCTCCAGGCAGCTTGTGGTGCCTACAATCCCGCACTTCTGCCCCGAACCAAAGTATCTCTGGAGTTATTGACAAGTTATTGGAACAAGATGCTACAGATCTTATTATATATATATATATATATATATATATATATATATATATATATATATATATACACACAGTGTAACCCGGATATAAGAGACCCGGATATAAGAGAAACCCGGGTATAAGAGAACCCGGATATAAGAGAACCCCGGATATAAGAGAAGTTTCATCTGGTCCCAAATTAGAGCCTGTGTTAATCTATATATAATAGGCCAAACCCGGATATAAGAGAAACCTGGATATAAGAGACATATCCGGTCCCGACACCTCTCTTATATCCGGGTTTCACTGTATATATATATATATATATATATATATATATATATATATATATATATATATACACAAATGAAATGAGAACGAATCAAATATAAATTCAAACGTTCAACTCTACTAAATAAAAATTCAAACGTTGGCTCTACTGTTGTATTATTTATTTACATAATATTAAATAATTACTGTTAAATTATGCTGCCTCTTCACGGAAAATGTCAACCGTTTATATATCGTTACATTATATCAAAATTCTTTTTCAGATAGACAGTATGTATCCGGTGTTTGAATCTTTCCTTTAGTACATCTTACTAATTTTGATTGGTTAACCGATTCTCAACATATCGTGTCTTGCTTCTTCACATTTCTACATCATCCTTGTATTTATCTTTCCTTCTTCTTCTTTTGCTTAGGAGAAGATATTATATCCGGTGTCTTTCTTTCCTTCTCGCTCTTCTTATTATCTTCCTTCGTTTTTCTTTAGAAGAGATTTTATCTTGTCTTTCTCTTCTTGTTTTTTTTTTTCGACTACATTTTGTTTTTTTTCTTTCTTTTTTCTTTTTAGCTGAGATTATGTCTTATGTTTTTCTTTCTTTCTGGCTTTTCTTATTTTCTTTTTCTTTTTCGCGGGAAAAGAGATTGTTTATAAATAAATTTAAAAATTGTAATAGCCATCATTTAACATGGCCTGAGGCGATACGCTGATATGCATCGAAACATGAATGCATTTATGTAGCGGTTACATATGTCCGAATGTAATGTAATTGTCCAAATCGTGCAACAGCAAAATTGTCTAATTGTTAGATTAAGCTTCGAACCGTTGTATCTTAGAAATGATTAAAGATATTTTACTGGAGTTTTTCAAGTTTTTTTAACCTATTGGACTCTACTTTGAGCAATAAGAATGTATAATTACTCTGCAAGCTTAACAGAAGAATTGTAATGAAATCGGTCATAAGCGAAAATGACATGTTCCTCATTAATTAATCAAGCTAAGGATCAGAAGCTCATGGAGGATGCAAATAAAGTTAACATATATATATATATATATATATATATATATATATATATAATTCTGGGATCATTTTCCAACTTATTCAAGATGATCTTCGCCCTTTCTAACTTTCTGTCCTGAGATAATAAGGTGCCTCATAGGTTTCATGTACGATTTCAATTACAAGTCTTTCGCACTGCTCTTTGGACTGTCATAGCTGAAACTTCTCTCTCATCTGCTAAACATCTTATGGATTGAGTTGGATCTTTTCTAATTGATCTCTTTCGATCTAAGTTGAAATGATGATCCTTCTTGTTGTTATGAATTCCTGATCCAGTTGGTTCCATTACTGAAGGCCTGGATGATTTTCTCTCGCCATTGCTTAATTGAGAAGACAGTGGGTCTAACACAAAACAATCTTAACCTGTTCTCTTTCTAGCTGCATAACTCAAAGTTGGGGGTCATTGATTCTTACGGAAAATAGTATCAAGATGGTTAAACGTCTTATCTGAAAACCTGGAAAAAAGAAACTCCATTAGTGTTATGGTGTTGAAACCATAGAAAAATAACACAGACTCGGATATAAAGTTAAACGGTATATTATTCACGGAAACGTAGTACAAAGTATGTGGACTGGAAAGTACTTCCCTCACTGGTGTCCTGACTCACTCATTCATACACTCACTCGGTGATACACTCTTGGTGACTTACCCTTGTTGACTTACCCCTTACTAAAAATTGGTAGCCACATTATATAAGTGTGGAAGAGTCCATTTGTAGGTATGTCAGGTTCCTAAAATAATTAGTTTAGTACTTTTTTAGATATTAAACTTTCTATAGGATGGATAATTATGCTGTAACATAATTTGGACAATTTTGCTGTTACACCCGATATATATATATATATATATATATATATATATATATATATATATATATATATATATATATATATATATATATATATATATATATATATATCGGAGAGCCGAGTTCGAATTACAGTCGAATCCATTACATTCACTTATGTGCTAATACTCTTGGGAAAGGCATGAATCCTCATCTTATATATATATATATATATATATATATATCAAGGGCGTCCAGAATAATGATGGGACACATTTTAAATGCAAGTATCTTAGATTATAAAAATGACATATATTTATGAAATAACTGATATACAAGAGTTCAACATGCTATCTAAGATTTAAATATTACATTCCTGAGATGGTTACCACCGCGAAGAGAACATGCAGGTATGCAATTTCTTTTGGAGTCCACGACATTATTAGGGTCCACCGTGGTTAAAGGATATATCAGATACCTGTAGGAAATACCAAACTCTTAGATAATACTGTGGCGATAATCTGATTCATGCTTAAACGTAATCTTTAAGACATAGAACCCAATGCTGAAATGAACTGTAGGTCACATTCAAGCTTAAAACGTCCTGACGCCACTCGGTTTTAACCTTAGTGTTCACTTTTATATTTACATACGCTCTATCACTGACATTGATCACAACACTAATTATATTTACATCATATATATATATATATATATATATATATATATATATATATATATATATATATATATATATATCATCGACTCTCCCGTCGAATTCGACGTATGAGGGTCAAGCAGATCAGTTCCTAGAAACTGAGAGCCCGACGCCGACACATGAGATTTGATTATAGTGGTGAAGGTTTCGTGCAGGTCCATCCACACTTTTTGAAGGGACGAATACAGAGACCTGGTGCACTGAGTGCCACAAGGTCCCCAAACGACCATCCGCAGATTTTGAATTAAGAATTGTCCTTCTCCTAGACCAGATGCCATCCAAGGCTATATATATATATATATATATATATATATATATATATATATATATATATATGAATACGCACGTGTACAAAACGGTGTAAAAAAAAACGGATAGAAAAAGACGCGGAATAAAGTGAAAAAAATTTTAAAATTAGAAATAGCGTTTAAAACTACAACTCCAGAATACTGGAAATTATTACCAAGAAACATTGATGACGGGATAATATTAATATTTAAAAGTTAAGTAATCTTATTATATAATATCATTAACGCTCTATTTTTAATATTTTTTTAATATCTTAATATTTTTAATATTGCGCACTATATATATATATATAAAAAACTACTGTTTCTTAAATCTTAAATATTAGAATTGAGTCACTGTCAGTCACTGTGTGTTTATCTAAATCTAAAAATAAACACACTAAAATTCACCTTCATTCCTTCCGTGAGCCGACGGCTTAGTGGTAGAAGTTCCGACTGACGCCAATTCAGTCGGGTTTCGATCCTAGCTAGAGGTAACCGGACGTCTAGCCACACTGATGAGCTGCGAAACAGTCTGTCTGTGGATGACAAATATATCTATCTATATATATATATGTGTGTTTGTGTGTTAATTTTCTAAAGAAAGTAATGGATTTTTCTTAATCCGACAGAATGTTTGTCTCTTAAAATTTATTTTTAGTAGATAATCGCATTTGAATAGACGCTCCTTTTATTTAACCGTATTAATTATTTATTTAAACACTGTATTATTTGTCGACATTCAGGCCGGTAGACGAAAATATATACATTGTTTGATAAATAAACGAGGCGTCTACTCAAATACGAGTATCCACTAAAAATAACGATTATGTGATAAACATGTGTGTACACGTGTGTGTGTGCGTGTGCGCACGCACAACCGTGCGTGTGTGTATTCTGTTTTTTTAAACTTGCTTTATTAGTGACGTAAACTCAGTATCGATGATAAAGTGTTTGTAAATATAATCTGTGTTGACACAGAAACCAATGCTGAATTATGACCACTATTGGGGGGGGGGCTGTAGACGTGTTTGGTTAAGCATTGACGGTCTGTGCGTTCTCGTGGGATTGACTTACTGGGTTGATGGAAATGTCTCCGAACTTTTTAACAGACACCCTAACAGTACCAGCTTTGACAGTCTAAACACACACGTACCACACACACATTGATGATGATGATGATGATGATAAATATCTTCGGTGTGTCTCTGTGTGTCTGTGTCTGTGTGTGTGTCCGCCCAAAGGGCCCTAAAATGTATACTTGCGAATAAATATGTGCATAATACATATTTAACAATCCAACTTCACGCCACAAACCTGTCGAAATTTCTGCATACATAAACGTTCACACTAACTCATTAACTCTATCTGTCTCACCCCCCTGTTTATCGCTTTGTCTCTCTGTTATGCTATCATAGTCTCTTTCTGACAGACAGATTGATAGAAACATACCGAGATAGATAGATAGGAACAATTTGATATAGAAAGACATATAGATATGAGTAAACTTAGATAAATATGGAAATACTTAGATAGATATATAAACATGGGCAGAATTAGATAGATAGATAGATAGATAGATAGATAGATAGATAGATAGATAGATAGATAGATAGATAGATAGATAGATATGAACAATTTGATATAGAAAGACATATAGATATGAGTAAACTTAGATAAATATGGAAATACTTAGATATATAAACATGGACAAAATTAGATAGATAGATAGATATGAACAATTTGATATAGAAAGACATATAGATATGAGTAAACTTAGATAAATATAGAAATACTTAGATAGATATATAAACATGGACAGAATTAGATAGATAGATAGATAGATAGATAGATAGATAGATAGATGTAGAAGTGTAATAATGGGTGTAAAACCTTTTTACAGTCACTTATCATTACCTGGGCGGTACTTATGGGTGAGTGGCTCATACATGCACTAACGTGCTCGCACACACACACACACACACACACACACACACACACACACACACACACACACAGAAACAAACAAACATATATATATATATATATATATATATAGAGAGAGAGAGAGAGAGAGAGGGGGGGGGAGGAGTGAGGGAGAGAGGGCGATTAATAGATATAAAAACAATATGGAAAGCAAAAATATTTTTTTACTCCTAACGAAATCTCCCTGATGCATTATCACGGACATATTTACCCAGAGTTTTGCTTAGAGATCTTATCTCAAAGTCAGTAATTTCTGACCTCAAACGAAATAACTCGTCCCGCCCCGGAAACTCAAGAAAAATGAATACATATTTCTGTGTCTGCGCCCAGAAAAAATTGCTTATCACGCCCTTGTTGTTTGCGCATTTTTTATGATAACTTAATTTCTATCATAAACAAAAGTCGATCTTAACATGGACTTTTTTTTCTATAACATGCACTATTAAATCCTAGAACATGCACTATTATTCGCTGTTAACTTATGCATTTCTCAAATTATATCTTTTCGATTTGGTGGTTAGGAAGCAGTTTGATGCAAAGGTTCCCGACGACATCATTTGTACAATATTAAAAAATATACTTAGAAATGTCTTGAACTGTATTCAATCCTTTCTTGCTTGGGTAGTCAATCAACTGTAATTACCTTTTATAAGCCTTAAGGAAAATTCTGAAATTAAAAGATTTTATATTAACCTTTTTTTAATCATTCCCCTCAAAGCAAGGCTATAATGTCACAAAGACGCGAAGATGATCAGTCAGTCAGTTATGTGACATGCGGGATACACGCTTAGGCGATCATGTATATTTCGATACATGACTAACGAGATTTTTTTCCCGCAATAGGTTGCCATTTCTTTCTGCGCTAGTCCAGTTGACATCCAAGGCTGGGGGTAGAGGAAGAGGATTCATACCCTTCTCAAGTGCGTAGCACGTAAGTAAATGTAATGGACTCGACTGGAATTCGAACTCGGCTCTCTGATTTCTCAATGCAAGGAATCCATTACTCCACCGTGCCTCCTCCGAGGATGGTAGTGAATGAAAAACTTTAATGGGGAGAAAGGACAATAAAAGAATCGGTTTCAGGAAGACTGAAGACAGCGATTGGTGATTTTCTAAGCGTATCTTAGATGGGGCCGAAGTTCTAGCGATAGAAACTTGCTAAGCCTTACATCACATCCAAGTGCCCCCGAAGACATTAACTGGCGTTGCATTTAAACCTTAAGGAATCAATTAACTGGAACAGCGTTCCACAGGCGAGAAAAGAACATCTGTCGCTATTTTAAAGGTGTCTTTCTCTGAAAATGACAAAAAATAACAAACAAACACTTTTAGGACGAGTTAGTAACTGGTGATGAAAAATGAACGAATTGTGAGAATCTAAAATGGAGACGGATCGTGATTCGCTCAGGGACCATCTTTCATGTGTCTACAGAAAATGATTGTACTGGAGAATTGTGTGTGTGTGTGTGTGTGTGTGTGTGTGTGCGCGCGTGTGTGTTTGTTTGTTTGTTTTTTTTAACTAATAATTTATGAAATCAAAACCAGAGTAATTGTTTTAGATGGAATGTACAATTTAGCTATAAATGCAGAGAAAATCTGAGACATCAAAATTCTATTTAATTTTTTATAGTATTTTTCCAATATTCGAATAAGGTGTTGGGATGAAAATGGCGGATAAATTATCCAAATATCATGTTGCATTGATGTTTTGTTCAATTACTTTCGACCATCTCAGTCATTTTCAAGAACCAATTTGGTGTGTTTGGTACGCAGAATTCCTTTTTTAACATCCTGAAAGTTGGACGATTGAAATAGTCCATAGTGACGTCATGTGTAACGGTTATTGGGATCGCAACTGCAAAAAAAAAGAATGCGACTTTTTATTGTGTATAACTCTAAACAATATGTTTAGGGAATACTTACTAATCAATATATGTGATATCCGTCGGTCTCCAGAAACATTGGACCTGCGCCCAAACAGTTATGCCTACAACTGCAGCATCTGTCATGGCTGTACAGGTCTACATGGGAAGGAGAGTCTCGATTGCAATGAATGCATCTGAAGACGCTCTCCCGCGATGTCGCCTTATTGTTTTCTTCCCATCAAGATCGCTTCACCACGGCGACAAACTTTCGTTTCTTTTCTTCTCGCTCCAGCGCTCGATGTAAATCGCGTCTCCAGCATGAGCGACCGTAAAAATGCCTAAATATACCTTATTCATATATATATATATATATATATATATATATATATATATATATATATATATATATATATATATATATATTAAAATTATGCAATGGTTAGTTTTCATTCTGCACCTGACAATTGCGTTGTGCATGTAACTCAGAGTTGTGCTAGCAGTATGGAAAAAATGTATATTTCTTATTAATATATATTATTGCTCTGATATTATACATCGAGTACTATTTGATTAGCACTAAATATGCAATATTATATATATATATATATATATATATATATATATATATATATATATGTATGTATATATATGATATTGCATATTGAGTGCTAATATCATATATATATATATATAAATATATATATATATATATATATATATATATATATATATATATATATATGATATTGCATATTGAGTGCTAATCAAATAGTGCTCGATGTATAATATCAGATATATACATATATATATATATATATATATATAGTCAACCTAATGAGCTAGACAACCCTACCAAGGTTTCAATTAGGCAGATCGTCAGGGTCAGCTGGCTCTTTCTTTTTTTAGAACCTTTTTTCCCTTCGAGATTGATTTGGCTATTGTTAAATCAAGAATTCGAAGGTTTTTCCGACACGAGTATAGTTACCTATATATATATATATATATATATATATATATATATATATATATATATATAGAGAGAGAGAGAGAGAGAGAGAGAGAGAGAGAGACAATATTAGTGGAGAATATACACATACATATGCAATTATATATACACATACATATATGTATAAAAATAATTCCAAGAGGATATGATCCAGGTAGAACTCGCTGTCCAGGACAGAGTAAGGATATAATAAAAAGACTTAAACACTAATATTCCATGGTCATAATTTATAGAAACAAGGAGAATGATTCTTTGAATTTGTCGCTTCATATAACGCAATAGTCAATTTAAATATTGATATCTATCAACATTTAAATTGTGCAACGGTCAGTTTTCAATCTCTGTTGTGCATGAAAGTCAATATATATATATATATATATATATATATATATATATATATATATATATATATATATATACATATATATATATATATATATATATACACCCAGTGGCACGTGACATTCACGTAGGTAATGATTGGTTCTTCTTTCAGCCATTCAGCGCATTTGTTTTATTCTGTGCATGAATGTTGTTATTTTTCTGATCAATTATTCTGAATCCCAATAGCCTATAAGGAAATAGAGATAAATGTGGCGAATGAGCTGAGGACTTTATAAACTATTTTGAAAAGTGGAAGGGATGTTGAAATAAATGTGTGAGAATTAAGGCACAATTTCCCGACATTGGTTATTTTTATTATTTCATCGTTTTCGTATACACTGGTATAATACAATCTGAGAGTAGTTACATTTCGTAACTGGCGACCAGACTCTGAACAACCGCTAGTCACGACGAACGGATGTCCCCTGGAGGAGTCACTTTGTGTTGAGAGAAAATTGCGTCTCAACTCACACCCGACCTCAAGTTGAACTCTTATACATGATCCATCGCTGAAGATACAGGTAAAATGATCAGCTCCCTGTAACGCTTCATGAAGTACCTGACTCCGCATGCTATACTCTGCCTTTATCAGAGACGGATTAGGCTGAAGGTGGAGTACTGTTGTAAAATTTAGGCGGGAACTGCCCCGTCCTCACTTCCCAGTTCAAAAACATCGCCGAGTCCTTGGAGAAGAATTATTTTCCAACCCCAACTTCTCTCTCACGGGCGGGATGTGGCGAGCTACTTCCATAGAAACTGCTCAGACGAACTACATTCCTTGGTTACGCCAGGTCTAACCTTCACAGCTAGGACCCGCCATGCCACTTACATAAATTATTATTATTATTATTATTATTATTATTATTATTATTATTAATATATTAAATTAATTTATGTCTATATTGTAATTATCTGCAATATTTACATTTGTCCTCATCTTTGTCGCCATATTCACAATGTTTCGACTGTTGTACGCTGCGGCCTTCTTCAGTTAATAACCTTATCAAATCCATGTAAAATCGAATACAAGTACTGGAACAAGCGAATGGAGGACCTACTCCATACTAGTTCCAAATACTGTTTATTTATGTTGAGTTGGGATTACGTAATTAAATTTTGAAATTGGATGTAGTTTATCTCTCCTGGCTAAAAACTTAGGCCACTGTAAGTACCAGACTCCTTATGCTATCCTATACCTTTATAAGAGCCGGATTAGACCGAAAATGGAGTACTGTTGTCATATTTGGGCAGGAGCGGCTCAGTACTCACTTCCCAGCCTTGATAGAGTTCAAAAGCGTCTCCGAGTCCTTGTTGAAGAAGAATTCGAACTATATTCGTTTGTTACGCCAGGTCTAACCTTCACGGCTAGGACCCGCCATGCCACTTACATAGTAGCAAATTACCCACATTCCCGCCGTATTCCATCGGCGAGAAGTTCCACTCAAACAGCTTCTTCTCGGGAAACACTTCTCTGCGGAACAGACTGCCAAGAAGATGTCTCTCTGATCATTACAGTCCTAAACTGGTCAAGTCTAGAGTAAGCAGTTATCTTCCCCTCTTACCTATATAAAATTATAAAATACCTTTTAACGTAACTACCTCGAGTGGTCTCTGGACCTGATACTGTAATATATATATTTTCGGCCTAGTTTGAACTGGAACAAGAAAATCGTGCGGATTTGAATTTTGTCCATGCTGTCTAAAAGCCTGCAAAAAAATGAATGAAGAGATTGAGAACGGTAACGAATAACACGATTCGATAGAGCGAAAAACGCGCTTCAAAATGATATATAACATGGCTATATATATCAATGAATTAATTCAGAAATCATATATAAAAGTAACATATGTGAGAAAACGACATTATTTTTGCACCAACCTAATATATATATATATATATATATATATATATATATATATATATATATATATATATATATATATATATATAGTTGTAGAGTGGATCAATGAAACGGCCAAATATAAGCAGGTGTGTATGCGTGTACTTCCAGCAACACAGACCCCGTGCCTGATGAAATGGGAACACCACGCAGACAGCAAAGTCGCACGCCAAAAACGTAGGTACGCGTACATGTATTAATTAATATATATATATATATATATATATATATATATATATATATATATATATATATATATATATATATATATTTTGCAAATTAATTGAAACAACCGCTTTAGTTTGTTTTCTTTCACCATACGAACAGTTTTAGACACAACTAGGTCTCGCCGTAACTGCACGGACGATATTTTTTCCTGGTACCAGAAAGAAAGTTCGTCCGTGCAGTTACTATGAAAATATTTGTAGAACAGTCAGACGGAAGCTACATCACGTCGATGAGAAAGTGGCTGAAGACGAGATACCTGGTCACGATCGATTGCATTGCAGAACCTTCTTTGGATTTTGTCAAGAATCTCGAGGTGCAAGCACCAGATCAGATATGCCAACAGTATTCAATCAGCTATGTGCCATTTTCATCAGTAAACCGGTGGGACCTAGTTGCCAACCTGGTAGCACGCTTAAATTCATGTAGTCGTGGCACCAGGCAAATAAGCTCGCCGAGCAGTTGCCATAGGGAAGCCACGTCACGTCCGTAAGAAAGTGACTGGAGGCGAGATGCCTGGTCAGGATCGATTGTATTGCAGGCCCTTCTCTGGATTTTGTCAAGAATCTCGAGATGTACAACAGGAGCACCAAACCAGATATGGAAACAGTATTCAATACATGGACGAATGGTCTATGTTTGTGCGTGTGTCTGTGTGGATGTTCGTCTGAAAACCATTTACCTCGTGACATCTAAGAAAAATCGAAAAGCATATGTATCTGCAGTGTTAGCTTAGTTGTTGTTGTGAATTTTCATTATGCCTAGTACTAAGAAGAATCGTCATATGTGTCTACGAGCGGCGTGCTAGGGTTGTAGCTTGGTAGCCAAGGTGGCTGCTGATAAAAATCTTTTGAGAACCATAGTCTTTCCAATGTATTTATTATACCTAGGACAAGTCCTAGGTTAACATAAACAACAGGAATTATTTACTTAAAAACTCATGGGCCAAAGCTTTTGCAATTCACTGTATATATTAACGTTTATATTAGACCCGTGAAGCCAACCCGATATTCGATAGTTCGCAGAAATATTAAAGATACAGGCTAATGTTTCGTATTGAGCAAAGTCATGCATTCGGGTGACTCTATCAATGAAATCTTATTCAGTTTTTTGGTCACCATTTCCCCGAAGATTATACTGTCGGAGTCAATGGCGCCGCTTTTTGCTACGGATGGTAAGTGTTTGCATTTTCTTTATATCGCTTCAGACCTAATGATAAAATCCACCATTTTATTCAGAACACATATAGACAAGTCTTGACTGTGTGGAGCGATTACTGCTGTGTTTATTTACCGTCGCATACTAACGTGTTTTTTTTATCCTTAAGTACGCATTTTGGGCATATTACTGCCCGTTAAATCTCGAGCTGTCTACAGTTACAGAACATTTAAACCTCTCAACAGGATTCTTTCAGAGAATTCCGCTTCAACATCAAAACACACACACAAACACACACACATAGACTCACACTCATTTTATGATAAAATATAGTGTTAATCGAATTTAAATATAAAAGTGGACATTGAAGTCAACACTCAGAGGTGACACTCTGTTTCATTCTTAAACGCAATCGTCAGGCTTGACCACTGCGCTTAAACATGAAACAGACTGTTAACTCTTGATGTTGACTTTATATATATATATATATATATATATATATATATATATATATTCCTGCCGTGCGCTGACGGCTTAGTGGGAGAAGTTCCGACTGACGCAAATCCAGTGGGTTTCGATCCTAGCTAGAGGCAACCGGACGTCTAGCCACATTGATGAGCTGTGAAACAGCGAAACAGTCTGTCTGTGGATGACAAATATATATATATATATATATATATATATATATATATATATATATATATATATATATACACACACATAATTGAAAAAATAGAAAAATAAAATAAAAAACCTAATAGCAGTACCTTATCAGTCGTCTATAACGAATATATATATATATATATATATATATATATATATATATATATGAAGAAATATAGTCTTAAGGTGTGCTATATTTATGGGATAAAGTGCTCAATATCAGAGATAGGGCGTATGTAAATATAAAAGTGAACATTCAGTCCTGACGATTGCGTCTAGCATGAAACAGCCTGTCGGCTCTGAGTGTTGACTTCAATGTTCACACACACACACATATATATATATATAGAGAGAGAGAGAGAGAGAGACAGACAGAGAGAGAGAGAGAGGTCATGCTGACTAAATTTTTGTCTAAATTATGTAAAAATGAAAATACCACTGCTATCACATCTTAACAGATATATTTACAAAAATTACACAAAATAATATCTTGAAATACTAAAGAGTAAATTTATTCAATACAATCACCATTGGCTTCAACCACGCTCTCCGGGAATCTTCGGAATCTCCTGCAAATTTTCTGGACGGTCTCCATTTTTAAGTTGGTGAATACTGCCATAATCCTTGCCTTATTTGCTGTTACAAGGAGTTTTGTTGATCTCTCACTCAACTGCACCTCACACATATTTGGCAACAGTATTCAATACAGGGACTGTTGCCATCAAGGGGATTGCAGTCTGGGGATTTAAGTGGCTAGATATAAGGGGTGATGTAGTCGCAGAAATTGTCGGACAGCCATGACTGGGTTCTCCTGATTGTGTGTTATAGTGCAGAGTACTATTGCCAGACATAGGGATTTCCAGCAGCCACCCTCTTGACCCAGTTTGGCACCACCTACGCAAGGCACGATGTAGGTCTGGCCTCCGTGTTGTGTCTGAGGCTCTGTGGGAAGATGAATGGAAGGATAACTTTGCCATCACTAATCATCACCACAAACACCTTCGTAATCACCATTAAACTCATCCAACTATATTTGAATCCCCTGATCTCAGATTGACCCCCAAACACACTGCAATGTTCGTACTGGAGCTTCCAGCGCGAATGCCAAGCAGTACAGCATGTCGTTTCCAAATTTCAGGCGGAGCGAATTGAGTGACGGTAGTCTTTTTCCTACAGACGGTGCCCAACTGACTCTACTGTAAAGTTGACAACATCAAAAACAAACAACGCCCATGCTCGAAATTAATAATATAACATGGCGACAATTTAACCATTGCAAACTATATATATATATATATATATATATATATATATATATATATATATATATATATAAAATGATCAAACACATATTCCATGGTTATAGTTTATTTCATTGGAATCGTAATCACGATCTAATTGCTCAGACCGACAAATTCAAAAAGAAATTTCCAAAAATATTTTGAATCTGTAGGTCTGATGAATTGGATCGTGATTACGATTTCAATGTAATAAATTATAACCATGGAATATTAGTGTTTGAGCCTTTTATATTATATTCTTTGTCCTGGACATTGAGTTCTACTTGGATTCTATCCTCTTGGAAATTTATATATATATATATATATGCATACATATATATATACATATATACATATATATATATATATATATATATATATATATAGATAGATAGATAGATAGATAGATAGATATATATATACATATATATATATATATATATATATATATATAGATACATAGATAGATAGATAATATTAGTGGTCAATATAAATATATATATATATATATATATATATATATATATATATTGACCACTAATATATATATATATATATATATATATATATATATATATATATATATATATATATATATATATATATATTATATCATTCAGCCCAAGCAATGCAATAATGCCACTAAGGCACAATGGGTCTACTGCGAGTGAAAGAGAATGAAAAAGTCTTTAGAAGAAACCAGAAACCCCATCCTAAATAGGAAACAAGGGATAAACCTCTACTCATGTTCAAAAGCCCGGGGATGAGTGTGAATCCAACACCCGACCTTTCTAAACCACCTATATGGCATAATTAAGTTTCCAGTATTCGCCTAAACAAGTTTTATTAAAAAGGGTAGACATTCTATGCCTATTAAATTTATCCGTCTTTGCCAAACAGCGCATCACCTTCCCTAAACATTTCTGCTTCAGATGCAAAACATATCCGAAATATATGTCCATATATTCAACTCGCAGGAGTCATCTTCAGGCGTCTAAATAAAAGCGATTAATAAGTTTAATAGGCATAGAAATGTTTCACATTCAATCATATAAGTGACCAATTACATTTATTTATATATACGTTTCTCTTTTGCAATTAAATACTTTTCGTTGCAAATTCGATAAGGGACAATACTTTCTTTTAACGTTATATTAAGCTGTGTTCCTGCTCTTTTTGCGCACATTTCTTTTTCATAAATTAATTTATATACACACACATATGCACATACATAAACCATATCTATCTATCTATCTATCTATCTATCTATCTATCTATCTATCTATCGGATGACTACTCATATACATGTAAATACTGGGGTATCTAGAGGAGGCAGTGTTATCTTTTGAGCGCTTTCGTAAGTCCTTATCAAATATTTTTTTGCGGATTAAGTAGGTTGTCTCTGAAGGCATGCATTGTGCCTCTTTGGCCATTTTCGAATATCGTATATTCACGCGTCAAATTTATATGTCTCATTTCTCTTTAGATTTAAACTGTATTTAATATGACTATTCCTACACTGGATGAAATTCCATTGATGTTAGGATATTTGTTTTTACGGTTATGTTTTGAAATATATATATATATATATATATATATATATATATATATATATATATATATATATATGTGTGTGTGTGTGTGTGTGTGTGTGACTTAATTAGCTACTATATCTCCATAATATTCATTCCCCTTTAACTCTTCAAATGTTGGAAGTATAACTAATTCTAATATTTCTATTCCCCTTCTATACCTTTTTACACTATTTTTATATTTTCATTTTATAAAACTCCTTCCCTGTAAGATCAATACCTTCCACCCTCCCCTGATCCCTGACTTGTGCATTTCGTCTGACTGAAACATTGAAATGGATAAATTCAGTATTAGTTTTTCGACTGTTTTTTTTTTTTTTTTTTTTTACATTTCACAGTTAAATTTCAATTTCTGACACGAACTAAGTCCACGCCGGTGTTGATGAAACAGACGACTGGTGTTTTTGTCGGCTGTTTTTTTGTAAGCTAATCCCCATATGAGGTGATTTTGGATTTTATTGTTTATTAATTATTTGCTGTGTAATAATAAATACATTGAGCATTGTGGATTAGTTTTAATATTTTATATTACCCTGGTCCATGATCCAACGGATTTGTTACCGTCATCTATATATATATACATGTGTGTGTGTGTGTGTGTGTGTGTGTGTGTGTGTGTGTGTGTGTATGTTGTGTGTGTGTGAATGTTTAACGATACAACAGGCGATTACTTCCCTTTGGTCAAGATAGTCACTTGACGGCCGCTTAGTGAGGTCTCTTCATACAATGATGAAAGTTGTCAGTCATTCATTCGGTTTTTCAATAGCCAGACCGAGCGGTTTTTTTTTTAAACCGTGCAAAGTGGCCAAATCTGCTTCTCCTAGCAGCTTACAAGACCATGGTGTTGTTTCCTTTTGAGAATATATTTTCCCCAGATATAGAAAGAAACTCCGACTAGCACTCCTCAATTTGGAAAAACTCAAGTTTCACCGTTTGAATTCGGAGTCCTAAACGTAGCTTCTCCAGAAACACAGAAGAATCTCCATACTATATGTAAGACACTATTTTTTTCCGTTCTCCTTTCACTCTGCTTACTATGTAGTTATACTATATTCTCTCTACGTAGGACACGTGTAAATATGGATATATAAATATAGTTTTGTGTATGTATCACTGGTATAAATGTCTCTTTTAGAACAAAGGATGTTTGTCATTCTTTTCGCTTGCAGCTGTTCTGTTCCACCCGGGAACTACGGTGTTATTGTATAATGGATATTATAATGCCCATAATGGGGGAAATGTAATTAAACATTTCTTCCATAACTCTCTCCTGTTATAGGTAAATAGATATGTGCATATTTTTTAATTAAGGATAACACGCACAATGCTTGCTTGATTGCTTCTATTGACCGTGTGAAGGCCTCATGCCATCGTAAGTGTTTTTTAATTGTATTATCTTACAAAGTTTTTTATTAAAATTTATAGGGAATAAATATTTCTAAAATATAATGCACCTCGTCACTTGTCACTTGAATCTGAAAAAAAGTATTTGTATATAGCAATTTATCTAAACAATAAAAATGTGTGAGAGTGCCTGTTGCTACATGACCATCCGACTTGAGTCCATAGGTTTTTCTCTTAATGGGCAATTGTAAAATTTCAGATGACACACACAAACACGTATATATATATATATATATATATATATATATATATATATATATATATATATATATATATATATATATATATATGTATATATATTAATGATATAATATGGTAATCCGTGTTGGAATTTCCAGGAGGATATAGATCCAGAGAAAGCTCTAAGTCAAAAGACAGAGAAAAATTATTATTAATTAAAGAATATCAAACACTTAAAATTCCATAGGTAATAATTTTTATTTCATGAGAGCTCTAAAATGCAGCTCTCAATCTTCAAGACCTACAAATAAAATCGTGGATTTTAAGTGTTTAATTTTCTTTAATTAAAAATAATAATAAGAATAATATATATATATATATATATATATATATATATATATATATATATATATATATATATATATATATATATATATGTCTTAGTTGTATGTCTTAGTTGTATGTCTTAGTTTTATTGCATTTTTCATTTTACAATTCAGAGAAGATTTTCTGTAACTGGGTATACATATTGACAAAAAAAAAATAATGATTTAAATTTTCCGAGGACTTCTTATAACTAATACAATCATGAAGTGCTAAAAAAAAGAATTTATCGAATTTTCATAAAATTAAATACGTGTCATGTAACAGATGTAAAGAATATTTTACCAAGACTTTCTAAAAAATAAACCTTTCAAAAATAATTTCACTCAATTGTGAAAAGTCCTGAAATTTCCATTTCTATCCGGCAAGTATCTGATATTTGCAAGAATTTCCAAATGAATGTGTTTTTCAGTGAAGAAAAAGACGCTCATATCCCCATATTGCTTTACAGTACCATAATGGTGCCAAAAAAAATCAAATTTATTAAACAAAATTTCGAAGGTTTTAAAAAGGACTGAATGTAATGATATGAGCACATCCCATCATCCCTCTCGCTTGTAACATCCGTCACAATAAAATAAAAGTTTTTCAGCACTAAAGCAGAACGAGTCAAATAAAGCTTCATAAGTAAGATTTGATACTATATTATTATAAGGATTTCAAAATGATTTTTTACATAAAAATTTTTTCATCTTTCCTCTTAATAATAATATAAATATTAGGTACTTTTTTTTATCATGTATACTCATTTTAGTGAATCTTTGGCGGAATTAATGGATTTATTTTTGATCCTCACAGGGGTCTCCATACTCTCGGCCTTGTGCCAAATTTAAGCTATGTTTATTAAATCGCTATAGCGTTATTTGGACCCTGGTTTACCGTTGCGAAATTTTGTGTCGGGAGATACGTCTTTGAACTTTTTATTTATCGTCTGCAGTACTGAAACTATTAAACATTGAAAACAAAATTGCTCGTTTCGCAAAAAACGACACATCTTTTGTTTAAAGATTTTTTATTCATGAATCGACGATAAGTGTTAAAGAAGCAGTAACAACAACAAAAAACGTTCATGCAAGTATCCTTCATTTCCACATTACGAACTCCACTTGGAGAAACGAGATGTTGAAATCCGATCTAACAAGAGAGCCGCTAATATTAATAAATTTAAACAAGCATATTACCTTACACCGATTTAATTGGCTATAATTTAAAAACCTATTTACATTTGAAATTTATTTTATTTCAATGCCCTGGTGTGGGAGATTTGAAAACAGAATAGAAAATGAGCAGGACCTACCGTGGCGAGATATCGCTTTCATCTCAGTTAAATAATTTGCGGGCAAATTCTTTCGTTTCAAGTGCTCTCTTAGAGTTCCAAATACCTCTCGGCACTTTTGGACGAAAAAAGGCTTAATTTCGTGTACTGTTATGCAATCACCATTTTAAATGCGAGGTTGAGCTCCTCGAGGCGGTGTAATGGTTAGCAAGCTTGTCTCGTTAGAATAATTACGAGTGAGTTCGATCCTCACTGGGTGCACCATACTGTCAGCCTTGTGCCACATCTAAGTTACGCTTGGAAAATTACAATACCTCTCAGAACTTTCGGACGAAAAAAGGCTTAATTTCGTGTGTTGTTATGCAATCACCATTTTAAATACGAGACTGGGCTCCTCGTGGAGGTGTGATGTTTAGCAAGCTTGTTTCGCTAGTAACAATTACGACTGAGTAGTGAGTCCGATCCTTACTTGGTGCCCCCTACTTTCGGCCTTGTGCCATATCTAAGCTACGCTTGGAAAGTCACTTTAAATACGAGTTTATTAGTATTAATAGTAGTAGAAGATTATTATTATTATTATTATTATAAACTTTTCTTTTTAAGCTGCATTTGTTTTATACTCATATTCAGTCGGATCAAAACAAATGACCTCGGACAAGCGAAGGTTTTTGAATATTTACTCTTATGTGGAAAAATATCAACAGCTGCATAAAATTTATACTAAACTATTTGATTAATTGCTTTTACTAACCAATCAACCAGCGGAAAATTTCTAGATGAGAACAACCCTATCATGTAACTCACGTCTCAGTTGCATTTCATTCACACCGGCTGCGTTTTATTCGTTTTGTCACGTTGATTACCAGTACAACCGTTTTTCTGAAAACAAGCCACGTTTGTACAAAGACTTGTTTATTTGTTTCCTATTTTTATACTTGAATGCAATTTTCAAGCATAACTTGAATAAGACAGGCATACTGTCGAAATATTGTTAAAGACTGTTTCTTTGCTTTTTCTTTTCTTAAATCGCGCTTTTTGTAAATGTTGCAAAATATTGGAATAATTGCGTCAATCATTTTATTATTATTCTTTTTTTTAAAAGTAAGATTCACCCTGAACAAGTCCCGGGGGCCCCTCGAGGTACAGGGCTACATTAAGGGGTAGTTCATACCGGGACGATAATGGTTAACTCTAGACTTGACCAGATTAAGAGTTTAGTGATTGAGGAAACATCCTTTTGGGAGTCTGTTCCACAGAGCAGTGATTTGCGGGAAGAAGCTGTTCGAGTAGAACTTACTTCTCACAGATGGAATAGGGAGGGAATATGGATGGTTTGCTGCTATCTAAGTGGCATGGCGGGTCTTAGCCGCGAAGATTAGACCTGCCGGAACCAAGGAATGCAGTTTGTCCAAACACTCTCCATAGAAGTAGCAGATAGGACAGTGTATTTTTTATTATTGTTTCTTTTGATTTCTGTTGTATAAATATTTCCTTACAGGTCCCAAACGGAGTCCTAAGGCCAGAAATGGCTTCATGCCGTTTTTCACTGAGCATTTGTTGGGGGAAAAAACACAGCTAAGATCACACATATTTTACATAGATAAAGCACTTCGAAGTGCCACATTCTTTAGATTTCCACTTCAAGAACCTTATATTTTGATAGTTCTTTGAAGATCTTCTAAGATACATTACAATCTGTATGGGGGAACTACGAAGTGGTGTAAGGATTAGCAAGCTTGTCTCGCTAGATCTATTAAGACTGAATAGTGAGTTCGATCCTCACTGGGTGCTCCATACTTTCGGTCTTGTGCCACATCTAAGCTACGCTTAGAAAATCACCATTACAATCTGCAGGGACTGCCATGTCAATAAGAAAGCACGTTCTGTTCTTGTGGTCTTTAATTACGATGTCTGGGCGATTAGCTTTGATTGTTCTGTCTGTGTGTATTGAAATTTCCATAAAATTGTTACAGGTCCTATGTCCGTAACCGGGTCTGGGTTACAGATGGAATACGGATATACCAGTTTCTTGCAGTTTCCTTCCCGTAAAAGTGGCATATTTTCCAGTTCAGTTATTGGCCCCGTCTATCATGACGAGTTTTCTATTCAGTGGGTGCTAATACGCGCAACCTGATACAAGGCGGTCAGTTGTTTCTGGATATTTATTAAAAAAATCTGCATTTCCGTATGTGTGCTTGGTAATTTTTGGTAGCAAGCATTGGTACTGTGCAGCAAGAATAAAACCTTTTAACCCTGCACTACGTAACCACTGATGGGCATGTCGTTTATCTACATCAGCTTGTTTGGTATGGGCAGAGTATTGACCATGGAGAGAGTTATCTTGACATCGTTTTTGCATTTGGTACATTGCGTTTGCTTTCTTTTTTAGGTTCTTTGCCGCTGCAGTAAGTGTATTATGGTTTATTTGCACTTCTTCACCCAACTGAAATTCCCTTTTGAATTTATTGAATAAAGTTTCATATTTTTTTCATGTTCTTTAACACAGATTATCATCCAGTCTTCTGTGGTTTCCAGGTATCTTTGAAGATCTGTTTTTGTGGTTTTGTAAGACAGTTGAACTAACCTTCTCCCTCTTTTGGATCTGGACGCATAGAGACGATCAACATCAGCCTTAGGATGATGCGTGCGGTGGCAAGTGAGAAGCTTTATCGTTTTGAGATCCATTCGCTTAATGTTAGGTATGGTCTAATTAAGCGTGTTGAAACTGTATTGCACCACAGGAACTACCAAATTGTTTATGTCCGATATTCTGCTTTGTGAGTATGTATCCGAATTTAATACCAGACGCACACACCTGTAGTATTCTTTTCTTACTTTCTCATTCATTTGGGCATGCTCTATTCCATCTCCTAGGTATATATATATGCTTTTTCTTGTTCCAATTCCCTAATCTTTGTGACAAAATCTAGATTTATTATTATTATTATTATTATTATTATTATTATTTCCTTTGATTTCTGTTGTATACCCATTTCCTTCCGGGTCCCAAACAGAGAACTAAGGCCAGAAATGGCATCAGGACATTTTTCACTGGGTATTTTTTAGGAAAAAAAACACAACTAATATCACACATATTTTACATAGATAACGCACTTCCCAAGGCTGTACATGTGAGTACAATTGTTTGTATTTCTTTAAGGCACGGGCTACCAGGAATCCCTGCATTGAGTCTATTGGGATATTTTTCAATCAATCCGAGGGCTCCAACCACAACTGGAGTTGCTGATGTCATCATGTGCCACATTTTGGAGATTTCGTTTTCAACGTCCTTGTATTTTGATAGTTTTTTGAAGATCTTCAAATATACATTACAGTCTGCAAGGACTGCCATGTCAATAAAAAGGCACATTTTGTTTTTGCGGTCCCTGATCACAATGGACGATTAGTTTTGATTGTTCTGTTTTCTGTGTATTGTAAAGCCCCATAAAATTGCTACGGGTCCCATCTCCGTAACCGAGTCTATTATTAAATATGCCACATAGTTTTACCTTTTTCTGCTTATTTTGACTTCTTCAGGAGCAGTTTTAGTTTTTAAGTGTCACATTTTTTCCTCTTTCCATCCCCAGGTCTTCGTGTTTTCAGAAAACCGTCTGCAGATAGGTTTTTGTCACGTGGTATACTCTTGTCACTCAGTGTGCAAACTTTTTCTTTACAGTCATTGATAATAATATTTGGGTGATTATTATGATTATTATTATTATTATTATTGTTCACCTGTCATAACCATGAAACTATAAGGTTTTATTTAGCCACACGTCGCACGGTTATTTTCTAAATGGCATTCGCCTCTCTCGAGTTAAATAGATATAGTAGTAACGAAAGAGTAATAAAGTAGTAAAGGAAAGCGGGAAGAAAGGATTAAGCTTCAATTCTAAGAAGACAGAATATATAGTTGTCAACGGGAAGAACAGCACAAGATGCTAGAAACGAAATGGAAATGTCAAAATCAAGAAAATACAGCAATTTAAATATCTGGAAAGTGGCAGATTGCCAAAAATGTGTCATCGTAATCCGAAGGTGCGTTAGAATATCATAACATGCCTTCCAAAAACTAAACAAAATACTAACAAACAGAAAAATGAGTTCTTAAAAACGGCTGTGTAATATCAATCCG
Source organism: Acanthosepion esculentum (assembly GCA_964036315.1). Taxonomy (NCBI): domain Eukaryota; kingdom Metazoa; phylum Mollusca; class Cephalopoda; order Sepiida; family Sepiidae; genus Acanthosepion; species Acanthosepion esculentum. Next base: position 49,918,137 of record OZ038501.1, read on the forward strand.
CCTACATGACATTTAGTGATGAAAGATTTCCCCACAGATAAAGAAGAGGACTGAAGCAGCTGAGACGTGGTTCTACAGAAGGATACTGAGTATACCATGGTTGAAGTATATGAGTTACGAGAAAGGATACAAAAATGACATATTTATTATTAGAATGAGACAGTTGAAATTTCTAGGCCGCATAATGAGGAAAGATGGCTTGGAGAATTTGACACTCACAAGAAATATTGAAGGCAAGAAGGACAGAGGGAAACTGTCACCTACCTGGCAAACTTGTGTAAATGGATGACGAAACAAGCAGTGGGAGGGAGAGTAAAATGACAACATTACTGGGAGCTACAAAGGATAAGAAGTTGTGGAGAGCCATGATTACCCATGTCCTGCTGAGGTCTATACTTAACATTTCTTGATGACAGGATTAAAAAATTCAAACATAGTTGCATTCCACATCACGTGACGTCCGCGTCTAACGACGAACGCTGTAAAGTGTAAACAAACTCCCAAATACAGTAATACAGTAATTCAATTAATTTCTGAGGAAGGACCGAGGTGGTCTGAAATATTAAATATATATAAAAACATGGAAATAAATACTTTCGCAAAAAAAACACCCAATCCTTTTTCAGTTATTTTATCCGTATATTACACATATATATATATGTGTGTGTGTATGTGTGTGTGTGTGTGTGTGTCTGTCTGTGTGTGTCTGTGTGTGTATCTGTGTGCAATATCTGGCAGCTTATTTCTCTAATATATTTATCTGCGGGAATGTTTTTATTGGTAACTGTTGCAAAAACCTGCTTCTGAAATGACCACAAAGCGACACGTGGTTTATATCGCAACTATGACGAGCAAACCGTAGTTTTAGTTTCTGGCAGAGGCGAACACATAATCTGGCGTTATCAGTACTTGAACAAACCTATTACACTCAAACTCTCCGTCACGATAGCTAATGACTTCGTGCTTGCTCAATCACAAGAAACTCTTATAAGACACTGATATTTTAGGCTTTAAAAAAGTAGAATTTTTCCTTGTCTCCATCATAATGATTTTATTCCTCAGTTGAGAGTAAGGGCTGTTTAGAGCGATTGGGAGAGGTTAATCTATTATTGTATTCCGATGTCTTATTTCAACCTCAGGCAATTTGTGTGTGTAAGTGCCCGAGCACATGTAAGTCATTCATATACAACACTGATATATGCACATACATTTGATACGCGCATACAGAGATACACGAAAACTGTGTGTTGAACAGAGAACCCGGTTTCTGTTCATCATATAGATTAGATATTTAAAAAGTGTACGTGGAAAGAGCTAACGGAACGAAACACCTCAAAAATAAATTTTCATTATATACAGACTGCTAGCAACCAATTTGTTCCAGATTTATAATATATTTCAGTAATAGATAATTACTGATTCATATTTCTATTAAAATAATTTAAGATCACTACAGTGAAAACCTTTAAAATACGTTTGCAAATCACACTTATTTGCGATGTATTTCTATAGAATTAATTTTTGGTCACTGGGAATCCATTTGAGGGGATGAAAAATGTGCTTACCTCCGTTTTTACCTGACGAATTCACGGGACTACTCGTTGCTGAGAATAATTTAGTTGCCTCTGAGATCACAAGAAAGACTGGTCTGCTAAGCAGTGACGGTTTGGCGAATGATCGAATGCCATGCTACCTAAATAAGAACATAACATTTATCCCCAGGACTGGGATGTGTCCCTCCTAGCAACTCATCTTGAAACTTTCTATTTATTCTTCCTTTCACATACCACTTGCTTTTTTTTCATATGCGTTATCAATTTCTCAGTGTGGGACCAATTGCCACGAACACACACACACACACACACACACACACACACACACACACACACACACACATACATATATATATATATATATATATATATATATATAATATACAAATATACATCATACTAAAAAGCCATGCGAATACACACACACACATATATATATGTGTGTGTGTGTGTGTGTGTGTATTCGCATGGCTTTTTAGTATGATGTATATTTGTATATTATTGATATATATATATATATATATATATATATATATATATATATATATATATGTGTGCGTGTGTGTGTGTGTAATCGCATGGCTTTTTAGTATGATGTATATTTGTATATTATTGATATATATATATATATATATATATATATATATATATATATATATATGTGTGTGTGTGTGTGTGTGTGTGTAGTCGCATGGCTTTTTAGTATGATGTATATTTGTATATTATTGATATATATATATATATATGTGTGTGTGTGTGTGTGTGTGTGTGTGTGTGTGTGTGTGTGTGTGTGTGTGTGTGTGTAGTCGCATGGCTTTTTAGTATGAAGTATATTTGTATATTATTGATATGTATCTAAAATGTTTTCAGACATGAACCGCTTTTGGATTTCATTTCATTGAGCTATTACAGTCCTTCATGGCAATATGTTATGGTGTTAGTATATCGCGGGTGACTAATGCCTATAAATGGAGTTGGAGAATAGAGAATTCTAAGATATTTCTACGGTCTTTCCAAGTACTCCCTACCTTCATTCTTGTCATTCCATGAATTTCTATTGTAAAAGGCTCAACTTGTTTGTACATTAAAGAGATTCAATTCATAAAAATGAATTGAATCTCTTTAATGGAGAAACAATTTGAGCCTTTTACAATTTACTTTTCATAGTAAACGATTATTAAAATTTCTCTATTTGTACTCAAATAAAGATATTTGCTGAAGATTTCAAAGAACGTAGCACCACTCTTGCAGATAAGATCATCTCCTCATCACTCGTCCACAAGAAATACATAATAAAACATAAATAGAACATGATAATTTTTTTAACGATCAAAATTCTAATCCAGGAATTCTCAAGACTCAAGAATTTGGTTATCTCCTTCCACTTGCAAGAACGACGGACAAAAATTAGTTTTCTTTTGCTTGGCAATAAAATTCCCAGCTGGGTGCCAGTCACAAGCCAACCACCTTATCGAACAACCGTCTTCCAGCCCCTCCCTCATTCAACACTGATAAAAAAAAGCCGGCTTTCTAACACGCCTGCTTTCCTAATAAGACGCAACAGGACTAAACAGTCCTTCCTCTTTTAACATCTGCTTGCTGAAACGAAGAAAATAACGTAAGCCTTTAACAGGTATTTTCTTGCTAATTTATTATGGGATCTTGGGAAAAGATCTTGCTGTTGGAATAATCTATTTCGCACACGGTTCGCGTTGATATTGAAATTACATCGGCTAACAGATTTTACAAGCAAAGGTTATGTTCGGGTTAATCATATTATAATGATTTGCCTTCCCGTTTGATTCTGTCTGGATTGCCTAACTCATGGAAAATAAATTTACCCCATCAAACATTTTCCATTATAATAGAGGAAGCTAACTGTAAAAACATGCCTCTAAATAATACACATGTGAGAGAGTCATATATACATCAGCCGTATAGTCACAGATTATAATTTCGCTTCTTTGCATAATGCCAAAAAAATCGCAAAAATTGGAGTGTCAAAAAGACAGTTTTTCCCTTCACACCACTATTATTTTAAGTGCCTTCACTCCTCGGCAAGGTTTATTGTTTGAAAAGGCGATGATTAGAATTGTAAAACCTAAACATATGAAAGGGAATTTATACATTTTTTTGGTTCTTTGGAATTGACAATATAATAAACATTATTTATTTATTAGATTGTTTATTTAAACTAATTATTTATTAGATTGTATGTTTCAATGGTTGGAAAAACATTGGCTAATTGTCAATTGATTCGAACTTTATAAAATGGTAAATAATAAGGATTTCCTTAGATATTTTAATAATTTAGTAAATGTTTATAAATTTATGAATAAAAAATATTTTCATGTTTATCTCTTTATAAATCGGTAAAGAATAAATATTGCATTAGTTTTAATTGTATTAGTTTTTATGATGTTGTTGATATAAAAATTATTCTTGTAAATATCAATCGAATAAATAAATAGTGTTTAATATTGTTGTAAAATCTCAATGACAAAGAAAAGGTATAAATTCACTTTCATTATATGTTTAGATTACGTTCTTACAGGAATCCTAACCCCAAACCTGCACACAACAGTAATGAACAGGGGACACGTGGTCAACGCATGTAATCCTTTTCAGAAAACGCATGGAAGTCGTCATCGAGACTTATATAAGAACGTGGGGAGTAAATTCTGTAAAAATATATTACTATCTCTGTTAATATGATAATGTGATATAACCATATATATATATCCATATATATATATATATATATATATATATATATATATATATATATATATATATATATATACAAATACACACACATATGCATAGGGTGCGATGGATGAATTGACGTCTAAATTACGCAAAAATGACAATAACACTGACATCACATTTTAACAGATATATTTACCAAAATTATACAAAAATATCTTGAAATACTAAAGAGTAATTTTTTTACAATAAAATCGACATTGGCTTCAACCACGGCCTCTATGCGACTTCGGAATCACCTGCAACTCTTCCTGAGATTCTCCATGTTTGTTGGTTTTATTGGTCACTCACTCAATTGCGACCACACATAATAATTAAAGGGTTTGCAGTCTGGGGAGTTAGATATAAGGGTGTGATATGGTCGCAGAAATTGTCTGACAGACATGACTGAGATCTCCTGATTGTGTGGCATGTTCCAGAGTCCTGTTGTCAGACATAGGGTTTTCTACCATAACGTCTTGACCCACGGCAGCACTACCTCCTCAAGGCACTTGATGTAAACCTCCGTGTCGAGTCTGGGGTTCTGTGTGAAGATTAATGATCACTAGCGATCACTCCAAACACCTTCGTAATCACCATTAGACTCATCCAACTCTTTCTGAATCCACTGCTCTGTTCTGAGATTGCCACCCAGACACACTGAAATGTTCGTATTGGAGCTTCCGGCGCCAATGCCAAGCAGTACAGTATGCCGTTTCAAAATTTCCGACGGAGTGAATTGCGTCTTTTTCTCACAGACGATGCCTCACTGACCCTACTATACTGTGCAATCGAGTAAAATAAAAAATAACCAAAGCGCATGCGCAAAATTAAAAATATAACATAGCGCCAATTTTACCCATCGCACCCTGTAGGATTAATACAAGTAAAATTTGTCACTTAGTTGATTGATTTTATTGTGGGAGATTTATATAAGTAAATCCGTAATATAATCGTGGTATATCACTTCTTTGAGGACACGTCTTCTAATCGCTCTAAACTTTTTCTAATTTGTTTTGATTATCACTTCTTTTCAAATAAATGATGACAACTATCAAGCTAGTTCAGTTAATGAAAAGGCACGGTGTAATCGTTGGCTTACAATTTCACGCTCGTTTATTATCTAAGTTCACGAGGAGGGGAACCCGCCAGGGATTCTACATCTACCAAATATAAAACACCTGCTAAGGATATTAATACTAACAGAACAACGAAACTTGTACGAAAGGTGCCGAAAATTATTGCTATGAACTTCAAAAAGTCAGTTAACGCCACTCTTAATGAGCTGAAGGTTTTAAGGCACTGTATCGGAAGAATTCTGCATGAGGAACTTCGATCAAGTCATATATGATGCGGAGAGGCCAAATCACGTCTGCAAAGACAACAGATAACCATCTGATCGGCGCAAAGCGTTTATTGAGCATGTTGAAACATCAAGCGCCTGGAATGCTTTGTTTTTTATCTGATGAGAAAAATTTTGATCAGGATTAAAAGGTCAAATGTAGGAATTACACATGCTTATGCAGAGACCCTAAGAACCTTCCAACGGTCATGCGCGTTCCGGCAACTGTGGTGGTTCTGGGAATCGCGAGCAAAGAGGAAGATGTCATGCCAATTCACTTCTCTTCTAAGGGTAAATGCTGTTGACTATAAAGAGATATTAGTGAAGGTTTGTGAGACCTTGGATATAAAGCGTGAGCAAAGGAAGGTCGTACACCTAGCAAAAAAATCTCTGCGCCTCTTATAAGCCCAAAACGAACCAAAACTGGATGAGTTACAATCTCGGCGATCGGGTCACACCAAACATATGGCGTCCTAGCTCTCGACGCCTGAATCCGTTGGACTACTACGTATGGGGCGTAGTTTGTTTGTCTGTTCGCTTGTTTAACGGCATAACAACTCCTTATAAGTCATTTCAAGCCAACATTTCATTTTCTTTGGAGCTTTGAAGTAATAAAAATACGATCTATTTTATTCTGCTTTTACAGTTGAATACATGGTAGATGATACTCAGATTTTGTGCATATACATGTTTGTGTGGTTCATAATTAATAGGAGGCGGTGATGTGTATGTTTTAAGTTGTAGTTTTGTTGAAGTTATATTATGGAATACAGTCTGATTTCTTTAATGAATTCTAGGATATTATATGGATTAGTTCTTTCATGTTGGTTGTTTGGTTGATTTTGTTTAGTGGAATATCAACCTCTGTGGGTCATTTAATACTGGAATTTAAATATAGTGTATGCAATAGTATGGCTTTATCTACAAATAAAACGTATTACTGGTCACTTTTTGCTATAAAAATGTATAGCACATTTTTGCTATAAAATGTTTACCTATGCTTTCATAGTGTTTTGTTCTTCTTTGGAGGTTCACTATTTGTCTATAACTCGGGCCCTAACATGTGCTACCACCCCGGCTCAGGGTGAAGCTAGGAACAACAATTTAGAGGTGGTTCTACGATCCTAGAACCCTTCACTTTCCCAATCAGTGGCCTTGCTACCGAATGTAGTTTATCGTCATACCCAGGACATGAGGTGTAGTCGTGAGGGAAGTAAAACAACACCCACATAACACTATATAATCTCTGAAATCCACCATAACTAGCACAATATTCAAAACAGACCATCCAAATCGGGCATATCAACGTTTATCATCTCATATCGAAGCACTCATCAATGCTGCCTGCGGATTCGTTAAGCTAAGGAGAGTTTCATGATTGTTCATTCCAATTCTTTCTCAAATAAGGCTCTTTTTTTATAACTTATACATCTTTTGCTAAATCCATGCCAGTGTCTCAAAGAACTGAGCAACCTGGAATAGTTTCTGTGAGTAGTGTAGAGGTTAGCGACCTGGAAATAACAGTGTGCGAATTCCGGCTGAAATCATAACGTTCATTTTTGTACAAATACCCTTGAAAATCGTACGAATCCAAATATTTCCCCTCAGCTATGGGTTAAATAATATCGAGGTTGCAACCAGTCTTAGTAGAAGGAAAACACTTAATTAAAAAAGAAGTCTGAAGAGTATTTGACTCTCTGATGCTATCTTGCCGTAGACAAGCCATTGTTGCTATGTCTTTAACACCTACGGTGTCTCTACGTCCCAAATGGGTTAAGGAACTTGTGAGTATATGCAGGATATATTATCGCAAACCTCTCTCGTGGCTCATTATCAACCACAAAGGATACAGATATATTACAATAAATACTTGTGAATAACACAATAATATTCAACAAACCAAATTGTGAACAAAGATTACAAATTTTGGAAGCTATCCATATTAAATCAAAATAACCAAGCTAAATTAACAAAATCACTTATCATTCTGGAAGAGGCATTCAAAAATGAATTTCAGTTCTCAATATTCGCAATACGTCATGGTCATGTGACATCACAGTGTTCAAAATTAAAATTAATATTACTCTCGCATAACAACACAAACATTCTACGATGCAAACAGCCAGACAGGTTCAGACTGGGGAGGATTCTTTTGGTCAACGTTAGTAGAACAGACAGACAAACGAAATAAGTAAAGGATTCATTTTTATTATAATATATATGAAATTATGCTGTGTTCATAATCAAATCTTAAAAACTCTCACTAAATAATAATGCAAGTATTTAAATATATTTATATAAATCTGCATGTTATTATCATAATTATATTTGTCTATTAAAAGAATATTAAATTCTCTAGAAATAAATCTTACTTTAGAACGTCAAGTAATGAGGTAGAAGCTTGTTCTATAAATAATTTCTGATTTTAGAGTTGGAAAGATATCCCAAATTCTTATTTAATTAGAATTTATTCATTAACATAGGTTCCATCTTTATCAATAACCTCCCAACAACTCACAAGTTTCATTAGAACGTTTTGGCAAAAGTCTTTCAGCTTGGAGGAAAAGAATACAGAGAGGGTGATTTCTAACCCTTCATGTTCTCTTTGCTGAATAGTCAGGATTATCATGATGGAACACCAGACGTTTACAACTGATGAAAATGAACCTCTTTTTTTGCAATGGTGGCGATGGAGGAGAGGGTCTATTTTGATGACATATTAGGATAAAATGATCTCGAATACAAAATCAACATACGTTATACTAAACCTTTGCGATTGACCAAAATGGACTTTTCACAAAACAAGGATTAAATGCACTACTAACTATTGTAGTTGGAATATTGATTGGAAGCAACAACGAGCCTACCCTGAATTTTCGTCTATCATGATGGACAAGTGACCCCACGGGCAGGACCCCAAATCTCAAGTGGCACTCGTACATAGAGTAGATCGTACATTGTGTAACTTGTACATCGCTAAAATAGGTCGGTCCCCTGTACTGCTTCGGCAAAGTACCTGACTCATGTTATCATTTACTATTAGAAGAGCCACATTAGGCCGAAAATGGAACTGCTTAGTATCCATCTTCCAGTCTCTATAGAGTTCAAAAGCCTCTACGCGGCCTCGTGGGTGATCAATTGTTTTCCGCCTTACGATCCCAGTACAACAGATTAAACATCGCAAGTGTTTTTCTGCTCTCTCTCTCTTTCTCTCTCTCTCACTCTCTCTCTCTCTTCCTTTGTTCCACCAGTTCTAACCTTCACGGCTAAGACCCGCTTTGGCGCACCCATTGTAGCGAACCACCCTCATTCCCTTCGTATTAGAGTGAGGAGATGTAAGTTCCAATCGAGCAGCTTCTTTCCACCGCTACTTTGTGGAACTGACTCCCAATAGGATACTTCCCCAAATACGACTAACTTAACATGTTCAAGTCTAAGGATAAACGCTATAATCCCCTATACATATACTCATAATCTTAGCTTATTACCGCTTACTCTGTAAAACTCTACCTCGAATGTCACTTGGGCCTTGTACAGAATGAACATTCAAAAAAAGAACACAAAGTGGACAACCAAACATTTAACAAAACTTGGATTTTGGGTTGTACCTGTAGGGACACCAAGGCGCTTATCACTCTTTGGCGGAGATAAGTCACGTGTTTCACATGACAACTACTTAGAGACGACACTCCATACAGTGACGAGAGCGACAATCAATTTCAGTTTGTTTTTCGGCAGCCAAACATAGAGGTTGCTTTCTTTAGACCGGCCTAAATCTGCCTCCCCAGCAGCTTACAATTCCATGATGCCGTTTCCCATTGGGGATATATTTTTCCTAGACACAGAAAGAAACTACAGCTCGCTGTTCTCAATTTGGGAAAACCCAAGAGTTGCTGTTTCCATTTCGGTGAATATATCATAGCCTGGGAAATAGTAGATGAATCCGGCCCGTTTGAATCTGGAGTCCTATACATGTATTTTATAGGGAAAGGACTATTTCCATATTATATGTAAAACTCTTCCATTTTGTTTTTCCTTACACTCTGCTTTGCTGTGTAGAATTGTGATGTATTCTTCTCTGCGTGAGACACACGTGTATATATGTATATATAGTATTATGTATGCAATATGCACATGAAAGTCTCCATAAGGAATAATCATGTTTCTCATTCTTTATCTTTCAGCCATTCCATTCCGTCCGTGAAATACGGTGTTATTATATCATGGAGATATTAATGTCCATAACGGGAGAAATATTAGGTTGGCGCAAAAATAATGTCGTTTTTTGACGTTCAAATTCATGTGAGAAAACGACATTATTTTTGCACCAACCTAATACAAATGAGAGCATAAAAACTTTCTTCCATATCTCTCTCCCGTTACATACCTTATACTGTTCACTTCTACTTAGCCAATTTCCGCATCATTTCATATTCTTGTAAAATACCTACTCCATAATCAACACATAATTGCCGATCTAAGACTGAGAAGAATTAACTAAACTCATATTTAATTAGAATTCATTCATTAATATATACTCCATCAGTATCAATAATTTTATAACGATTCACCCCTTTCACAAGAAACCTTTTATCTTTTAGCTTTGAGAAAAAAAACACATATGAAGTGAAGTTCGCCTCTTTTCATGTGTTTTAAGAACTAGTCGTTCAAATTTTTTGTGTAAACACAGAAACATGGCAGTAATCAGATGAAGCGAGATCTGGAGAATAAAGATTGTGGGAAATGTTTTACCAGGCCAAGCCTTTAAACTTTTCATTTGTGATGTTTGCGGTATGGGTCCGTGCATTATGAGGGAACGCCACAGCTTGTACGATTGATCAAACTGAGTCTTTTTTTTTTTCTTTTTTTTTTCTGCAGATAAGTTTTTTAAGCGTTTTAACTGCTGACAGCTGAGGTCTGTGGAAATCATAATATTGACGAGCAGCAACCCAAAGTGGACCAAAACAATGCACCCCCCCCCCCTAAACCCAAAACTTTCCTTGGATGGATATCCATTTTGAGCCGTGTTGGCCTCTAATATATCATTGTCTGCACCGCTATCCTTTGTAAATTATACATTCCTTTACGACAATCGCTAATCCGCTTCAAAGTAGCGGGATGTTTCCACAAGAGGGAATAGACATGTTGATATGCATTTGGGCTTTCCTTTTGGTGTATCAAGGGCAATTTATGTTCTGAATTTAGATGACAATCAATCATTGAATGTTGTTGCAGATGGCGGTTAGTCATTGAGTTCTTAAACTGAATCTTTACCCATACCAGCCGGAATCTTATCGATTTCAAACAACAGCAAGTTATCGTTAAACTCAATAGGACGGAGCCTTTCTTAAATTCAAGTCATATTTTCTAAACATCTACAATTTATATTTGAAGAATCTTTCCTATAAGAACCATAGATATTCCGGGTTGATATCTGCAGTATCATTGCCTTTATAAACCTATAGATCATTACCTATCTGAAATGATCCATAGGCAGGTCGGTAGGAAGGTCATGTTAGTAACTAAATTACTGGAATAGTAATGCAACACTGTAACTTACTCATTTAAACCTATACGAATTATGCTAAAATATATTGTTATCATTTATGTTTTATACAGGGTGTCTCTAAATTTTGGGCACATAGGAAATCTCATTAACAGCATTTCTTTTTTTTTATCTCCACAGATGAAACATCTTTTTTGTTGAAAGAAGAAAGAACTGACTTCTTTTTCTGGCAATAAAAAATGTTGTTGGCATTAAATAACCCATTGAGGTTGATATGCCGTAAAACAAAATAAACTAAATAAACTAAACATAGACCATTATTTTTTCTGTAGCCACATCCATCTGTAATAAAGGTTAAGTTAATAACTAAGTCCAGTCGTACTGTGATAACGTAACTTCACCGTTTCAAACTGCAAATAGACACTATCTAGCGAGTTTGTGTAAATAGACGGAAGAACCGGGAGCATGAGAGATAATAAAAAGACAAAGAGATACAAAATATAAGAAATTGTGGAGACCAAGAGATACAAAATATAAGAACATGTGGAGAGCTATGATCGCACACGTCCTGAAATGACACGATATATATAAGGAGACCTTGTACATATAATTAATATATCGGGTTGTTTATGCAGCGTAATTGCCTTTTCTAAACTCATAGAGGATTACTTGCTTTATAGGGTTTGGAGACATACCCCTCTTCGGTTGGTTGCAGGGGGTCTGTCAAGTTAATAAGTGAGTTGATTCGTACTGTGACAACTGTATGAACATCCAAATCTAGAGATGCAATCCATTAAGAGGGTCAAATATTCGGGATTAAAATTTCAAATACACATTACCTTGGTATCAATAGATAACCTGATGGAGATGCTAACTTTCTGTACACGAACAACACACTTCGGATTGGGATCAAACATGTATCGATAGGATGAAGGCATAGCAATGGGCTCGCCATTATCACCAGCAATGGCAAACATATACAGAGAATATTTCGAAGAATGGCATTACAATCCACATTACTAAAGTCAACCCTAGAGATGACAACTTTGTATTCTGGTTGCACGGCTAAAGAGCCCAGCCTGCCATGTTATTTAATCCATACCTGCGGGGATTGGTTTCATAACTGCCAAAGTGTATTCGTGCAAAAGTGAACGTAATATCTCTATTCACTAATCTTAACTGAATCTGGCACAAGGACAAAGGGGATTCACTGTAATGTACGTTTTTACGAGCCGAGACATCTCAACTAGTGGCGAAAGTTGAGAGTGTTTCTCAAATCACCATTTCCAGATTGATTTCAAACCACAGCTAGAGCGCCCAGTCTGCTATACTATTTAATCCATAGCTGGGAGAGGAGATAGGTTTCATAGTTACCCAAGAGTACTTGTGCAAATGTGAACGTAGCGAGTTCGAAATAATATGTTAAAATATATCTATTCACTGAACTTAACTAAGTCTGGCACAAGGAGAATTAAAAAGACTGCGTGTTTCCAATTTTTCAATTGGGAAAGCTTACATTCCTTGAAAATCATCATTAGCAATTCTAAATTGTTACTTGAGCTCGAACGTTGATTATACCATTGTAGATAGCTGACGCAAAAAGGAATTTACAGTAACTCCTACAGAATGTAGTAAAGGAAATTGAGAAGAAAAGACGAAACTGTATGGTTGTCAGCAAAAGGAACATCTCAACATCATAAATTGGAGATACGAAAATAAGACAAGTGTAAAAATTTAAATATCTATGAAGTGTTTGAACACAGTATAGAAAAAGCAACATTGAAATCCGAAGGCGCGTTGGGATAACGAAAGATGTCTTCATAAAGCTAGGGAAATATCATTAGAAACAAATAAAAAAGTACTAAACTGTTATGTAATGTCAGTCCTGCTCTACGACAGTGGATGCTGTTCAGTTTCCTCGCAGATTGAGAAGAGACTTGAGGCAACATAAATGTGGTTCTGCAGAAGGTTGCTGAGAATTCTATGAACTGAACACATGAACAACGACAAAGCTTTAAAGAAAAATGAAAAGACTCTTATACGTAACTGTTGTGGATTCCGGGATGAAATCCGATATCAATGAATAACAAACGCCAGGAATGGATAAAAAAATAAATGTATTAACGTAATAATACAAACTGGTAATACGGGTTAGTAGATCCAGGAATGCGGGTTAGTAGCACTAATCCATATATATACAGTCTTGGTATTGAAGTATCGCGGTATGACTCCTTACTGAGTCTACATGCTCGCTAACTGTGACGCTTGCCGCCGTCTCTGTGTGTGACTTACTCTACTACTACTGAATTCTACTACTCTTCTACTACGTTCCGTCTCGACTCTTCAGGTATTCACTGGCAGTAGTATATGCATACACTGGGTGAGTCCATTTGTGTAAAAAAGGGAGACCCCTTAACAGTAACATCGAAGGACAGGAAATTGTGGAATGTCATGATCACCCACGTTCTGAAGAGCACCGCATATAGAAGAAAAAAAGTTTCTTTATTAGGCTGGAACAAGGATCCTTGTCGCTGCTGGGAAATACAAAGCTATCTAAATAACAAATGAGCTTCTTTTTTATAGTTTTACCTAGTACAAAGCCAAAAGAAGGTTTGTAAGATTGTGCAGCGCCAAGTAATATGAGAACTTGCCTTGATGGATGTACGGTGAGGTGTAATGGATATCGGCTAGGAATAAGAAATCGCAGAGCCGAGTTCGAATTCTAGTCGGGTTCGTTAAATTCACTTACATGCAAATACCCTTGGGAAAGGTATGCATCCATCTCTATCTACCCAACTATGTGTTGAATACCAGCGCAGATTGGGTCCTATAGCCTTAGTTGGCAAATAGGCTAACGCAGAAAGAAATGGCAACCTACTGTGAGAAAATATTCTGCCTCGTAAATCAGGGATCGAAAGAGACATGAATGTTCAAGCGTGTGTCCCGGCCTTGAAAATCGGCATTTCGAGCCCTGGTTCCCGAGAGAAAATTTACAAATATCTCAATCAAAAGGCAAGTTAAAAATTGATTTCTTCAAATCTTTCTAAGTTTGATGCGATAAATATCAATTACTGTTTGCATAATAGATAACTTCATTTTCAACTGGTAACAAGTAAATCACGAATTTTACAAAAAGAGCCCACTCATGATTTTCCAGGCGTTCATTTTTGTCTGCGACATGACATGAAAGACGTTTGATAAGTTTTGGTCAGAGTAGCAACGCTCTTTCTTTTAAAAGACCGAATTTTAATGTTTTTCATGGCATAAACAAGTGAATATTCATTTTATCAGAAACATCGCTGCCTAATATAGATTCAGTATGTGCTTCTAGAAGCCGCTTAATGGCAGGCGTTCCGACACCCTTGGCGTTTGGTGTCGTGAGAAATTAAGCCATGTTTTCTAAGACGTTCTGCAATAGAAGGAAAAACCATTCGCTGTGTGTACACAACTGTCGTTTTCTAGCGGACATGTTGCCGTGGCCTCTTTTGTGTTGTTACTGCAAATATCCTCGCGACTGTTGCAAACCAACAATTGACTGTAACTGCTTTAGCGTCAATGTTATCTTTTTGATGAACTGATAGAGGCATGGAGGTTAGAAGATATAACATTTCATAGATTGTTTTACAGACCCCCATAATCTTAAAAAAATAAAAAAAAAATAAAAGGAGAAAAAAAAACTAATCATTTTTTCTTTTGCTATTTTTTCTCATACGAGAAAGGTTCTTGAAACGGAAACAGCTTGATAAAAAAAATTGCACCAAGCTTGAATAGCAGATGTATGAAAAGTCTTCTGATTCTTTTTCTTCTTCCTTTTTCTTTTAAGGACGTGGGCGATTGTGGCTCACCACAACTTCCTGTCTTTTGAAATTCTTACAGATGTTAGCTTTTTTACTATCATCCCCATTCACTGATCTGACATCCATTTAGAAAAGCTTGTTAGCTAGGTTACTGGCCGCATCCCTCTACTCGTCTTGCCTTCAATACGTCACGTGAGTGACAAATTATCCAGGTCATATATCCTCATTGCGTTTCCCTGTCTATTTACATATCTACATACGTAATATATTTACATATCTATTTACATATCTGCTATCTATTTAGTAGGTTACTCGTTTCTTCCCTCTGCCACTCCTGTCTTCAATATGTCATGTGAGTGTCAAATTCTCCATGCCCTCTTTCCTCATTATCTATCCCTATTTGTTTACATATCTTCATACGTAATATATTTACATATCTATTTACATAAACGGCTATCTATTTAGTAGGTTACTCGCCTCTTTCCTCTGCCACTCCTGTCCTCAACATGTCATGTGAGTGTCAAATTCTCCATGCCCTCTTTCCTCATTATTTATCCCTGATTGTTTGCATATCTTCATACGTAATATATTTACATATCTATTTACATATCGGCTATCTATTTACTAGGTTACTCGCTTCTCCGCTCTGCCTTCAATATTTCATGTGAGTGTCAAATTCTCCAGGTCCTCTTTCCTCATTATGTATACATACCTATTTACATATCTAGATATGTAATATATTTACATATCGGCTATCTATTTAGTAGTTTACTCGTTGCTTCCGTCTGCCCCTCTTGCCTTCAGTATGTCATGTGGGTGTCAAATTCTGCAAGCCCCCTTTCCGCACTATGTGCTATAGAAATTTCAGCTGCCTCTGATATTCTAAGTAGTTGTGTCTGCTTTGTTCCATTTTCTTTAAACCTTCCTCGCTGCTCACATTTTCATTTCATGGTATTCTCAGTATCCTTCTGTAGAACCACATATCTGTTGTTTCTAGTCTACTCTTCATTCATAAAGAGATAGTCCAGCATTCACTGCCATATACAATTGATATTTCATGACAGTTGCGCTCTCTTACCTGTGCTTTCCGTTTCTTAATATTTTGCTTAGTTTTTGGAAGGCATCTTTCGCTAACCCAACCGGCATTCGGATTTCGGTGTTACATTTTCGTCAGATGTTAAAATACGTTAGAGATAGTTAAATTTCTGTTCATGTTTGATTTTAACATGACCAATTTGTAGCTTACTTCTTGAGATGTCCCTTTTTTCTAGCAACCGAACAATTCTACCTTTTTACCATTGATAGTCCTTTCTTCCCGCTTTTTTTACTATTTTTTTCTCAGAGTGTCCCATGAAATTTCACAGGATTTCCAAGCGTTTATCTTGCTTAGAATCATTTCTTGAACACAGCATGTTCGTGATCGAAAATTCATCAATCGAGTACCATTTATTCGGCATAATACATTTTACTGCCATCTAAAAAGGTTCTAGCAGTATCAAGAACCTATGTTCTTAGACGAGGATCGCTACGAAAATAATGCTTCCTGTTTTATTAATCAATAATATCAAAGGTCGAATTTGTTGGTATGGAAGTAGAGCAGTGATTCTGAAACGGTGCAGCGCGCCTCATATGTGTGGCGGAAGAGGAGAGCAGGTGAGGCTAAAGACAATCAAAGATTAAGAAACAGTTTTTTAAAAATCATATGCCAAATATAAATATGATTTCAAAAATTAAAATATTATTACGGATTACTTGTAATTTCCTGCATGTGTTCCAGTATAAATAGTTATAAATAATTATTGACCGATTTTATTATTGTGATATTTTGCATTATATCAAGTATTAAGAGTATAATAACTAGGGTCCGTAAATTGGAGGAGAGAGTTATCAATGATAGTATTCTGACTTCAAATCCGTGGTTATCTACCTTTATCTACCTGAAAAACATTACATAAATCAATAAAATGATGCATCAATCTATTCTTCATTAAAAATAAATAAATATGAACCGCAAATGTTTGTCTATGTGCTTCCGGAGAAATGCCATACATAAAAAAAGTTTTGAAAATTCAGAAAAGTTTAATATACAGATTTCAGTGATGTTAGCACATTTTCAAAGGAGACGTTTATAAACAACGGCGAAGTCACTTAGCCTAGGACCAATAACTGTAAATGTTGGGGATCGATTTGTTATTGTATTGATATCATAAACAGGACCCTCCTTCTAAATCGATAACAAATGAATATTTTTTCGATTTTGATAAATGTCGTGCCTAAGAAAATTCTACAGAATATTAATCTACAAAAAGTATTACCTAAAATATTTTTCTTATTTTTTTATTTTTATTTTTGAGTGAACCAGTGTATTTAAGTAGTGCCAATTCTTCTAAGCAAACAACATTGTATGCATAGACACTTGCTGAACATTTACAGAGACTAAAATGTTGATAGGGACACAGTTGGTCAGTGATTAATGTATTACCTTGTTTGTGCAGTCGTTCATACGGCATGTTATAATTTTACAACTTGCAATATGTGATTCATTTTCAAAATATACTATGTAAAATGTCATAGTTACTTACTTATCTTTATGGAGTGCTTTCATTTATTTCCTTTCAAGCTGTGATCAAAATACTAAGGTCGTTACTACTTTCAGAGCTGAAAGTTGCTTTACTTGAATGACTAAGGAATTAATTATAAATAAATATATATTTTATAAGATATATATTTCGAACCGCGAGAGAAATTCTTTTTATTGCATTAACAATTCTTTGAGAATAAAAAAATGAGTTTTCGAGATATAAGTTTTAATACTCTTTTTTTTCAGATATAAATAAGTGCCAGGAGACGGAATCCTGCCTTTCCCAAGAGTATTTGCGTGTGAGTGTAACGGCCCTGACTGACATTCGAAATCGGCTCTTCGAATTCTCATTTCGAGTCGCTATCTGTTACACCAACTGCACATTCACGCACAAGTAACTTTACACACACACACAAACATACACACACACATGCGCACAAACACACACACACACGACAAAACAAAAACACCACACGCATAATATAATTAATTTTCAGTGTTTAGAGTTGACACACACAAAGTAGGTGTAGAGGTGTGTGTGTGTGTGTGTGTGTGTGTGTGTGTGTGTGTGGACAAAGAAAAGGTCAAGCTTCGCAGATATAACGCTAGTTTTTAGTATACAACTTTTTGGGGTAAATGATTAGCATTTTTTAATGAGGTGTATATAAACATAATATCTTTTAATGACATATCCTGACGAACGGCGTTTCTACAAAACTTCATGATGAAAGATAAGTTGTTAAAGTTTTCTTTATCTATTAACTATTTTTCTCTATTTTAATATATATATATATATATATATATATATATATGTATATATATACACACAAATATAATAGCAACATCTACAAGCAAAAAAGGCTAAAAATAATGGCAGCCTTATTAATAAAAAAAACAACACTTAATCATATCAACTATAAACATGGACACAGTATCTTGACCTTCTTTTGAAAAATGAAAACATTGTGTGAATACATACATGCAACAAACTATTTCTTATTTAACAGTTAAAATATTTCATCCTTGAAAATGGCTAAATGTATAGCCGAAAGCGCTCGGATTAAAAGAACATTCGGACAGTTTTTATATAATTTATCATCTGAAAAGAAAAAAATTATTAGATCGCATGAAAAATTGTATAAGAAACTAAATCAAAGCATCTTGTCTATCGTATTCAATGAAATGTGCATGAAAGACGGATTGCTACCTAAATACACAAATTATATATATATATATATATATATATATATATATATATATATATAGTAAAGCCTCTAAAACACAAGAGGTTACAGGGTGTGGAGGAATTACCAACATAAAAATTAATAATGAGCGGAAAGAGAAGAGAGTAATCAGGACAGTAGATAGCGATTGATATTGCATTTAAATTCTTGAGGATTAAAGTTGGCTTGAAAGCATGGAGCCGGAAGGCAGTTCCACAAGAGAGAAATGCGAGAATAGAAACGGTTAGTATAGAACTTACAGTTACATATAGCCAGTGCAACCGTAAATTTATATATATATATATATCGAATGAAAATAGGACAACTCTTAGGATGTCCACTATTTACATTATTCGGACTATTGTCATCATCTTTTTCGACATATTTATTAGAGCGTTTCGGCCGTTGTACGCTCCGGCCTTCTTCAGGTGGTTGGAATATCGAACTGAACCTTTTATTTTGCTCGCTGGTGTAGACTGTTCTAGTTCCACGTGCCATGTTTAATGGATGTCAGTTGTCAGTTATCTCCTGTTAATTCCCTTCTCCAAGTTCTTCACTTGCCTTATCCACAGTGCCATGTGTCCTCAAGAAGGAGACATGACACAGTGGATAAAGGCGTTAGTTAGATCCAGTGACAGGACCCAAAGAGTGTGAGTTCAATACATGCTCATGGTAATACGATCTTTTAAACGAAAATTATAAATAAGATTTCCCTAACAAGTGGATACCAACTTAAAAAATTAACTTATATGTTATGGAGAATATGAAAAATTACGTAGTCTTTAAAGCACACAGATTATTAATGTGGAAAATGTTACCTTTAAACCATGTATAGTTATTAAGTTAATAGAAATTTCATATTCTTCAATATTACAATTTAGAAATGTGCCGCGCATTTTCTCTTAAATATTCGTGCGCATTTTCTATCTACTATGACGTCCGCACGTTACGTATCAAGTAGGCACTAAGTGAGAGTTAGCTTGACAGTCCGCGTGAAAGTCCGTGTAGCAGCCGGATATTTTCGTTCGTGTCGAAGTCATTAAGAAATATTCCTCCATCCTCCCGTACGAAAGCACCTCAACAATTTCTGGATATAAAAAAATTGTTGTTTACGTATTACTTGCGTTTTTCTTTTCCTTTTACTTTGTGTACGAGTTGAATACTTTTACAGGCGACATTTTCACTCTCTCAACCTCTTACAATAAATATTTTATTATTATTATTATTATTATTATTATTATTATTATTATTATTATTGTCTGGAACCTAGTTAGTCAGCAAAAACTTTTGGGGCATACTGGCATTTTGGCAACACCTCCGACCGGGTATTCAACAATTTGTTTGGCTCGTTACATATGACAATCGCCAGTTTCGCCTCCAAGCAGAACCGAAAATTTTTGTCGCCGTTTCTATAACTGTTTGTCCTCTTCATAACCCCCTTGTTTGTTAATTCACTCTTAGACTACTCTGCATTTAGCACTTTAATTTATTATTTTTACGCTTTATTTCTTTAGGGCGTACAAAGTTTCCATTCTGTTAGACATATACAATAGTATTTACATTATATATATATATACATATATATATATATATATATATATATATATATATATATATATATATATATAACTAAAGTGATGTTTACGTTGATGCGACTACACATTCGCACAAAGGAAAGGGGACGCTGAGATCAGTAATTATTTTTTTTAAATATATGTTTTAGATATAGAGTCTACCCGATTTCATTTAGTTTCTTTTTCTGTTGTTATTAAATATCCTACAATGTAATGATAGATCTACCAAGAAAGTTGAAATGTAAGAAGCTGGACGTAAATTTAATGTGTATTATCTTGTGATTAAAGCTCATTCTATACATTTTCATCATAGTAAATTGGTTTCTATTTTAACTAGAGCAAGATATTTAAATAATAAAATTGTGATCAAATATATTACGGTGCGCAACTAATGCATTTCCTTCGTGCGCATGTGTAGTTGCATCAAAGACCTTGGGTCGCCTCCATAGTTTGTCGGACAGTCGCGGGCCCGTTGCCCACCATACTTGCATGTCCAGCACACCAACCCGTATCGGCCCGGTGTGGACTTGTGAAACCCATAACGCAGATCCCAGGCTCTCCTATTGGGAACTGCCTCAGCCTTCCAGTCTTCTTCCACCTCTTCTTTCGAGTCTTGTATCTGGATCCGCTCCTGGTCCTTCTTTTTCATCACTACTTTGCCCCCCCCCCGGGGGGTTCCTACCTACACCCCCTCTTATTCTATCCCAGAGTCGTTCGCTGGTCCGAGCCCCCTGTATGTCTGTGGCCAGGCTGACCGGTCCCACCTTCAGAACATCGCTCCTCAGGTCCCTGTCACTCAGCGCGTCCACATACACATCGGCCAACAAGGCCTGAACAGCTCCGGAAAATCTAACCCCGCTAGCTCCGCGATTTTCTCCCCAATTTCTCATTAGTCGCTCCTTCTTGTTGCTGCAGCCGGAATAATTTCCTGGCTGCCTCAATGTACTTGCGTATTGCCGCACCAGATCGGATTTAAGCTCGGTCCACGTCAGGGCCGGGTTTTCTTTGTACTACCCCCTATGAACTTGGACACCTGTACCGCTGCAGTGTCGTAAGCTAGGAGCACCATTTCTTGGTCCGAGAGGCCATAGATCACCTGCTTCTTTGAATGGACAGAATCCATTCGTGCAGGTCCGCGGGGTTTCCTTTATAAGTAGGTAGCTTCATGCTACCTATCAGCATCCTGAAACCCATCGATATTTCGGGGACACCCGCGTCCCCAAGGTCATGTGTGGCGTCTGATCCTGCTACGCTCATCCTAGCGTCTTGTCAACTACCACTTTCCCACGTGAAGAGAGACCAACGACAGAACGAAAAGAAAACACGGTGGTGGCGCTTCCCCTGCGTACAAAGTCGACAAAGTCAAAACAAGATTAACAATACTACTTGTAGATCTAAGTGCAATGAGCGAACAAAGGAAACCAAAAAGTGACTTACCTGAGGTCCGCCGCTCCGTATTTGCGTCTTTTTCCTCCTTTTTCTTCCTTCTCTTTTCCTCCTTATGTCCGTTTTAGACCAATATAGACCGAAGACTAGAGTCCTGTCTGGTCTTACTCGGTCCCGACTGGACAAAACAAATGCAACCTTCTCTCCTCTTTCAGACGGCCGTGGCAATTCCCACGGGTCTATCCTGGTCACAGCCACCAGTCTAACACTTTCACCCCAGCCCCTCAACCTCCGGCGTCTTACTCTCTGGGTTGAGGTGTCTACTCGGTCCTAACCGAACTTAAGGGAGTGGCCATAGGTCACCTGAGCATCCGTAGATTATTCGACCGGTCCGCTGGTTTAATCCTGCTTCCTGCCCACGTTGTGATTTGTTTGATCCAGAAAGCAGAAGTGATGTCCGCCCATTCACGGACGACTGAAGATGTAGACACGGCTGGGGAGTCTGCACTAAGAAATTTAGAATTCAGCAAAAAAAAAAAAGAATTAATATCTTCAGAAAGCCGTACAAACTATTCAATGGTTGAATTGTTAATATCTTTTATATACAGTGTAACCCGGATATAAGAGAGTTGTCGGGACCGGAGAAGTCTCTTATATCCGGGTTTGGTCTATTTTGTTTTATTTACACAGGCTCTAATTCGGGACCAGAGAAAATATCTCTTATATCCTGGTTTCTCTTATATCCGGGTCTCTTATATCCGGGTTAAACTGTAGCAGAAAAGAATAGTAGAGAAAAGAAACAGGTTACAGAAAAGAAAAGTATTTAACGTAAAAACTCATACACTGGATTCTAGACAGAGAGAGAGAGAGTATATATGATTAACTTGTTAAATCGTCTCTGTATGATATATGATTCTTGCGATGGAGAGATAAAGATTTCTGTGCGGGGCTTACAGTTATAGTGGCGTTCCTCCTCCCAACGCTTGCCCGGGCCAATTCTCTCTTCTCTCTTCAAGAATTTTCTCCAGTCTGCCTTTTTCAGCATAACTACGCGTTTATATAGATAAACCCGGCTGATTATAACTGACCCTCGGCACTACTACTTCGCACGCGATTATCACGGGGTCCTTGCTGCTTCAACCAAAATCATGTGAATTCCAAAGTTACTTCTATCTTACTCAGCTCTATTTCAATTTTGAATCGATAAAAATTATTTCGACCATTTTTTCATTGTCTTCTGATGACCCAGATTCAATGGGTACAACTTCTGCCCTAGATCAGATTTCCCCATCAGTAAACAAAATGGTCTGATTTAATTTCGCTATTCAAATCTACACCAATTTTACTAAAAAATATACGTGTGTGTGTTTGTTTCCCAGACTCTCTCTCTCTCTCTCTCTCTCAAATATATATATATATATATATATATATATATATATATATATATATATATATATTGTAAATATTATTGTATATGCCTACCAGAATCGAAACGTTTTATGTCATAAAAATGAAGTTTAAAGGGCAAAAACTCTTTCAACATTGTCACAGTATTTCCTTAAAATTGTTCTTGATATGTAAAACTTTACATATCGTTTTCTCATATATATATACATATGAGTAGCCCGAAATATCTAAAAGAAGAAAAGAAATATATTGAGAAAACTTTCAAACTTATTACACTACCCACATCATTTTATCCTCAACACTAAAAAATGAGTTTACAGAATCCACAAAGTCAAAAAACAGACACCACCAATAACACTTCTAACAAGAATTACACAAAATTCATAATCCTGCCCTCCCACACTCTTTCTACTAAACTCGCAAACAAATTAGTCATCACTAATACTAGGATCATTGTCACTGCCTCCAAGACAATCGGAGATATAATTTGGAATAAAAATAAACCCAACACCAATTCAAATGCCAGGATTTATCAAATAAATAGTTTACACTACAAAAATGTTTATGCGGGTGGCGCGGACATCACTTGATCTAAAACCTGCATCTACGAACACAAGAGAAACTTGCGTTTGGACAAACGATCTAACTCTCGCTTTGTGAAACGATGCTGGACATAACTTTGATTTCCCTAATGTCATCTTAATTAAAAAGGAACATATTTCATGAAGGAGAAAATACATAAAAAACTTAATGATAACATTATTACCAACTATAAACACAAACCACAAACCTACATATGCATAGAATTATCTACAATTTTAAAACACGTGACATGTCTGACCAATGAGAACTGAGCCAAACATAACTGAATTGTTTCTGTTTTCTCTCAATCTCTGACGAAACTTTAATAAAATAGACTGATATATGTTTCCTATTTGTTCTTTGTTTTATCATTCTATCGGATTCCGATCTATATTTAATCTGCATTTGACCATTAACTCATATATATATATATATATATATATATATATATATATATATATATATATATATATATATATATATATATATATATATATATATAGACAATGTTAGTGGTGAATATACACATACATATGTAATTATATATACACATACATATATGTATAAAAATAATTCCAAGAGGATATGATCCAGGTAGAACTCGATGTCCAGGACATAGTAAGGATATAATAAAAAGACTTAAACACTCTTTTTATTTTTTATATATATATATATATATATATATATATATATATATATATATATATATATATATATATATATATATATATATATATACAGTAGCGCCCATAATATAAGGAACGGAAACAACAAAGACATAAATATGTGTATTACTTAAAAAGTAATGCATGATTAGCAATGAAATTTTTACCGAATAACGATTAGGGTGTAATGCATAAATATTATACAAAGTTACAAAAATTTACATAATAGTTTTTTTTTTAAATAAAGATTAAATGGAACAAAGGAAATAAGCTACTGGACAAAAGTTAAGGAACGATCTTGTTAATACTTCATTGTGAACAAAATATCAACAAAATTTAATATTTGGTAAACATCCCCTTATTTTCAATGACTTCTCTGCATCGTCTACCACATGATCTAATTAATTACTTGCAAAAATCAGCAGTAATTCCCTCCCATTCGTCTTTCAACAACTCCCATGGGTGATCCTGGTTTTTCGGGTTTCTTTTCTGAGCCCTTTCTCCAATTATCTTCCAAACATTTTCTATTGGATTCAGGTCGGGTCTCTGGGTTGGCCACTTCATTAGGGCGATTCCTACTTCTTCATATAAAGCCATAACCTTCCGAGCCTTGTGGTAAGGTGCATTGTCCTGCATGAAAATAGGAGATTCATAAAGATTATGGTGTAATCTTAGTACCACATACTGTTGAAGAAGCCTTTTGTAAATCTCAGCATTGATATTGCCATGTACGCGGATGATAGGGCCAACTCCTGCAGATGAAATCATTCCCCACACCATCATACTGCCGCTACCAAACTTAACGGTTTTCTTGACACATTGAGAAGACAGTCTTTCTCCTGTTCTACGGCGTACGTAAGTTTTGCTCTCAGAACCAAATATAGTAAACTTGGACTCGTCACTGAAATTAACTGTATCCCATTGTGCGTCAGTTCGAACAACAAGTTCTCTCGCATACTCCAGGCGTACTCTTTGGTCTCGCTTTGAAATGAGAGGCTTCGAAGCTAGAATACGGGCATGCAATTCTACATTTTTTAACCTGCGAGCAACCATTTTCCTTGAGATCTTATTATCTGTCTCTTCATTAAATTTACGGGCAATTGATGTAGCAGTTTCAAAACGGTTTTTTGTAGATATTCTAACAATTCTTCGAGCTTCTCTTTGCGATGTTTTTGGAGGTCTGTCGGTTTTTGGTTTTGCATCTAACGTTTTATCGGTTTTATACCTGCTAATTACACGATGAACGACACTTTTAGACCTATGAACAATATCAGAGATTTCTGAAATTGACTTTTTTTCTTGATAGTTAGCGATAATGAGTGTTTTCTTCAAAAGAGAACGTTTTGCGTGTAGAATTTGCCATATTGCTTAAAATTAAAGTCCTAATGACAAATGAACTTTTACTTAGTTTTGAAAAGCTCCATCGAGTTTTTTAAGAATGTAAATTAAAAGTTTATGCAAATTATTAACTTCGTTCTTTAACTTTTGTCCAGTCGCTTATTTCCTTTGTTCCATTTAATCTTTATTTTTTTAAAAACTATTATGTAAATTTTTGTAACTTTGTATAATATTTATGCATTACACCCTAATCTTTATTCGGTAAAAATTTCATTGCTAATCATGCATTACTTTTTAAGTAATACACATATTTATGTCTTTGTTGTTTCCGTTCCTTGTATTATGACCGCTACTGTATACTCGGTGTAATAGCAAAATTGTACAAACTGTGCAACAGCAAAATTCTCCAATTGTTAGATTAAGCTCTGAACCGTTGTATCTTAGAAATGATTAAAGATAACTTACAGGAATTCCCAGAGGTTTTTATAACACTATTAGACTCTGATCAATAAGAATCTATAATTACTGTCTATGGTTAACAGAATTAAATCGATCATAAACGACAATGACATGTTCATCATTAATTATACCATCAGCTTCAAACTTATCTCTAATTCGTGATATTTTAAGCCGCGTGGGTACATGTGAATTAAGCTCTCTTCAATACTACCTTTGAAATTCAACAATAGCATTTCAGGATGAACTTTATTTCTTCAAAGCTAAACAAATTAAGGAGTGAAATAAAAATCAAATATATATAAATACTATTCCAGGATCATTTTCCAACTTATTCAACCGTCCTAGATATGACCATAAATTGCATCCGCGTCCTGGGTAAGACGATAAACTACATCCAACAGCAAGGCCTCTGATCAGGAGGTTTTGAGGAGCGTGGAACCTCCTCTTAATTGCTGGTGTTCCCAGGTCTACCTTGACCCGGAGTGGTAGCACCTGTTAGGGTCCGAGCTATGGGTAAATAGTTAACACCCAGACTATATCCGTGTCCTGGGTATGACGATAAACTACATCCGCGTCCTGGTTAAGACGATAAACTACGCCCAACAGCATCCCCAAACCCAGATCTCGTCCTGGGTATGACGATAAACTATATCCGCGTCCTGGGTATGACGATAAACTACATCCAACAGCAAGGCCTCTGATAATACGTTTTTGAAAAAATAATGTTGCCAGCTGTACGTTTTTGAAAAAATATTACCAGCTATACGTTTTTATTTTTAATTTTTTTTAATTTTTGAAGGAATAGTGTTTCTGGCTATACGTTTTTGAAAAATAATATTACCAGCTATACGTTTCTGAAGAAATATTATCATCAGATATTCATTTTGGAAAAATAATATTACCAGCTATACATTTTTGAAAAAAATAATATTACCAGCTATACATTTTTGAAAAAATAATATTACCAGCTATACGTTTTTGAAAAAATAATATTACAAGATACACGTTTTTAAAAAATAATATTACCAGCTATATATTTTTGGGGAATAAAATATTAACAGAAATAGATTTTTGACAAAACAAAAATATTACCAAGAAAAAAAAGAAGAAAAAAAAAGTTGTCGGCATTAAATGGCCCATTGAGGTTGATGTGCTGGAAACACTTATTCAAGATGATCTTCGCTCTCTCAAACCTTCTAACATTCTGTCTTGGAGTAGCAAGTTGCCTCACAGGTTTCATGTACGATTTCTTTTTCAAGTATTCTTTTACTGCTCTTTGGACTGTCATAGCTGAAACTCCTCTTTCACGTGCCAAAGGTCTTATGTATTGAGTTGGATCCTTTCTAATAGATCTCTTTAGCTCTAAGTTGAAATGATGATCCCCTTTGCTGTTGTGTCTTCCTGATCCAGTTTTCCTCTCCACTCTTCCCTCTTTTTAAAACTTACTCATCGTTCTCTTGATGGTTCTTGAATGGACTTTGAAGATGAAATCGAAAGTGTGAATGTTGGTACCATTCCCGATGGCCAGAATGATCTTTTTCCTCTCACCATTGGGTAAGACAGTTCTCTTTTTAGCTAAATAACTCAAAGGGATTTCAGTGATTACTACGAAAAATAGTGTCAAGGTGGCTAAACGTCTTATCTGAAAAGCCGAAAAAAAGAAACTCAATTAGTTTAGTGTCTTTTTAGATATTAAACATTTTGTGGGATGGATAATTATGCTGTTACATGATTTGGACTATTTTGTTGTTACACCTGAGATGAATTGAGTCACTGTCAATCACTGTGTGTTTATCTAAATCTAAAAATAAACACACTAAAATTCTCCTTCATCCCTGCCGTGAGCCGACGGCTTAGTGGTAGAAGTTCCGACTGACGCCAATTCAGTCGGGTTTTGATCCTGGCTAGAGGCAACTGGACGTCTAGCCACACTGATGAGCTGCGAAACAGTCTGTCTGTGGATGACAAAAATATATATATATATATATATATAACTAAATTATAAATATGCATTAACCCACTAACCACTCGATGAATGTTATGATCCTTGTTTTTTAAAACTATAAACTGTATTAGGTCTTCCTTAAATATGCAAGTACTTTCGACAAATCCGCCGGTCATCATCAGGCATAGAACCTATTTTCTTTTTGGTAAAATTCAGGTAGCATCCGAGACGAAAAAATATAATGCAAATCGAAATATGTTTTTTTAATGTGTTATTGACAACGGGCAAAAACTTTTGGAGCGTGCAGTCGCAGTGCTAAAGTTGAATTTTTTGAAAATTTAGGTGAGTTTACTAATATGGCAATTTGAGAATTTTTTGTTGTAGGAGTTTCTCGGTCAACGAGGCATGAAATAAATTGTTCAATAAATAGAGTAATGTCTCAGTTGTTATCCCGAAGATTTGCACGTCGGATCAGTTCTTTTAAATCAAATATGTGGTGCAGTTTAATTTATATTACAATGAATCATTCATACAAAAAGTAAATTAGTAAATTTTATAGAAAAGTATACACATTTTGAAGATTTCTCAAGAAATAATTCAAGCAAGTTTCTGATACCAACTATATCTAATTTATTATTAACAATGCATGGTCTTAAGATTTTGTCTTCGCAGGTTTTAAAATTTATGTACGTTGAGAAACAGACATGCTGAAAACGTGGCGCAATGGAATCAAATGTAGCAATCAACCTTTCGATACGTTTCTTTGACTTCTGTGAAAACTTTCCGTCACCCTTTCTTGCTTCACAGGGCGTGGTTGATATCCGTGGTCTTCCGGGACGTGTCATGTGCACACCGTGTACACTACCATCAGCTTCACACTTATCTCTGATTTGTGAGATTTTAAGCCGCGTGGGGGCATCTGAATTAAGCTCTCTTCAATACCACCTTTGAAAGGTAAAAGAATCCGTGGGTAAGTAATCCAAGTACGTCCTATCAATATAAAATATTGAAACTGATCTACAAAGAGAGCTCAATATAATTTTTATTATAGAGCATAGAAATGAATTACAGTTATTGAAACACAAACAAATTACCCCATACAGATGGCCATTTCATCCATGCGAAAACCATTTCCCTGGACTTGTTAAATTTGGACCTAAGTTCATCTTCAAGCCATCGACCTTATCTGAACCAATTCCACCATAACTACATTAGTCTCTATACTTCTCTATATCTCCCTTATCCCCTATATGGGGTTTATTCCTTAATCCCTCTTCTTTTCCTCTTTCCATTTTCCTTCTTTTCTTCCTTTACATTTCAAATTTCTCTTGAAAAAACGTGGAAATTGATTCATTTTAACAAATGTATTTGCACTGAAAAGTCCAGGGAAATGTGTTTTTTTCCCGATGGATTAAATGGCCATCTGTATGGGATCCTTTGGTTGTGTTTCATTGATTGTTATTCACACACACACACACACACACACACACACACACACACACACACACACACATATATATATATATATATTTATATGTATAAATGTTGTCGTAAAATGGTACTTGTGTAGAAGTTTTCGCAGAATAACTGATCTAATTTTAGAACTAATTTGGGGGAATGAAGGGTGATTGTATACTTTCTGTAAATTTCATACTTTTTTGTATACTTTCTGTGATTGTATACTTTTGTGTACTTTTTATGACTGAAATATTAGTGAATAAACTCTCAACATCTAGAGAGGCTAGGATGCAGTTATTTGATTTGCTAGACTGTGGTATGTCTAGGGATTCGCTGGTAGATTTAAAGCTGTATCTAGTGGAAGTATGGAAGCAACAGTTGATTTAGGGTTTTTGCTAACTGATATACAGGAGTTGGGATTTGCGAGATCACCGGACGTAGCGAAGTGTTAGGTTTGTGTGTTTTTTGCGTTCCCTTATAAGTAGGCAGGGTAATAGTCACTCACAATTCTGTGTAGATTAAGGGATCTGATAAAGTTCAAAATAAATTTCGTTTCAAGAAACCTCTTTATGTTAGAGCGTGTTAAATGATTACAATTTGGATTTCCCTTTCATTATTGAATTGCCGCTTTATTCAAAGTTCTTTGAAGAGAGAATGTTGAGGGATGAATATTAGTTTTTCCTTTCAATTCTGATGACTACTCCCGCCTGTAGCAAAATCTGATACCAGTTTCTACTTATTACTGATTCCTCCATAACTCTCACTAACTAGTCACTCACCATGAAATCCACACACACATATACATCATAAAAGAGGTAATGCTGCCCAAATACAATTATATCTATCTATCTATCTATCTATCTATCTATCTATCTATCTATCTATCTATCTGTGTATATATATATATATATATATATATATATATATATATATATATATATTTGTGTGTGTGTGTGTGTTTGTGTGTGTTCATATGTGGATAAAGACAAAAGGAAAGCCTTTCTTTATCAACGCGTTTCGTCCCCTAAGGGACTGCATCAAGATAAATGTAATCATTTTATTTTGAAACATGTATTTTTAAATAGAAGTACAGCGGATGTAAATATTGTTAAGTTTTAAAAATTTTTAATTTCTTTGCAAAAGAAAATTTTTCATTCATATCGTCTTTTTTTCAAAATTCTTTTTAAAATATTGGGGATCGATGAAGTGTATTAAGCCTTTCCATTTATGGTTAGTAAATATAGTTTTTTTTTACTTTATTTATAATTAGATTTAAAATAAATGAAAACAATTCTTATAAAAATTCATTATTCATCGAAAAAACAAATTACTTAAGACAGTAATGTCCATAATATATCTTATATATATAAGCGATTAAAAGCTTTCCAATTAAATAAGGTCTTAGTTTTATAGCATTTGTTTTACTTTACGATTCAAAGCAGATTTTTGGTAACTAGGAGTTTTGTCTTACAAAAAGAAATTGATGATTTAAATTATCAATGTTCTGCTATTTACTAATATAAATATTAAGCTCTATAAAATTAATGTGAGATAACAAATATAAAAAATATATATTTCTACCAAGATTTATGAAAAAAACAGTTCTAATACAATTTCATTAATTTGTGAATAAATCCTGAAAGTTGCATTAAAATCCCACAATTATTTGCAAGAATTTCCAAATCAATGTGTTTTTCACCGTAAAAAAGACGCTAAAATTGTCTATACTAATTTGCGATCACCCTAATGACGCAAGAAAAACATGCGTTTTTAACCAAAATTTTAAAAGTTTTAAGAAGGATAAAACATGTCATTTAACAATTAAAGTAATCCTCTTGTCTTTCCTCTTGATAATAAAAAGAATTTGGTGATAAAACTTTGTTTTTATTAAATTTGGGGAATTTATTTTCTATCATGGTATACTAATTTCATTGCGAATCTGTGGACATACTTACAACGCGGATATGTGTATGGCATGCAGCTGGATTTAAATTCACTACCACCGTAATGGTCTATGTTAGGCCAGCTTGCTAACCATGATACCATAAGGAATAATTTCACCTACTTAGCTTCTTAATAGCCAATAGCTAAAATATAATTTCTTGGAAACTCATTAAATGAAGCTAAGTTGCCCATACATGTGTTTTTATCTATTCAAACTTTCCAAAATCTTTCCCTGTTTTCTACTTTCTGCCCCCAGATTTGTTTTTTCTTCCCGCTCTCCACATACACTTTACTAATCTCGGAGCACCTTCTCCTAAAAATACGCAATCCAATCATTTTGTTTAGAAGTGTTTTCCCCCTAGGGAGTTGTATCAAGTGAAGAGAAAGGGTGATTAATTTAACAAGTAGATAGTGTTAGTTGGTAGAACACAAAATGTACTTGCGGGTCGTCGACCATTGAACTAGGAGTTTGTTTGTGGAAATAGTGAGGCTCCAGCTGGGGGGTAGGTCGCGTCGCGGAGACAGCGGTGAAACTTTTTTCAAAGCTCTAACTAATGAAATGTTCGAATGTCCTATTAGAAAGACGAGCGATTCCCATTGATGCTAACTTCTTGTCTTTTGCGTAGAAACAAGCGTTGTGATTTATAAAATACGAACTTTTTTTTTCTTTTGTAGATGGAAGTCGCCAAGCTGTCTACTACTGACGGGACCTCCATGAAGGATTCCCTGGACACGGAGATATATTGTCAAGTTAAACGGTTTCACATCACGCGTCTCAACTTAAGGACTTAATATATTATAACGACTACGCACTGCTATTGAAGTATATTACGCTTGCATTAATCTTGCGTTCCACAATGCAGATATTAGGAAATATTAAGCTAATAAAAAGAAAGTATTAGTAAATATTAAACTAATACTTGTAGTATCATGGTCAGGTGAAGTCCGTTGATTTTATACGTCTACCCTTGGTGGCTTATTTAATGACGATTTCAGGATTGCCTCAATGTAAAGATTGTAAAGGAGTCTAGTGAGAAGACACATACTTTTCTTACACCCCTTTGTATTCTCTGAATACATTTTCTATCCTTTGCCGGAGATTTTCTTCCAATGTAAGTTCTAGATTATTTTAATATATGTCTATACATAAAGGACAATTGTCTATATGTGTGTGTGCCCGGCTAAAACTAAAAAACTACAATAATTACGACAAATAAATATATATACTGAGTCAGTATCAACCAACCCACTTTTTTGTAAAAAATTATCATCGTATGATTTATATTTACGAAGATATTTTAAAATTAAAAATACGTCATAACTGCATTAGAATGCATTCAAAATTCTCAGAATTAAAAAGTCGAACGGGAATAATTTTTAATCCCGATCGCTTTTTCTTTTTAATTCTGCTGATAATTCTTATTCCCTTTTGTTTTTACTATCTAATTCTGCTGATAATTTCGAAACGCTAAATGTATTTTTTAAATTCCTATTCTCTTGAATTTATTTCCATATCTGTAGTAAATAAAGCGTAACTTTAAAGAAATGAATATTAAAACAACAAAGTAAATTTAAAAGGAAAAATTTAATTTTATTAATATTTTTCGGTCATCATATGGAAAATAATTTTTTATTCAATCTTAAAAAAATAAACTTCATTGTTTTTTGCTTTGTAACTAACATTAAAAAGTAAATAATTTTAAATTAAGTTTTATTAAAGCAAAAACTATGGTTAGCTTTATTTTTCAAAAATTAATTTAAATAAAATATAGGTAAATTCGTAAAACAAATATTCAACACGACTAATGTTGAGCGTAACTCATGTCTGTCTCTCCTAATTTTTATTTAAATAATTTTTTTTCTTTTCAAGTACAACAGGAAATTTAAACATAATTGATTTTCAAAGCCTAAATTCTCAATGTATCTTGTATTCTCTTTCAAAATAGTGAGTAATTAAATTCATTTACGGTTGAAATGTTTGTTTCTTTCACGTTCTTTAAAAAAAATAATCACTAATGTAATGTTTAAAAGTAAAACTTTATTTACTGAAGAAAAATTTAAATTCTCCTCCAAAATAAATAGTAAATAATTATTTTTCGAAGAAGGCTCGCTAGGGTTTTGCTTGAAAATATGATTAAATTAAATATATTTATATATATCTTAATTTATGTTTATTTACTTTTTTTATTAATAATAATTTGAAAAAGGTTAATGAACTTAGATAAATCGATTTGATTTTTTTGAAAATAACATTAACAGAATATTTATGTTGGTATTTAATTCGAAAAATAAAGTGTCTTTTTGAACAAAAATATGGGGATGTTTAGTAGAGTTTTTATTTTTTTTAAGCATATCGCCCCAAGCAAGGCTGGAAGCCACTAGCACGCAAGGGGTTACAGAAGGTTTGGAGGAAGAGCAGATAGGAGTGGTAAAGGAGAGGATATGGGGAAAGATAGTGGATCGATCAAGGCAAGGGGGTTACAGAAGATTTGGAGCGAGAGCCGATAGGAATGAAAGGTGAAAGGATGTGGAGAAGGGAAGTGGATAGATCAAGGCAACTGGAGATGTCGATTGACATTACAGTTAAATAGTTGGAGATTGTATTTGTCAGGGAAACAGGAATAAGGAAGGGAGTTCCACAGGCGACATGTGCGAGACACGAAGCTATTGGAGTAGAAGATACGTCTACATCTAACAGTTTCAACGGTGATTTTCATAAATATAGTTATTTTGTAACAAACCAAAAAACAATGAAGTTTATTCTTTTAAAGATTGAATGAAAAATTATTTTCCATAAGTTAGCTGAAAAATATCAATAAATTGTCAAAAATAAACTATTATTCAGAGATCTTCCGAGAAACGTCGGGTATACCTGCTAGTAGAAAATAAATCAAGCTTACATAACAGTTCCAATAGTTTTTTGTGACGTACTTTATCAAACGCGTTTGCATAATCTCTAAATTATAGTTATACGTCCTGTTGCATTTGTATTTTTCATTCTCTTATTCTGAGCATAAATATCGTATTCCTTATTTCGGTGTCCTTGACGGAGACTTACTGTTCTTGTTCTATTTCCGGTCTAATTTTGCTACGTGTTCTATCCACTAGACTTTCAATAAGTTTTTATATGAGGCTCATTAGGCTGATTGTCTGATAGAGTTCGCGGCAAACATGAACAAATGTGCCAACAATAAGAGGGGGTGTTAAAAGTACGATTTTTCCCGTTTTTAACTACCTTCGGCAATGTTTATTTGTTTTAAAAAGCATTGATTAGAATTGTAATCAAAACCCAAACATGTGAAAGTGAATGTATACACTATTTATTTATTATATTATTTATTGGAATGGTTGTCAAAACCTCGGCTAATTACCAATTTATTCAAGCTTTATAAAATGGTAAATAATAAGGATTTCCTTAGAGTTGGTTTACATATTTTAATAATTTAGTAAATGTTTATAAATTTATGAAAAAAATGTTTTCATATTTTTTTCTTTATAAATTGGTAAATGATAAATATTAGATTAGTTCTAATTGAATTAGTTTTTAGAATGTTGTAAATATAAAATTAATCTTCTAAATAAACAATCTAATAAACAGCGTTTAATATTTTTGTTGTAAGTTCACTTTCATCGTATGTTTAGGTTTTATTCCGATTCTAAACATCGCTTTTTAAAACAATAAAAATGCCGAAGATAGTTAAAATAGTTAAAAAAAAATAATTAAAAAATAGTTTAAATAATTTCCGAAATTAGTTAAAATAGTTTAAAAAATAGTTAAAAATTAGTTGAAAAAATACTTTTAAAATAGTTTTAAAAACTGCGGAAGTTAGTTAAAATAGTTTAAAAAATAGTTTAAAAAATAATTAAAAAATTGCCAAAGTTAGTTAAAATAGTTAAAAAAAAAACGGTGTCACGGGAAAAACATCCTTTTGACACTTCGTCTTATTGCGGGTGCGTTTGTCCATGTTTGCTGAGTTCTCATCGGTTTACACCTGGCGGCTTAAGCAGCGCGATGAAAATGGATCTGCTTATGTCGCATGTTTTATTTATTATATCTGTAATTTTGTCAATGCCTAAAATATCTAAAGCTACAAATATCTCCATTAAAATTCCATCTAACTGCTTTGTTCCTGTTCAATTTAGCCAGTGTTGATTTCATTTCAGATTTTAAAATTTCTGGTCTTTCGATATTTCTCTGTATTGCGGTATTTCCACTTTCGTCTTTGAAGCATTTTTGTTTTGTTTTTTATCAACGTTCCCTTTTTTCTTATTCCATCCATCCTGTCAATGTGCACGTCTTTTGTTCTGTTATTTCTCTTATACTTTTATGCCTTATCTGTGATGCTCATTCTTTCTATTTCTACACATTTTCGTTGAGTCATGTCTCTTTTGCATGCCTGCATTTTTTTTTCTAATTTTTTGTATAATGTCGTATATTCTGTACCATACCATAACATTGCTTGCGGTCACCTTTTCATGTCGAGAATTTTTCATCCATTCCTATTTTTTTGTTGTTGTCTAGTTTTCTTTTAGGAAGATCTCGTTTGCTGATTTGTATAGAGCTTCTCTTAATGTGTCCCACTTCGAATTTCCATTCTTATTTAATTCATTGCATCTTCTTTTAGCACTGTTCGTATATATCTTTTGAGTCATTCAGGAGTATTGCAGCCTTGGCCCTCTTCAATATCTATACTTTCACTCTATAGTTACTTAGGACTGGAAGGTGATCGCTTCCGCAGTCGGCACTTGCGTATTTTTTACGGTGTAAAACTGCATTTTTGACTCAATTATTGATCGTTATGTTGTGGATTTGGCTCTTCGTTTCTCCGCCACTGCTACTACGCGTCTTGGGTGTTCTTGAACCCAAGTCTTAGCTACTACCTGGTCGTTCGTCATGGACCACTAGACTCATTGCACCCACGGTTATTCCGACTTCCTTGTTCGAATTTGTTCCATCTCGCTCCTTACCTACTTTGGCATTCAGGCCACCTATGACGATTATAATTTACTGCGATTTGTACTGAATCTTGTCGTTGTCTAGTGTACAGTAAAAATTCCTAATTTCTTTTTACCTAATTTGTGCTGTCGGTGCATATACAACTATGACGTATGCATCAAAAGGCTTCTTTTTCATTTTAACTACACGAATTCTATCAGATAGTCTCCCAGAACACATTTCTTCATGTTTTGGTCTAGTATGTCCTACTCCCTTCTTATTTTTACCTCCATCTCCGTATATGGCCTTGTGTCTGAGAATAATGAATAAATCTTTTTTGAGTCTATTAAATGATGTAAACTAAGGTCTAAATACCTAAACATTTGAGTTAACCCGAAGCTTATTTATGAGCGTCTTTAAATTTGAAAATTCCCTTTCGAAGATGCTACATGACGTAATCTAGTTTATAACACATAAACTTTTCAGTTAACCTGATGAATATTTATGAGCCTTCTTAAATTTAAAAATTTTGAATTACTGTCAAATATATACTTGTGGTAAAAATAAAACCATCACTTTTGTCTAGATAAAGTCCGTCAAGTATAGTTTTCCTCTTGTCTTTTCATATATATATATATATATATATATATATATATATATATATATATATAGCGTATTGGGAAAGCAGATCATTATTCAAACATATATTGTTAAATATAATAGACAACGCATGTCTATTATGTTTGATCAGGAGCCATTCTAGGCTTTGTATAGTGGCTTTAGTTTCGGAGAAAATAAAGATAACACTGTCAAACATTTGGATATTTTTTTTATTATAATGTTTCTCGATCTAAGCTTTCGGCTCACATGAGCCATCATCAGAGTGGTTATATGGACATGTCAACAGAGATGTTCATCATCAAAAATGACATCCTCTTATGTTTACATAGAAGTTTGCTATGCGACGATAACAGTCGCGGAATAGCAGACGCAGGCCGTAAATTCTTAATGTTATTCTATGACGTCGTATATGACCACGTGAAGGAAAGAAATGTTATCAACAGAACCATGTGTTTAAATGCATTAATTTTTTTGAGTCTGGGTTGCTTTGTTTTAATGTAGATGACCTCTAATATATTAAGTTTTTTTTACTGTGTGCATGTGTATGTGTGAGTATTGTTGTGTCACATACAGAGAGAGAGAGAGAGAGAGAGAGAAATGCCTGCTACTGAGCTTTTGTTTTTAAGTTAGTTTCACAGGCGCGTGTCACGGCACTTGATTTCCACTTCCTACTCTATTACTGTGGCTTTGTGCTAGATGACGTTATCTATTCTATAATATTCTATAAGATATTCGTCTGTCTGTATATGTGTATATAAGTTTTCCGCTTAAACTCCCAAACCACAATATTTTCTCCTTTAAAATTAGATATGTTCCTAGGAAGGTCTTGATGAACAGTTTATATCTGTACTCAACGCAAGCGAAGATATTTGTATATTAAAACATTCGTAATAGTTAGCATCAGAAAACGTGACAGGGGAAAAAAAGTGGCAAGAATAAAAAGTGGTGTGGGATATGTCACTACCCCCACCTTCATTTTTGACGCACGCGCGACTTTTCACCCCTTCCTCTCACGTTCGATCAGTCATAGTAGTAAACCGTTGTCTTAGCCGAAGATGAGGAAGAATTCATATTTTTCGCGCGCTTTTGCGTTGACGTCACGGCAAATTTGGCGTTTCAAAATCAGTCGCCCCGTGGTCGTCTGACCATCGGCTGGGCTGGCTCAATTGTCTCTTGCCGGTAACCACATATATACTGACAGAGACATTTTATTCGGCAAAACCTTGCCTAGACCTCATGGCTCGTCTCGGTATCTTAATACATACGACACAGTCGTCACCTTCATGACAGAAGCTAACATCTACCGAGCTCCCAATTCCAGGATCTTTAAAAAAAACTTCCAACCTGATGAACGAGCATTTTTCACATTCGTCGAACTCATACTTTCAGAACCTGTTACTTTAAAAAGAATTACATATACTCACAATTATAAACTCTCGCAGTGAGTATTTTTTCCTTGCCGTATGTTACTATGCATTACAACTGACTTTCTGAACTTTTCTTCTCGAAGAACTCCTTCCCGACATAGTCATCTTGGATTTGAATTTTGGCGCGGGATCTATTTTCATTCACTACTATATTTCCAGTACCTTACTGAAGACAATCTACTTGGCCTCTTCTTCAACTACATTTTCCAGTACATTTACTGAAGGTCTTCACTGAAGACACTACTTGTTAAACTCTTAATAAAAATGTATGTTTGTTCTTAACCTTTTGTTGTTTTGCCTGTCTACTTCTTTTCACTTTGTACGGTGGAAAGAGCACGTCTCTTTATATTTTTTCTTTTTCTTACTTTGTCTGTGGATTCAGTAGTAGTGTGTAGCGTCTGGCACAAGGCCTTATTTTCGTAAGCCAGATCTGCACCGCTATCGGGTCCGCAACAGTGGCAAGAAAGAAATTATGGATATCTTAGCTTTTCCTAAGAATTCATTCATTTATTTTTTAATAAACAGCGGTAAAGTTAATAAATAATTAATGAATTAAAGAATTTGTATCTTTTTTCAATAAAGTTTTTAAAAAAATTATTATTTATAAATTGTTTATTTATTTTTATACAAAAAAATATAAAAAATAAACATTTAACTAAAATCATTCAAAAGTTTCTATTTATTTGCATACATAAACCTTACGGCATTCAATTTTTTAATAAACAGTAGCAAAATGTTAAGTTAAATTGAAAATTAAAAGATTAAAATATTAAACGATCAATCAAATTATTTACTAAATTGCTTATTTGTTTTAAAGTTACATTATTCCGACCAAGACAATAGGCTCTCTTTCCTTACAAAAACAAATTTCCACTAGAACAATAATTGTACAAATGTTACAAATCTCAAAAAAAGAAGGGGGGGACTTTATTGAATTTAAAAAATCTTTTAATTTACAAATATTTTACTTACAAATTTAGGTAAAAATAGCGCAAGTGGAAGAATAGGAAAAAATTATCTCCATCTGATAGTAGTTGATCTTATCTATTTTGTATTTTTTTTTTAAGCTTATCACCCCAAGCAAGGCTGGAGGCCACTAGCACGCAAGGGGTTACAGAAGGTTTGGAGGAAGAGCAGATAGGAGTGGTAAAGGAGAGGATGTGGAGAAAGATAGTGGATCGATCAAGGCAAGGGGGTTACAGAAGATTTGGAGCGAGAGCAGATAGGAATAAAAGGTGAAAGGATGTGGAGAAGGGAAGTGGATAGATCAAGGCAACTGGAGATGTCGATTGACGTCACACTTAAATAGTTGGAGATTGTATTTGTCAGGAAAACAGTAATAGGGAAGGGAGTTCCACAGGCGAGATGTGCGAGACATGAAGCTATTGGAGTAGAAGAGACGTCTACATCTAACAGTTTCAACGGTGAAGGGGTGGGAACAGGATGCCAGCCTCGTGGGGCGTTTAAATTCATGAGGCCTAGGAACCAGCGAAAGCAGCTCCTCTGAGCAATTACCGTGAAAGTATTTATAAAAAAGACAGAGCGAGGCAACGTCGCGTCTGTGAGAGAGAGACTGCAAACGAGATGACAGATCCGGGCCAATTACATTGCATCTCGGACTATTTTCCTCATTTTTGTTTCCGTGTTTGTGTCCGCCAAGTAAACTTCAAAGCAGGGGTGGGCAACCTTTTTGAGAGTGCGTGCCAAAACCGGCCAAAGCTCTGACACAAAATTTTTCCACGTGCCAACAAAAATTTGTGAAACCTCAAAACTTGCAGCAACTAAGTTGGAACTGGGCCTACCTGAAATAAAGTTCATAAAAGTATCAGACTGTTTTTTTGTCTTGCTCAGTTCACGAGAAATTCATTGTCTTTTTCTTTCCTCTTCAGTTTTATTGCTTAAGTTCTTATAAACACTTTCAAACTGTCCCTTATCAGAAGAAGTCCTACAAACGATTGTTTCGGAACAGAAAATGCATAAGGCTTTATTTTCTTTATCAATCATACCAGATTTTTTAGTTCAGCATTCTTTAAATTCTCTAATATCTTCATTTGAAAACATCGTTTCTTTCCTAATGAGGCTGACATTCTTCACAATCTGTAAAAGGAATAAAATAAAAATACACGAAATAATGATATACATGAACGAGGAGAAAGAATAAAAGGGAATCTAATGAATAAGTTTTGCGTGCCAGAAACAAGTCAACAACTTTTTCTTTATTATTTAATATGACTTCCATGGTGCGGTTGTGGGAGAGCCACTAAGATCAATGGACGGGGCACAAACAACTAAACCAGAAGTAAATAAAGAGAACGACTGTCCTCTGGCTATAAATTTAACTTTAAATAGCTTCAAATCAAACAGCTACTGGTGTTTAATTTTTAAGCTGTTTAAAGAGTTTGTTTTTCACTTGTGTCATTTTTTTCCCTATTTTTTCACTTGTGCCATGATTACCATTCAATTTCGCTTATCTAAAGTGTACAGAAATACATTGTTCCTCACAAATTTCATTGGAACATGCTGTGCCACAAGAGGATAACAACACTAAGAAAACAACTTCGGTCTGATAAATCAATGTGAAAGGATTATCAGAAAAATGCAAAAGATCTGCGGTCCATATAACATCAGGACGACCTTCAAAAGTGGTTCGACACTTCACAGACACCTCTTCCGTGTAAGATCCCTCATAGAGGAGAACATGGCTAAGGACTGTGTGTAAGCAATCCTGTGCAGCCGTGGTGAGAAATATAAGGGAGAAACAGGCCGCCCCCCTAGAGGTAAGACTGCAAGAACATCGTAAAGCCGTAACAGGAGGGGAAATAGAAAAATCAGGCGTAGCTGACCATATATGTAGGGAAAAAGATCACAGCTCCCTGTGGGCTGAGGTTAAAAGAATAGACAGAGAACATCACTGGAAAATACAAAAACTTAAGGAATCAGCACATATACCAGGCCACAAGAATCTCCTAAGCCAGGCAAGCCTAGACATGAATACAATATGGGAACCAGTAATACGGAGTACTAGAGAAAAACAATAATAATAACCAAATTGCAACATGAGCTCTGGTAAAAAAATAACTACCGAGACATTAAGTTTATAAGTTCCAAAAATTCATACACTGTTGGCCCACATCAGGACACATGGTCCAGTGCCTAAAAGTGTTGCTTGGATCCAGGGAATTGTGAGTTCAATACCTGGCAATGGTGAACAAAAATTTGCAGAATTGAGTTAAAGGCAAATAACAAGACGAGCATTTGAAATTCCAATCACCGGAGCGTACAACGGCCGAATCGTGAACATGACAATAAAGATGAGGACAACAATCCAAACAATGTAAATTATTACAATAACTCATATATAGACAGATATATATTTCCTGGTCTGATTATTTTTTATATAGAAATACCCCTTATTGTCTTACCATTATGTGGGGTGGGGTATTTCTACCTCACCTTGTATTTTTGCAATACAGGTGTTTAAGCCGGACATACAGTATATACACACAAAAGATTGAGACTAAAGTTGACGATTCTTTTCTTTATAAATTTCAATACTCTAGTGACAAAAACTAAACTGTAATGAATATTGCTATCATAAATTAAACAAAGTCGCCTTTAAATTTTGAAGATAATTACTTTTAATATTGTTCCGTAGGAATTTTTTACATTTCTGGTTTAATTTTGATATAATACACGAGCAACGCCGGTTAGCCCCGTTAGTGTTAGATAAATATTTCGCACCAGGTGATAGACGATGATTTCACGAGAAATTTCTAATATGCTTTTCCTCTCGGTTAGGGTCATTCTAACATGACCTTGTACCAGACTAGGCTTAGCTTCGTAATCATCTGATGCATTTGGTGTGAACATTTTCTGTCAGGTTTTTATTTATATGTTTATTTTTATGCTTCTTTTAATTGTCTCTGCCGAGGACTCTGGGGTGTTAAGGTTTTGCAAAAAACATTTCTATTGTTTCTTAACGATAAATTCTTCATGACATATTTATTATTAATTAATTGCACGCGCAAGATTCATAAAATGTGGAATTTCAGCAAGTGCCCTTCAGTACGCCCATTCTTGAGGCTGACAATAAATTGTTTTATCCCTATGGAATATTTAATAGACTCGACCAAAAAGTGCCGTAAGA
Organism: Acanthosepion esculentum; assembly: GCA_964036315.1. Taxonomy (NCBI): domain Eukaryota; kingdom Metazoa; phylum Mollusca; class Cephalopoda; order Sepiida; family Sepiidae; genus Acanthosepion; species Acanthosepion esculentum. Next base: position 49,960,773 of record OZ038501.1, read on the forward strand.
ATCTTTGATGCAGTAAATTACAAACGTCACCTACCTTCGAAAAACTCAATAAAAAATATTCCAGAGTTCATTTTCTGAACGTCCACAGACTCGTGTCGTAAGGCATGGTTACAAGGTAGGTGTTTCGTGTCAGACAAGGCTAAGCTAAATAACTAAACGTGCCTACCGTAGCGTGATATTTAGCAAGTACTATCGCAGAGTGATTAATATTTTTGCAGTTTTGCTTTTTACTTAATATTATCCTATTATAATTGTGCTTGTCCACCCCGACCCTTCGTTAGTTCGCACGACCGTTATGTCCTGCCAATACCTCATAAATAATGGACTATTCAGTTTTGATCGTGTGGAAATTGGGAAATGGCACTACGTGGTTTCAGTGAGAAAATGAAAGAAAGAAAGAGTTTAACACCTCCTGACAATAACTCATAAATAATGGAAAATTCCGTTTTGATCGCGTGGAACGAGGGAAAAGACACTACTTGGTTTCAGTTTGAAAATGAAAGAAAGAAAGAAAAAAGAAAGAAGTGTTTAACATCTCCTGCCAATACCTCATAAATAATGGTCTATTCCTTTTTAATTCCGTGAAAAGAGGGGAAAAGAAAGAAAGAAAGAAATAAAGAAAAAGAAAGAAAAAGAAAAAAAGAAAGAAAGAAAAAAGAAAGAAGGGACGCTAGAAGTGCTTAACATCTCCTGCCAATACCTCATGAATAATGGTCTATTCCTTTTTAATTCCCTGAAAAGAGTCGGAAAGATACTGTGAAAGAAAAAAAGCAATAAATAAAGACAGAAATGTTTAACGGCTGTTTCAGTGAAATGGAAAAAGATTTGTCAATTTTAAATGTTTTCAATTTCACATCACTACTTCTTCAAATAACGGCCAGCATTCATATATAAGATTGTTATTGCAATATTTTGTTAAAGTTGTCAAGCTAAAACATTTAACGATACGATATGGGAATTACTATGGATATTTTATTGTCGTAGAACTCGACATATGTTTACTTAATCATTAACTGAAGAATTACGAATATTAACAGGGAAACTGAAATTTTCACGGGGGTTAAAACTAGTTATTATTATTACGATTATTTTTATTTACTCTTATTGAACTCTTGTACCAGAATTTATTCAAGGTTAATAAACAACGAATAGTAATGGTAAAATAACCGTTTCTATACAAACAAGGAATTAGTTGATCAACTAAAGTGTTAGTTCATTAACAAAAACGTAAGCGTTGCTGTCGATTGAAGTTTATGAAATTTTTCTATTAAAACAGTTCAGGAACCTAAGTTTCTTAAATTCACTATTATCGCTTTTTCTAGTACTGACGGAACTTTCCTTCCTAACCTTTGGTCTAAGCCAGTGTGAAAAATCAACATCTTGATTATATCATTATTTTCCTTTCTAAGGGAAACTAAAGGCAGGTATTTTGAGATGGTTGTTAACAAGTTTGTCTTGGAGATCAATTCGACAGAATAGTGAATTCTTTCTTAGCGAATTCTTTTCTAGATCCGACATTACCGTGACCTTGTGTTAAACAGTTAATAACGACACCTACCGTAGCGCAGCTACTATCTATACCACTGACCCAAACCAATTCATAAATGTATTAAAAAAAAAAAAAAACGAAAATTTGTTTCCCCGACTATATATATATATATATATATATAATATAAAAGGCTTAAACACTAATATTCCTTGGCTATAATTTATTACATTGGAATCTTAATCACGATCTAATTCATCAGACCTACAAATTCAAAATTTGTCGTTCTGATGAATTGGATCGTGATTACGATTCCAATGTAATAAATTATAACCATGGAATATTAGTATCTAAGCCTTTTATGTTATATATATATATATATATATATATATATATATATATTGGGGGGGAACAAATATTCGTACACATACGAATTTTTAATTTATTTCATTTCCAATTAATGAATAAATATACTTTTCATATAATTAAGTGTACACAGATGCATAATAACTAAATATGCATAGAAAAAAGAAAAAAATGATTTAATGGAAATAAATCCTACTTTTTCATTTTAATAGTTGAAAAAGTATTGGTACAATACAGAAAAGAATACATAATTTTCATTTAATACTTTGTAGAACAGCCATTATTCATTTCTACAGCAATCAACCTCTTCTTGTAGTTCTCAATTATTTGCAAATTTTAGTTGATATTTGTTTCCATTTTTCTTCGCACATGGTCTCCAGATGCTGGATATTTGTTGGAGGTCTCGATTGGATTTGAATTTTCAAATAACGCCACAGATTCTCAATTCTTAAATCTGCGGACTGACTTAACTAGGTATGTCCAATTTTGACCTTTTTAGCGTTTTTTTTTAGTTGTTTTTTTTTTTGTCAGTTGAAAGACACATTAATTTCGAAATTCTTGTAAAAATTAACTACTTGTTGGATTTTAATGAAAACTTCAGAACTTATTCAGAAATGAATGAACTTATTTTAGAAATGTTTGTCCCTTTGAAAGTCATGGTATAAATATTTTTTTTTTATATCTGTTACCCCCCTCGAACTTAATTTTATGAAAACACAAAAAAAAATTTATTTGCAACCTGAATGTTTTTTTTTAATTAAATGCACAAAACTCTGAAAAATCTAAATCATCGAGTTTTTTGTTAAAAAAATGTCCGAAATTGTCCAAAGTTTTACCTCAATTGTAAAAATACAAAACCCACTAAAAATAAGACAATATTTAATTAAGAAAGTTTTTAATGGCTTTTCTGAATAATATATACGAAGGTAATTATTATCTGAAAGAAAAAGTTTTTTTTGATGAACAATGAATTTTTACATTAATTTTCTTTTTTTTTCAATTTTAAATACACAATATGACAAAAGGTTGTTATATATTTATACATTAAGTTCTTTCTGCAACTTTATGGAAATGATATATTATGTTCTCTACTTTTTAAAGATCATAAATTTGAAAGCTTATTAAAATCTGACAACCATAATTATTTTTAAAATAATTTTTAATATTCCAAAATTGTATTTAAAATCGTCTACAACGAAAGTACGGATGCACATTGTTGAAATAATGTCACATGAGTAGTTTCCTTTGATAGAAGCAAGTTTTTTTTTTTACTTCAGAAATGGCTTTGATTCGTTCAGTAAAAGAAAACAACGCTTGTCAAGTTTTCTGAATATCGTCGTATTATTTTCAATTTTTTTCTTTTTCTATTCAAATATAATCGAATAGTGGGATAAAAGAAAATATCGACTATTTACAATTACAAAAAAAAAAAAAAAAAACGCCCTTGGAAGTCCACCCAAATTTTCAAGTTTGAAATCGAATGCATAAATTCATTGTACATTACTTTGGAATTATTATCCACACGACAAATTATCAATTAAAACGATTTTTGGAGTTTAAATTTTCTGGAGTTAGCTCGCTACTACTCAAACTAAAAAATACTTGTTGAGTCAAAACAAAACCAACATAGCATGTTAATTTTATTAATAAATAAAATAAAACTCATATTACTGCCATATAATTATTAATAAATAGAAAAAAATCTGCCTTAATAAAAAAGAAATAAAATCTCATTTCATTAAGTTAACCCGTTTCAATTAATGGTGTTTCATGTATTTTTTATATTCTCAGAAAAATATTTCATGACTGAAATAATAAACCTCAATTTAAAAAAATGTATTTTTTTTACTGTTTTATTTTTACTTGTAAAATTTGATTTTCTTTCATAATTTAAATGTTATTTTCAGTGCAGAATTCTTCCTCAAACGTAAGGTAAAAAAAAAATAAAAAAAATTTGAAAGTGAATTTTTAAAAAAGAAATCTACTAACCAGATTCACTTAAAATTAGAACGAATTATATCACTTTGGCGCTACCATCCAATAAATTTCCGTGCAGTAAGTTGTGAATATATTGACGTACATCAATTAACGCCTGTCAATTCCTTAAAAAAGGAACGACTACGGTTGGAAATATCTCTCTTAAAAAAATTTCTGCTAAAAATGTAAGTAATGTTTCTTTCAAATTACATTAAGTATACTTTAATCATTCTAAATTTCCTAAGATAACAAAAGAAAAAGGTGTAATTGATTTTTCATGATTTTTTAACTAACAAACTATGATCTTTCCGACAGAAATGTCGATAAGTTCGATTTTACGAAATTTTTTGACTCGAAAAAAAAATAAGATTTTTAATAAAATTTTTAACATTTATAGGAAGGATTAAAAAATCTGAAAAAATATTCAGAAAATACTTTGGTCTTTCCTCTTTAATAACAACATAAATATTTAAACGTTAAAAATTGTTTTATCAATTTGGGGACCTTTTGTCGTCAAGGTATACCACTTTTTAGCGAAATATTGGACATACCTAGACTTAACCATTTCAGGATATTTACATTATTTTCAGCAAGCCATTTCTTCGTAGATTTTGCAATGTGCTTAGGATCATTGTCTTGATGGAAGATCCTGTCAGGAGGAAGTTCAAGATTTTCAACCGAAATCATTAAATTTGCTTCCAAAATATTTTCATATGCTGCGGAATTCATTCTTCCATTTATTACTAATATGTTGCCAGCAACTTTTGCAGAAAAACACATCCCCAAACCATAATGCTGCCACCACCAAATTTCACCGATGGGATGTATTCATTTGTTTGAAGGCATGGCCATCTTTCCTCGATACATGATTTCGAGAATTACGTCCTAACAACTCAGTTTGGGTTTCGTCTGTCCATAATGCTCTTTCCCAATACGATCTTTCCTTATACTTATGTTTACGAACGAATTTCAATCTGGTATCTCTGAGTCTTTTCAATAGCAGTGGAGTTTTCTGTGGGGAACTTGACGTTAGATTGTTCCTATGAATTTCATTGTTTATTGTCCTTTTATGACACACATTACTGATGAAAGCAAATCATCCTGCAACGTTTGACGAGTAACCAGTGGATGTTGTTTAATTTGACGGATTAATTTCCTCGAAGATCTTGAAGAAATCTTCCGTCGAGCACCTGTTCATCTTTGGTTTTCAACAGTTTTGAGTTGTTTTTATACCTTGAAGTGAATGAACTAATGGTAGCAAATGGAATATTCAGGTTGTCTGAGATTTTCCTGTAACTTTTTTCCAAAGCTTAATAATCAGTTCATTTTGCGAATTTGTCAATTCTTTACCTCTTGCCATAATGAAAACCTTCTTACACGAATGTCAATTACAGAATAATTTTTAGGCTAAAAATAACTACTGATAACATTATTAAAGCAATTTAAAAGTTTTAAAATTTGCATTGTACGAATATTTTATTGACCCATTAAAATGGATAAATGGGATTTATTTCTATTAAATGATTTTTTTCTGTTTTCTATGTATATTTAGGTATTATGCATTTGTATACAGTTAATTATATGAAAAGTATGTTTATCCATTAGTTGGAAATACAACAAACAAAACATTTGTATGTGTACGAATTTTTGTTTCCCCGCCACTGTATATACACTCTTGGTCAAAATCTTAAGACCAGATACAAAAGGGTTAAAAAAAATACTGTTACTTTAATGGAAATATATTTGAGAATCATTTACATTTAATTAGAAAATGTAATTTATCAACAAACAAGTGAAAATTCTAAGCTATATATTTACTTAAATAAATTGTATCTATAAACAGAATATATATATATATATATATATATATATATATATATATATATATATATATATATATTAAACTACTAGAAATACTCGGTTGTAAAAAACACAGATAGCACAACTTGTAAGTCTATCAAAACAAATTGGTACCCGAGGAAAAAATTGAAAAAAAAAAGAAAAACAAAAACATTATATATATATATATATATATATATATATGTATATATATATATATATGTATATATGTATATATATATATATATATGTATATATATATATATATATATGTATATATATATATATATATATAATTATGTATTTGGCCAGTATTCCCTCTTTTATACAAGTTTCATTAAAAACGACTGACAAGATACTGTAGTTAAGATTTTGTTTAATTTTTCTTGTGTTCCTATAATTTTCTTGTTTTTTCATTTGGCCAATTGCTATATAATTTATGTCCTGAAAAGAGGCAAATTATAAGAACAGAAGAAAAATTAAAATATAAAATTAACCACAGTATCTTATCAGTAGTTTATAATTAAACATAACGTAAATAATGACAACATATAATGAAATGGATATTTTCATTATTTACGTTAAGATACGTTTCGTAAGCAGACATGACCGGTAGAGAAAAAACGTCGAATATTGTGTGTTTAAAAACAGTAATTTAGACTTTGCTAAACAGACGCTTATCTCTAGCTCAATGGTATAGCACCTCACATCAAATGACGGTTTCCATACAGGAATAGAGGTTCGATTCCTGTCAGAGACTGCATATTTTCTACGAAAAATTCAGTCCGGTAAATGTAATTAATACTATTTAATTAAAAACAGAGCATTTACTTAAATAAACTGTATCTATAAACAGAATATATATATATATATATATATATATATATATATATATATATATATAATGGCTGGCGACTTCATGCTAGCACAACCATCGATGCTCTCACTCTCTTTATATATATATATATATATATATATATATATATATATATATATATATATATATATATATATATATATTTGTGTATTTAGGCAGCATTTCTTCTTTCGTCCCCATTTCATTAAAAACGACTGACAAGGTGCTTTTATTTAGTTTTTTATACAATTTCTCATGCGATCTAATGTTTTTCTTTTCGGATGATAAATTATATAAAAACTGTCCGAATGTTCTTTTTATCCGAGCGCTTTCGGCTATACATTTAGCCATTTTCATATATATATATATATATATATATATATATATATATATATATATATATAGCGTGAGAAAGATAGAGAGAGATTTTTGGATTATTCATTAGCATAAAACAAGAGGAGGTGCTATAAACCTCTTAGCTTGACTTAATATTCAAATTAGACCAAAGGAGAAAACATCAGAATTGGGGGGGGGGCGCTTTTTGGTTGGACCGAGAACATTTCAGAACCGTCACGAACTTGGTAAATAGAAAATCTTATATTTAAGTCAGAAATGAACATGGATTCCTCTGTGTATTCGCTCTACAAGATTTCCCCTTGAAGTGATGTGCTAACTTGAATTCGAGAGCTGTGACCACTTATACTATTATTACTACAGTGATTCTTAACTCAAACCACTCATGGGTGGGGTTACTTGGTTGGTAATGAGTGGGGTGACCTGCCTTTATGTAGTGTGACTCAGTTTAATGCACTGGATGACTAAGTGGGCAAAGCGATGATTCCTTCTATGGTGGAATATCTTGGGGTATTGTGTTATCATTTATTAAATTGGCTGCTGAATTCGACTAGTAAGGTTACAAGGCGCTGTGCTGGATAATCTTCTTAGCTGCAGAATAAAAATATCCATTTCTCAGCCTGCTGATAGATCCTTTGTGTCAAAGAATAAAAGTAAAATGAAAAGGCTTTTGATGACGACCGCACTCTCCTCACTTGTTACACTTTCATATGATGATCTCTTCTCATCATAATGCTTTGGGCGAGACAGAATCAGAATCAAATATATTTTTATCACTTTCCCACTTTCTCACTTCTAATAAATTAAAGTCAAGGGATTCTTGAAGTGTTCTTTTCGTGTAGACATAAGGGTGCCATTTTTTTCTTAACAATCATTTCAAATTTCGATATCTAACGACTTTTTTGTAATCAATTCACTTCAAGCAAGGCGATGACGTCATTAAGACGCAAGGAGCTACTAGGAGTGAAAGAAAAAGTAAAAACCTCTAGAAGGAACCGAAAACCATATCCTAAACAGGATATAAGTTATAAACCTCATTCCTGTTCGAGGAGTGTGAATCGAACGGTATTCTTCGATTTCAATATCTGCCGGATTTTTTTAATTAATTCACCACAAGCAAGATAAAGCCGCTACTAAGACCCAAGTAGCTAATGGGAGTGAAAGAGAATGTAAAAACCTTTCTGTCCGAAAGGTTTTTACATTCTCCCCTTAGAACGTGGGGGATCACAGCTTACCACAACTTCTTATTCTTTTGTAGCTCTTAGGTAGGTTATTCGTTGTTTCGCACTGTCCCTCTTGCGTTCAGTAAGTCTTATGAATGTCAAAATTTCCAGGCCTTCTTTCCTCATTATCCTAGAAATTTCAACAGTTACGTTCTGTTTCTAAGTATAACCAGTTCCAATTTCAATATCTAACGATTTTTTTATCAATTCACCCCAAGCAAGGCGATGACGCCACTAAGATGCAAGGAACTACTGGCAGTGAAAGAGCGTGTAAAAACCTTTAGAAGGAACACAAACCCTGTCTTATACAGGAAACAATGGATAAACTCTACACCTGTTCAGGGGAGGGTGTGAACCTGGCATTAATCCTATTATTATTATTATTATTATTATTATTATGTGTTTTGTCTCACTTTGGAAACGTGGGCGATACGGCTCTCCACAATTTTTTATTCTTTGTAACACTTAGCAATATTTGTCTTTTTTATCCCTTGTAATCCCTCTCTGTTATCCTGTGAGTGTCAAATTTTCCAAGCCTTCATTCCTCATTATCCTAGAAATATCAACAGTCTCTTTCTGATTCTACGTATAATTGGCTTTTTTCTCTCGATTTACCATAAAACTTCACTTCCGTTCATTTCATTCTCAGGATATATGTACGACCGTATATCTGTTACCCGTGAGTAAATTGTCCAGTATTCACTATTATATAGGAGGACTGATATTAGATAGCCATTCAACATTTTCTTTGCTTCTAGTGAATTTTTTGCTATTTCTTAATACTTTGCTTAGCTTTTGGAAGCAACATTTTGCTATTTCAATACATCTTTCTGATTTCGATCACCCATTTTTCCATCCAATACTTCCCACATATTTAAACTGCACTTGCTTGATTTTAACATCTTACACTGTTTCTCTTTCAGACAACCATACATCTTGCCTTTTTATAATTATTAGTTAAAGCGTCCAGTTCACGTGATTACTTTATCTAGTATTTCCTATAGTTTTCTTTCTATGACTGCCATTAATATGCTGTCATCTACATCTCTTATATTGTTAAAATTGTCCCCACTGGGGGGGATTTCTAGTTTTCCTATGATTACATGGCTGTAAAGTTTGAATAAATCATCTGAGGAGACATATATTCATCTTACACACACATTCTATTTTTCTGTACTTACCCAGTTCCTTCCCCATCCGTATGCGGGTAGTTTGCTCCGAGTATATGTTTCACTTCTTTACATTAAAAGTGAAATTTAGTCCATAAAATATACTTTGAATATAAAATTAATAATTAATACTAAAGACGTTAAAAGAAGGTTTATTGTTCCACTGAGTTTCATAACTAACACATTGCGAGAAAATTTGATGTAGGGGTAGTCTTTTTCGAAATAATAACTATGTTATTGTTTGAATGTTTATATTTGTTTCTTCCTCGCATTTATTTCGCCAAATAGGAAATCGGTAGAAAATCAGCGTGCATCTATTATTTGTTTACCATTCGAATCCATTATATTAACTTACGTGTTAATACCCATGGGAAATGTATGAATCCTCTTCTTTTCCCCCAGCTATGGATAAATAACAGGATAGACGGGGTTCTATAGCCTTGGATGGCAACTGGTCTACTGCAGAAAAAATGGCAACCTACTGCGGGGAAAAAATCTGCATCGTCAGTCATGTGTCGAAAGATACATGATCGCCTAAGCGTGTATCATGCATGGCACATAACTGACAGACGATGTGACACAAATAGCTTCTTCACCTTTCAAGTAGATATTTATAAAATAAAAGTTCTAATGTATTGAATTGTATAAATATATTTTGTGTTATGCAAATTTAAATTTATTTAATAATGTTGTTATAATGTATTACGAATGTTTATTATTTTTCTCAAGCATAATAGTTGGAATATAATCTGCACATATTTATTTATAGAGGCGTATTGATGTAAGAGTATGTATTGAAAAAATACTGAAATGTCTATTAAAAATGACGTAAAAACAAAAAAAAACAGCCCAAACGAAAAAAGCTCTTGTCTAATTTTAATGAAATTTATTATTACACTCGGGAGGGGTTCAAGGTATAATATTTTCCCAAATTGGTTGGGGTATTATGTATGGTTTAAGCTATATCTCGGGATATAGATGCATACAAGATTAGAGTTTTAGTATTATATAGATATACTTTGCTACTATATAAGTTATTATTATTATTATTTATATTATATATTATTATTAATTTTTATATTATTTATTATTATTATTTATATTATTATTATTATTATTATTTTATAAGGGTTGGAAAAACACGGATTATTTTTTGTGACGTCAACGAATACCCGTTTTCCACATTTGTAATGCCAACGAATATTCGTTGTCACTTTCGTAATGCTCGTTGTAGTAGAGACTTTGAACAATGCTGGTGTCAAATGCCTTCGAATAGCACTAGCACTAATAGTTCTTGCTCGATACAGTGATCCTAATAGAGAAATAGTATAGTGAATACAGTAGAGAATAGCGGTTCGTATAGTGATGAACTGGAAATGGTGATCCGTATAGTAATAGAGGATAGACTAGAAATGGTGATCCGTATAGTAACAGAGGATAGACTAGAAATGTGATCGTTACTCGTCACGATACTTTCTACTTATGCGTTTCCTCTATGGTCACGTGATCCACTTAATTCAATAATGGGATCGCCTGTGTTTGCTCACTGGCGATCTATGTTCAAACACAAGTGTCGGCAGCAACATTTTATTCCTAAATATCACATTTGATAAAATTCGGTTATTTATATGCTGCATGTCGCCAAGCTTCCGAAGTTAACACAATGAATCTTTTGTGTATTACTTTACCTCAAAACGTTCGTACGGTTTTATTATTTCATTACTTAGGAGATGCTTAAACCAGAAAAATTCAGAGAAATTCAGGGATACGTGATTAGGTTTTTCGCATTCTCGACATTTCGCCTCTTCTAGAAATTTGCGAAATGTGTGTCTTTACCCGACAGAAAGTGACACTTTGCTTTTTCTATTCACCCACTTGATTATCAACCGATTCGGAATCCTTTTGGAATTAATCCCACATTTCTCCTTACCATTCGCAGGATGATTTGTAGAATTTTTTAATGACTTAGTGGCCAATGATCTTTTCGAAATCTCTCCTATACCAAAATGCTGAGGTTCTCTAGCGAAATCATACCCATCTGTTTCTTAAAATAGGTTCGTAAAATCTTTAGCTGTTCCTATCCGCTTACCACTGAAAACATGCTTTCTCAGCGATGTGGAGATACAAAATTAAATTTTCTACCAGTCTCTCAGATATTAGTGATATACTTATGTAGCTCTATACAGGTTCATAGGTTGATTTATTTGCCGAAAGCAGTCAACATTATCGATTAAAATCATTAATGCCCACCGTAAAATCCGATATTATAATAATTAAATTAAAAACCAATAATTACTTCATCCTCTATGCGCCGTGTCCCTTCAGGACGTGCGCGATTATGGCACTCCACAACATCCTGTCCTTTGTAGCTCTTAGTTAAATTTGTTATTTTCAATATCTTCTAATCACTGTTCTGTCATACATTTACACAAACTTGTTAGGCAAGTTATGCACCGCTTTCGATATGTACTGTGAGTGTCAAATTTTCCAAGCTCTCTTTTCTCATTATGTGACTAAGGAATTTCCTCTGTTTCCGATGCTACATGTCGTCCAAAATTTCATGTTCCTTGCAGCTTTAAATAAATTCTGCCTTTTGTTTATTTCTAAACCCTGTTCCACCATCCATTTTCTCAAGGTCATCAAGTATGTTATGCGTTGTTTTCCTCTGTCCCTCTTGCCCTGAATCTGTACTGTGAGTATCAGATTTACCAAGCCCTCCTTCCTCATCCTGTGCCCCCAAAATTTCAACTGTATCTTCCTGATGGTAAGTATAAGTTTTCTTTTTGTTTACATTTTCTCTAAAACCTCGTTGTTGTTCACAAGTTCGGTCCATGGTAACCTCAGCATCTTTCTGTTTTTTTTTGTTGGTTCAAGTTTCTTCTTCATCTTTGCGGAAATTGTCCAGCATTCTCTGTCATACAGTAGGAGAGAGATCTTTTTTCTTGTTTCTAATGAAATTTTTATATCTCTTAATTCTCTGCTTAGCTTTTGAAAGACATCTTTCGCTATCCCAATGCGTATTCTGTTTTCAGTGTCACATTTTCCGTCCTCTGATAGAACACTACACAGATACTTAAATTTTTGTACTTGTTTGATTTTGGTATCTCCGATTTGTAATTTGCATTTTGGGCTCATCCTTTTGCTAACAACCATGCATTCCGTCTTCTTACAGTCGGTGTTTAGTCCTTCACTACCTTCTGTAGGAGATTTTGTAGTTTTTTTCTTTCCGTGTTTGCTATCAAAAATGTTGCTAAGATTGTTACCGCCAATACTATTCCTGGTAGAACATCCAATTCTCTCAGAATTGTGTCAGTGTATAGACTGAGTAAGCCAGGTGAGAAGACACATCCTTCGCTTAAACGATTTCTATTTTTGTATATCTGCTGAACTTGTTTTCCATGCGTATGCAGGCGGGTTAATTCTACTATAGGTTCTTGATTATTCTAACTTCCTTCCAAAATATGTCTACGTTACTTAGAAGTTGCTAACAGATCTTTGTGTTGTACTTCGTCGAAGGCTTTTGCATAATCTATAAATCACAGGTCCTTCTGCATGTGTATCTTTATTTTTGTTATTACAAGTTTCTAAAAAAAAAATCAGGTATTAATTAGGTATTCTAAAGAGTTTTTTTTTTAATCGGTATCACCCCATTCAAAAGCAGTAAAATCACTAAGACACAAGAGGTTACAAAATGTGGAAGAATTCGGAACAGAAACATAAATAATGAACGGGAAGAGAAAAGATTAATCAGGAGGACAGTAGATAGCGATTGACACTGCATTTAAATGTTAGTAGATGAAATATGGCTAGAAAGCAGGGAGCCGGAAGGGAGTTCCACAAGCGACAAGTGCGAGAAATTAAAGTGTTAGCAGAGAATTTACGGTTACATCTCGCCAGCTCAACAGTAAATTGATGAGATTTCGACACCAGTCTAGTACTGCGCTTAAATTCAAAAAGTTTAGGTACCATAGCGAAGATCTTATCCGAACAATTACCATGAAAGTATTTATAGAAAAGATACAGAGAGACAACCTTACGGCAGTGAGAAAGTGACTGAAGCTATGCCGCCAGATCAGGACCAATAAAATTGCTGATTCGTCTTTGGATTTTATTAAGGAGCTCAAAGTAAATAGCACGGGAACCTGCATGGACGAATGGTATATATATATATATATATATATATATATATATATATATAAAGATAGATTCTAGAAAGAAAAATTGTCTCGCACGACACAGTGAACTAACTTTCTTAGCAGCTGACCTAGCAATGGATTTAATATAGTCTTTCTACTTCATGTCAGCTGAGAACGTTAGCCCAAGAAGGCGCAATGGGTCACTTTTATAGAGGATAGCATCAGCCATGCTGATAGAAGACAGAGAGGGGTCTCTCAGATGTTTAATGAATAGAAGTCTGGTTTTGTGGGCATTAAAATTAACAAACCTTCTCTTGCCCCAGTTAACAACTGACTTGAGGTCGTTTTGAACATCAGTTGCCATTTTGACCTTGTCGAATTGATCGGCCTTACTATCGAGGCAGGAGTAAATGACTGTGTCATGAGCATAAATACCAAGTCGATAAGGTCATTAATGAAAATTAAAAACAGAGTAGGACTAAGGATGGAGCCTTGGAGACACCCGCGTCAGTACGAAAGGATTTAGACGAGGGGCCGTTCAGGATAACCTTCATTTCACGATTTGATAGGAAAAACTGGATCAAAAATGTGTCTGAAGACACCATAACTTTTCATCTTGTGGGGACAACCTGTATGTCAAACCCTGTAAAAGGCTTTAGAGATATCCAATGCTACAGCCCGGTCTTAACCGTTTTTTATCTAGAACATGCTAGGCTTTTTACGCAATTATCGTTAGTACATCAGCAGTTGATCTGCAGAAACGAAAGTCATATTGCTTGTCAGAAAGAAGGCCCTGTCATGAGAGATGATGAACCAATTCGGTATTGATTAGGGCCTCTAGAAGTTTCCCAAGTCCTGTATTAATTTGAAGTTTATCATATTATCCACCAGTAATAATGATAGGTATCTACCTATGACATATTAGTATCAATCGTCTCAAAATATAACGTGGGCATTAAAGGATTTAATTGTAACACTGCATTGAATAAAATTATAAATAAATATTTCTTGTTTGAATTTCTATGAGTTATCATTACTTATAATACCCCCAGACTGTTGTCGTCAACTTTGATATTATCACAAAAATTCGGCTATTGTGTTTTACAGCCTTCATCAGGTGTTTGTAGATCCGGATAATCTTCAGTTTCGAAATTCCCTGAAGCAAGGGTCGGCAATCCTTGGCACGCATGCCAAACATCGCACACCGTTGACTTGTTTCTGGCACGCAAAACTTCTTCATTTGATTCCCTTTTATTCTTTCTCCTCGTTCATGTATATCATTATTTCATGTATTTTTATTTTATTCCTTTTACAGATTGTGAAGAATGTCAGCCTCATTAGGAAAGAAACGATGTTTTCAAATGAAGAAGATATTAGAGAATTTAAAGAATGCTGAACTAAAAAATCTGGTATGATTGATAAAGAAAATAAAGCCTTATGCATTTTCTGTTCCGAAACAATCGTTTGTAGGACTTCTTCTCATAAGGGACAGTTTGAAAGTGTTTATAAGAACTTAAGCAATAAAACTGAAGAGGAAAGAAAAAGACAATGAATTTTTCGTGAACTGAGCAAGACAAAAAAACAGTCTGATACTTTTATGAACTTTATTTCAGGTAGGCCCAGTTCCAACTTAGTTGCTGCAAGTTTTGAGGTTTCACAAATTTTTGTTGGCACGTGGAAAAATTTTGTGTCAGAGCTTTGGCCGGTTTTGGCACGCGCTCTCAAAAAGGTTGTCCACCCCTGCTTTGAAGTTTACTTGGCGGACACAAACACGGAAACAAAAATGAGGAAAATAGTCCGAGATACAATGTAATTGGCCCTGATCTGTCATCTCGTCTGCAGTCGCTCTCTCACAGACGCGACGTTGCCTCGCTCTGTCTTTTTTTATAAATACTTTCACGGTAATTGCTCCGAGGAGCTGCTTTCGCTGGTTCCTAGGCCTCATGAATTTAAGCGCCCCACGAGGCTGGCATCCCGTTCCCACCCCTTCACCGTTGAAACTGTTAGATGTAGACGTCTCTTCTACTCCAATAGCTTCATGTCTCGCACATCTCGCCTGTGGAACTCCCTTCCTTATTTCTGCTTCCCTGGCAAATACAAGCTCCAACTATTTAAGTGTAACGTCAATCGACATCTCCAGTTGCCTTGATCTATCCACTTCCCTTCTCCACATCCTTTCAACTTTCATTCCCATCTCCTCTCGCTCCAAATCTTCTGTAACCCCCTTGCCTTGATCGATCCACTATCTTTCTCCACATCCTCTCCTTTACCACTCCTATCTGCTCTTCCTCCAAACCTTCTGTAACCCCTTGCGTGCTAGTGGCTTCCAGCCTTGCTTGGGGTGATATCCTTAAAAAAAAATAGTTTAAACTAGCAATATCTCTGTAAATCTCACAGGCTTTCTGTTTAAATTTTCTGATGACTCGGAATTTCTCAAGTTAATGACTGAATAAGCTCCTTACTAGTTCTACGGCTATAAAACTCGCGTGGGGATTCACTCCTTGCATCTTTAAATATTTGAGCTTAACTTTAATGAAATATTACAATAATAATCATAAATATGAATACAGGCCACTATTTAAAGAAGTAAGAGGGTACAAATGAAAAGATTTAAAACTGATAAGGTTTTCCATTTCACTTAAGTAGACACTAAACACATGTTAGAGTATTATCGCCTTCTATTTCTCTATTTTTCTTTCTTTCTTTCTTTTCCCTAAAACCAAACATTTCCATAAAGTCAAACAATATTTATTCCGTTTTGTGGACACTTATCCTATTATAGCTATAACCCTGCAACCAAATTGGAATGGCAATGTTAATCTGAAGTATCTAGCAGATGTTAACGTATCTTTTAGCTAACTCACTAAGAAATGCATTTTCAGGTTAAGAGAACAATGCCATTTTCTTTTCCTCAATGCGTAGGAAATCCTTTTTCTAGAAAAAATGAAAAATATTTATTTATTATATCATAACTTTTATTTTTTTGTCACTTCAGTAGCAGCTACCTATTTCTATTACTAGAGTCTACCATTCTACCACTGCTAGATAGAGCCACCCGAAAAAGATCATTTTTCTGATATTGTAGGTAGATGGAAGTGATTCAGCGTGGAGGAGACATTTTTTTACACACTTGACGTCATCGGCTTATCAAATGTCATCACTTCTTTTTTAATCTTTGGGTAATGCCGTCATAATTTTTATTTTCTGCCTTATTTCACTGTTTTCCTATTTAGTACATTTATCACATTTTTACAGTCTTTTATTTATTTTTATATTTTCGTAATAAACCTGTTGCATTTATAGCAATGTTTAAGAGTTGTTATTGCATGAGTCATGAAGAGAAGTTGTTATTTTGATTGAAGCAAACTGGGTAGATAGTAGAATATGAATAGAAAATGAAAAGTTCATTATTGGTGGACACAATACGATATATGCAAATGACACTGTGTTCATGGCAGACACAGAACGAAATCTCCGAGAAAAAAAATAATAATAAGACAAAATGTATTGTTATTTGCAAGAGGGACAGTCATGGCTACAAATTGGAGACGTCGACATAAAGCAGGTACACAAATTTAAATGTCTGGGAAGTGTTTTAAAAGATTACAGAAATTGTGAATCCTAAGGCACATTGGAATAACAGAAGATGTCATTCAAAAACTTTTGTTAGAAACCAAGAAAGGATTACTGAAATGTTATATAATACAAATCTGCCTATATGAAGAGGAAACTTTCAGTAACGGATTGGGGTTCTACAGAAGGAGGCTGAGACTTCCATAGGTTGAATATGGGATTTAACGATGAAGTTTTAAGGAAAATGGAAACAAAAATGAAAATAGTCTCTTTCTGAGTTCAAGTACAAGTGTCCTACTTGTACTTAGAATCAGAAAGAGACAATTTAAATTTTGTATGATATATAATAAGGAAAGAAGACTTGGAAAATATGACACTCACACGTCATATTGAAAGCAAGCGGGACAGAAAGAAAACAGTTACCTAACGAGCTTTTGTAAATGAAGGGCATAACAGACTGGGAAAGATAGTAATAAGACAAAACATGTCTAGAGGTAAGAAGGATATGAAGTTGTGGAGAGCCATGATCGCCTACGAAGTAAAATGCAGAGCGAGTACTATCATGTTTAATCTGTCTCTATCTTTGCTGAAAAAAATCTGAATTAAATAATTTTTTCTCGCTTTCACTTTAGTTCACCCTTACTGTAAACCAACTTCGTTTTCGTCTAACATAGTTTGTTTTCATGTAAACATGCGAACTGCCATTTTGTTTTCTAATTCTTACCTACTCTTTCCCCTCCATAGCGATTTTCAGCTATTTTATTGTTTGGTGGTGACACATTAAACACACCAAGTAGGCCCTTATAACAAAATAACTTGTGTCTTCTTGATTGTTATCGCCCATCCCTAAATTAGAGGTTAGATAGATTTCATACACATTTTAAAAACATTTCATATCGTATTTCATATAACCTTTAACAGAATATATCAATGAATGTTATCTTGGATCTCAAAATTAGAGATTAGATAATTTCTATACCTTTTATTTTTCTATTTTTCTTTTTTTTATCATTTCACCCCAAGCAAAGCGATAATGCCACTAAGAAGCAAGGGGTTACTGGGAGTGAAAGAGAATGAAAAGACGTTAGGGAGGAGAAAAGGTAATAAAAGATCAGGGTTCAGGAAGGCAGATTGCGTGATCGTAGTTGGTAAGGAAGCGAGAAACCGGAAGAGAGTTCTGCAGCCGAGAAATGTGTGAAAAGTAACTATTAAGAGAAGATACATACAGTTACATAAGGCTATTTCAATAGTAAAACGATTTTACAAAAACTATTCGCTGTTAATTTTGATCAGCAAGTCATAACAGAGGGCTTAGATTTCTGAACATAAAATTGAAATCAAGACATATACAGAAAGTGATGGAAACAAAAAGAAAAAGAATCTAAACTAAATCAGCTACATTACATATCCATAACAAAAAAAAAAACAAAAAAAACAAGAAAATCACAAAACACTAATTTAAAAATCCCAGCATCTCTCTTTCGTGCGCATGCGTAGTTGCACCAACGTAACACATTTAATCCGATGAAGTCCTACAGAACGAAGCGCGTCACACGAATATTTATCTTCCGTTTTTCATACATTTTCCTCCCAATAGATGTGTATATATATATATATATATATATATATATATATATATATATATATATATATATATATATTCTCATCCACAAACAGACTGCTTCGCTGTATCACAGCTAGACGTCCGGTTGCCTCTAGCTTGTATCGAAACTCGGCTGAATTGGCGTCAGTCGCAGAATCTACTCGCAAGCCGTTGGCGTACAGCAGGGATGAAGGTGAATTTAAGCGTATATATTTTTAGATAAACACGTGTTATCGAAGAGTATTGCATTAGTAGCTGTAATAATAATAATAATAATATATATATATATATATATATATATATATATATATATATATATATATATATATGGATTTAAAATATTGACTTTTATAGAGTGTTTTTTTGAGATTTCGCATGGTCAAAACAAATTCAAGCATTCATTGTATAAAAAAGAAAATCGAATATAAGCAGTCAATTGCTGATGACCCTGAAGAGTGGACGGACAGGTCCCTCTACGAAACTCTGGATTCAGGATGCTGAAGGTAACAACAATCATCTAAGTGACAAACTTATATATATATATCACATATATATATATATTTATATCACATATATATATATATATATATATATATATATATATATATATATATATATATATATATATTATAGTAATTCGTCGAGCTTAGAATCCTCAACAGAATGCAGAAAGCACTGGACGGCCGTTTCGTCCTATCTGGGACTCATCAGCAGTGTGCATCTACTACCGAGAATCGAACCAGGATTGCTTCGATACAACGCGAACGTCATACCAACTGTACAACGGGACTCGGTGATGAAGAAGACATAAACTAGACGGATTCAATTTTCGGTAATGGATGCGCACTGTTGATGAGTCCCAGATAGGACGAAACGGCCGTCCAGTGCTTTCTGCATTCTGTTGAGGATTCTAAGCTCGACGAATTACTATAAAATTAGCCTAATCACCAAATCAATTACTCATATATATATATATATATATATATATATATATATATATATATATATATGTAGAATAACACGGTATTTCCACTTATATTTGACGCGCGCGAGTTTCTCCACCCCTTCCTTTCACTTTCGGCTAGTAATAGCAGTAAACGGTTGTTCGTAACCGAAAGTGAGGAAGGCAGCTGATGTTTTTGCCCGCGCTTTTTCTCTGACGTCATGGACACACTGACTTTTTGAAGGCAGTCGCTGCCCGGTCACTGAACTGGGCAGTTGACTCATTTATCCCTCGTCTGTCAACCATATATCAGACAGGGATATCTTACCAGCAAATATTGCTTAGTCCCTTTTGGCTCGTCGCGTGTAACCTTAGCGCTTACGACACTGTCATTACATTACCTTTTACATTACGCATTTTTCGTCCTGATGCGAACATCTTGTTCGAGCCTGCCTTCGTCCACGAACAGGGAACTTTGAAACCGTCAACAACACCAGAACGAGAACGTCTCATATCCTTTGAACTCTAACCATTACGAACCAGTACCTTAAAAATATAACATTACACACACATTACAAAAATCTCGCAGTGAATATTTTCCTTGTGGTGTATGCATAATATTCCATATAAATTGACTGTTCTGAACTTTCTTCCTGGAGAAACTTTTTCCCGCCTTAGCCATTTTGAATTTCGTTTTGGCGTGGAACCTGACATACCTTTAGTGACTACTTGTCACAGCCTTTTTATCAATTGCAAAAATTCCAGTAACTTTACTGAAGGTCTCCACTGTCGAGACAAATTACTTGTTAAACAAAAAAATAAAATTTTATATGTGTTCTTTTACCTTCGTCGTTCCTCCTGTCTACTTATTTTTACTTTGTTAGTGGATTCGGTAGTCGTGTGTAGTGTCTGGCACCAGGCCATCTTTTCGTAGGCCAGCTCTGCAACGCTATCGGGTCCGCAACAAAATTTGGAGACCCCGATGTGATATATATATATATATATATATATATATATATATATATATATATAAATGCTCCCGGGAAATTCGGTTGAGCTCTCTTGAGAAAAGGGTAATTTTAAAAACAATGGCTCCTACTGCT
This sequence comes from Acanthosepion esculentum, assembly GCA_964036315.1. Lineage (NCBI taxonomy): Eukaryota > Metazoa > Mollusca > Cephalopoda > Sepiida > Sepiidae > Acanthosepion > Acanthosepion esculentum. The sequence goes on from OZ038501.1 coordinate 49,981,401, forward strand.
ATTAACGCATTGCTCTTCAACTGAATTGAGCTCTCCGGTCCACTGGCGTATTTCGTACAGAAAACGTTAACATTTCCCTTTCTATTGGCTGTGCGGCGGTAGCTTAGGGGTAGGGTTTCTGACTAATGTTAAATCGTGTTTCGATCCCCGCTTGAAGCTAACGTACGTCTAGTCACACATCGAAACAGTCTATCTGTGGATATATATATATATCTATATATATATATATATGCATAAGCTGTATTTCGGCAGCAGTAAATCTTTCAAACATGTCTTGTTAAATAATATCAACCAGTTCTGTAATTTATTTTTTAAATTTCCGAATTAGTTGTTTTATGTTATCGGCAAATTTGTCAAAGAACATTTTTATTTTATTTTATATTATTTTTCCGATAAAAACATGAAATAAAATAAAGATTAATATGAACTTTGGCAAATTTACCAAACAATTAATTAAGAAATCTGAAAAAATTCATAAAAAATTCGATAGACAGGACTTGTCGATATCATTTAACTAAACACGTTTGAAATATATATATATATATATATATATGTGTGTGTGTGTGTGTGTGTGTGTGTGTGTAAGCAGTTTTCTCCAAGAATTTCTATCCTAAACACCTTCACACACAAAAACCTATATTTATATATACCACCCAAAATATACATTCCGTACGAGCAAACACACACGCGTATATATATATATATATATATATATATATATATATATATATATATATATATATATATATATATATGCGTATATATGCAATGCCCACCAGTCGTTGTAAATAATGCTAAATATTTGAATAAAATGTAATTGTACTTTTTAAAGAATAAAGATGATAAACAAAAACTCAAATTATTTATGACTCAACCTGATATATTCAACCAACTTCTAACTATTCTTCAAATTGACATTTTACAATTCATTTGCGCATATTAGAAGGAGGTGCTGAAAAGTTCTCGGTTAAACCTACTTCCCAAAACATGTCCGCATATTATTTTTTTATCTGGAAGCGTTTCTTAATCAAAGAACTTTTCAGCACCTACTCGTAGATAAAGACTAGCAATGACCTGTAATATAGCCAAAGCATTTTCATGCCAACTCATTCATGGTTCTCCGCAGATTCTTTTTCTTGTAAATCGCCATGATTTCTTGTGAAAGAAAGTGAAGCCGCTTCTCGTTGCCTAGCTGATTTTTTTCTCTTATACTGGCTACCACTCAAGGATAGAATATCCAGTCTAATCATACAATGATGCTCAACCTGCACAAGACTCAGGAGCCTCTCGAGGTAGAGCGTTACGGAGTGAGTGACACCACCCCAAGCAAGATGATAATGTCAGCAAGACGCAAGAGGCCACCGGAAGTGAAAGAGAAGGAAAAGATTTTTAGAAGGAACCGGAAACCCAATCCTAAACAAGAAACAAGGAACAAACCTCTATTCCTGGTCAAAAGATTGAGGAGAAGTGTGAACCGGACGATAAATTTGCTATTTAACCAGAGAAGAGATAAATCTATGCATTTTCGCAAGAGCAGTTGTACGAAAGTGAACGCAGCCGATTAGACAGGAATTTGAACTGGACCGCCGATTCTACCTTTGGCGTTGATATCGGTTACACCATCAAATTACGCCTCTTGCCATACAGAAAGAACTTCTCGACTTGTGTTTTGACTAATCACCAATTAAACACAATCTTTATTCTCCAGACGTTTTCCTCTTTCAACACCGATTTCTGTTTTGTTATCAACAATAGTCAGTTTCAATGGTTGTTAATCTTTGCGAAGAAAATATCATGTAGGATGGCCACATACTAAGCAAGGAGCTTAAGCGTACGCTAAGATTTGGGGTCATCTCCCTACTTTTCGCGAGCGCTTTACTAATTAGAACAAAAAAGCTAACGGGCAGAAATCATTCAGATTTAGTCATATAGGTGCATTATTCCTTATCCGATTTCCTTCACGGGCATCTTGTTTGTTGTTACCTTGTAGGCATAGATATATTAGCCGTACTTGGGCACCTCGACGTGGTGTAATGGTTAGAAACCTTGTCTTGCTAGATCAATTACGACTGAGTAGTGAGTTCTATTCTCACTGGGTGCCACATACTTTCGGCCTTCTGCCACATCTAAACCGGGCTTAGAAAATCACTATACTAGCCGTACTAAGCAGTCACTAGCCGCGTGTAGTGTAGCGGATAGCGTTGCGAAAATGCGTGTCGAGTTCAAATTCTGGCCTTTTTCATTACTTCCACTTTCACGCAAATGCTCTTAGGAAAGGCATGAACCTATCTCTTTTCTCCATAGCTATTGTAGCGCATGCCAGGCTCTCTCGAATTGGATGTCAAACAAGGGGAAAAAAGACGCTGAATTCCAAACCGTTGAGAAGGCAATGGGAAACCAATTCAGTCTTTTTCCAAGAATGTTTAGTAATTCACAGATAATAGAGTAATAAAATCAGGGAATAGTTATAATCGGTTACGCATTGAAGTTTGTTTGGTTTGTTGGTTGGTTGATTTCGTTAAGTAGCATATCAACACCTCTATGGGTCATTCAATCCCGAAATCTAAATATTTTGTACGTAACTACAAATATTTTATACATAATTTTATACTTTTAGAGTAACGGTATGATTTTAGATGTATATTTTGCCGATCATAAAATGTATTGTTCGTAATTTTACTATAAAAATATATTTTTATATAATTTTAGTGTTGTATTAATTGTCATTTTACTATAAAATTGTATTGTTGATTATTTTATTATAAAAATGTACTGTTGATTTTTGTTTGGGAGTTCACTATTTTCCCATAGCTGGGATCCCGACAGGTACTACCACCTCAGGTCAGGGTAGACTTGGGAACAACAGCAGTTAAGATATAAGTCCACGCTCCTCAAAACCTCCAATCTCTTGATCAGAAGCCTTGCTGAGAGACGTAGTTTATAGCCAGGACGAACGGATGGAAAGGATATGACATTAAAAACATGAAATAAATGAGTCGGAAATAAAGACAATACTCAAGTACTTTGACAGAGGAGGGAAAGTGTGTTAGTGAAATGCAAAGCGCATTGGAATAGAGAAACATACCTTCCAAAAGATAAGCAAAGCATTAAGAATCAGAAAATAATTCGTTAGAAACAAAGAAAAGAGTACCGAACTGTTATATAATACCAGTCCTCCTATATGGCCGTGAATCTAGACCGTCTCTTCACAGATGAAGAAGAGATTCAGGACGACAGATATGTGATTCCGCAGAACGATGCTTAGAATGTGAGCTGTCAGCTCGAGAAGCTCTTGCCATGTCGAATTCTCTGCCTTTGGACAGAGTAGAACCCGGACGAGTCTATGCCGAAGGGCAGAGTCTCGCCCGGGGTGGTAGACAGATACCCGATCCCACGTATGCGGGGTCTACGGGCATTTTTTGCCCGAGCCCACGAGCTCGGATTTCTCCACATTAAATTTGGCCTTGTGCCGCATCCTGCCTCGTGGGGAGGCAGGTAAATATCGTAATATGCTGTCTAGCAGTGGTTTACCTACTTCACGGCGCTGGCGAGTATTGTAGTTTGTTGATGTTATAAAGATTACCATTTCATTTCCAACCCCCGTTCTGGTTACTCCTCATTCAGTAACCCTTTCTAGGTTACAACAGTAAAAACAAAGTTTACCCTCAAAAGCCATAAAAATAGAGAAAAATAGTAACAACCATATAATAATTGTACTTCGCTAGTTCGCACAACCGTTACGCCTTGCCAATACCTCATAAGTAATGCACTATAACGTTTTGGTCGCGTAGAAAGACAAAAGACATATCAAAGACGTTACTTGGTTTCAATGAAAGAAAGAAAGAAAAAGAAAGAAGTGTTTAACGTATCTAGTTAATACCTCAGAAGCAATGGACTATTCCGTTTTGATAGCGTGAGAAGACAAAAAATATTTCAGTGAGAAAATGAATGAAAGACATTAAGGTATTATGGTGGCTGTAGTAAGAATGGTAAGAATGTTTTGTTTGGGTGTAAGTAATATTATGGTATGTTTCGGTCAGTAATTGTGGCTAGCTATGTTTAAGATAAGACAGATTGAAAACCAGCCTTACCCTACACACCCTTTTTCCTGGTGTCACATCTTTGTATTTTTAAAAAGTAAATATTACTTTCCTCTATGGTAACTAGACACTGTGAATTTAAGCGCAGTACTAGATTGGCGGCAAGGTCTCTTTCGGATTCTTGACTTCCAGTCAAGTTTGATCTTCAATAATGTAAATGCAATGTCAGTCATTATCTTCTGACTTTCTAATTGTTGTGCACTTATTGTTCTCGCTAGTTCATAATGTGTTTTCTTTTTCTTATATTTTTTCACACTCATTAACCCCCTGCGTTTTAGTGGCTTTGTTGCCTTGCGTGGACTGAAATGATTAAAACATAGGTAGTTAGTTGCGTATTTCCTACTGGTTCGAACCCAGAGAAAAGCCAGGATCTAAAAAAGAAAAAAAAAGTATTAGTTGTAGCCCGAGTAAGTAAATACCCAAATGTATAAGTATGTATGTGCGTATGTGTGTGTGTCTTCCTGTATAGGTCTGTGCCAGTGTGTGTGTGTGTGTGTGTGCGTGCGTGCGTGCGTGTGTGCGTGCGTGCATGCGCGTGTATATGTATGCGTAAATATAGTTGGTTGGATTTTCGGGTGTGTCCCCATGCGCGTGTGTGTAACTCATTACCAGAAAAATTGCATATTCCGCAAGGCTCCATTTTGTCGAGCGGAAGTTGCACAAACAGCAAATGGGGTTCAAGTTATCTCAAATTTTAGTTTTATCAGAAATAATGATGTTACACTTAATTGGTTGAATGTTCCTCTGCTCCGTAAACATTGACCTCGCGGTTATCTTACCACTTTCTGCTCTCAAAATGCACACGTTGTGATACTTTTGTCTTTGTTGTATCCTCCTGCCACTGCGTGCGTGCGTGTTTTTCCGGTTTTGCTCTCTGGTTGTTTCATTCTATTCTGACCGGATACGGTGCCGTAGCTACTAGACACCCACAGATAAGGCTGACAGTCTGAAAAGTTCAAAACTGGTGAGGAAATCAAAATAAATGCTGAAGTTTATCAACTCTTTTGGTCGTCATCTGATGCGTTATCCTAAAAATAGGGTAACAATAGAGTTGTTTCTTTTCTTTTCTCTTTACGGGTATGGGCGGGATTTTCCCCAAGCAGCTCCATATGCTTTCAGTATAAAAAAAAATTATAAATAATTTTAACGTTTGTTATATTCGAAATGGGTTTTATTCCATTTGAAAATATACGACATGACTTTCAGAAGAATCTCTTTTTGATTCCAAGTATAAGTATCCTTTTTGTTGCCATTTTCTCTAAAGCTTCGCCGTTGCTCATGGGTTCGGTCCTTGGCATTCTCAGTATCCGTCTCTAGAACCACATTTCTGTTTCCTCAAGTCTCTTCTATCTCCGTGTCGCACTTCATTTCGCAGATATTGACATTTGTGCACTTTTGCTAACAGTCGTGTATTCTATCTTTTTGCAATTGATGTTTAGTATTTCACGAACTTCTGAAGGAGTTCCCGTAGCTTCCCTTCTGTGGCTGCTATCAACGCAGCATATTTCGCAAGAAAGTGATAGTAGCTGAATTGGGACATACACACACAAGACAATCGGATAACGCCCGACCTCTAAGAGGTGAAGCAGAATCTCTCACGCACCTGCAAGAGGAAGATCGAATATTGGAAGAAAGACCTAAAACCACATACCCTCGATCCAATCGACGTTAATTTGACAGTCTGCAATATAAATTTCCAAGAGGATAGAATACAGGTAGAGTTCAATGTCCAGGGCAGATCAAGAATAAAATATAAAAGGCTCAAACACTAATTAATGTTCCATGGTTATAATTTATTACATTGGAATCGTAATGACGATCCAATTCATCAGACCTACAAATTCAAAAAGCTTTTTGAATTTGTACGTCTGATGAATTGGATCGTATTTGAGCCTTATATATATATATATATATATATATATATATATATATATATATATATATATATATATATATATATATATAGTTGTATATTTAGGCAGCAATCCTTCTTTTATGCAAGTTTCATTAAAAACGACAGACAAGGTATTACGGTTAAGTTTTTTATTTAATTTTTCTTGTGTACGAAAAAGAGCTTTCTTTGCTGGACAAAGGGTGTGTAAGAACTGTCCAAATGTTTTATTTTTCCGAGCGCTTTCGGCTATATCTTTAGCCATTATCAAGGATGATTTTGATTTTTCTGCTTAATTGAGTGTGTGCATTATGTATATGTATTAGTGTGTAGTAGTGGTGTTTTAATTTCCGAATACGGTTAGCACGTTGTGGCTTTGTTCATAATTAATATTGTTAAGGGTAGACTTTTTCTTTTTTATTATTAAAGCCTCCATTATTTTTATCCTATTTTTCCTATGTATATATGTATATATATACATATATATATATACATATATATATATATATATATATATATATATATATATATATATATATATATATATATCTGTTTGCCGTTCCAAACAAAAAGTCATATAATAATAATAATAATAATAATAATAATAATAATAATAATGACCTTCAGTCTATTGTTAACTAGGGCAAATGATGGCTTATTTTTAAATTTTAACGCCTCCAAAATTAAACTCCTCTCTATTAATCATTTGAGATCCCTCTGTACTTGCCCTCAGCATGGCTGATTCTAACCCCCGGGAGATTGGCTCGTTGCGCCTTCCCGGGTTGACATTCTCGATTGACATGAAGTGGAAAGACTATATTGAATCCATTGATAGATCACCTGCTAACAAAGTTTGTTCACCGTGTCATCCTAGACAATTTTTCTCTTACATATTGTTTACTTATCTAAAAGTCTACCATTTGTCCAGGCTTAGAAAATTGCTGCCTTATATGGTCCGGTGCTCCCGCTATATATCTAGAGATCCTTGATAAAATCCAAAGAAGAATCAGCAATATGATTGTTCTTGACCTGGACTTCAGTCATTTTTCCAACGCCGTAAAGTTGCTTCACTGTGCCGTTTCTATAAATACTTTCATGGTAATTGTTTGAATGAACTCTTCGCTATAGTACCTTGACTTTAACTTAATTTAAGCGCAGTAGTAGACTGGTGACGAGGTCTCATCGATATAGGGATAAGTTGGCTGGATGTAACCGTAAAATTCTATGCTAACAGTTTCTTTTCTTCGTACTTCTCGCTTGTGGAACTCCCTTCCTGCTCCATGCTTTCAACCAACTTTAATCTTCAAAAATTTAAATGCAATGTTGTTATAGTGAAAGACACCTAGTCTATAGGTAATAGACTTTCCCACCTATTAAAAATAGGAGTCAGTAGTAGTCGAGGGGAGGAGTAGTGTTCAGTGACCACAACTCGATTACTCTGCGTAACACTACTCCTCCCCTCGACTACTACTGACTCCTACTTATAATAGGTGGGAGAGTCTATTACCTATAGACTAGGTGTCTTTCACTATAACAAATATCAATCGCTCTCTACTGTCCTCCTGATTACTCTTTTTATGTACTCGCTTCTTAGTAATGCTTCGGTTTTTTAATTCTTCCACAACCAGTAACCAGTCTTCGTGGTTTTACTGCTTTTCTTGGCGTAAACTTGATTTAAAAAAAAAAAAAAATTCTCGTGAAAATTTCACGATTTTCCTATTTTAATTTTCTGATTCATTTTAATTATTATTTTAATGATTGGATTGAATAAGCCTCTTTTTAGTTCTACAAGTATGAAATAACTGTGCAAATGACAAATGAAAATGTGTGAAATTGACAAGTATTTTTTTAAAATTTCACTGAAGCAGACGTTAAACACATGGACATTTTATCGCTTCTTTTTCTCACTGAAATCAAACATTACCTGTAATATGACTTTTCTGTCTTTCCTTGCGATCAAAATCGAATAGTACATTATTTATGAGGTATTGGCAGAGCGTAACGTATGTGCAAATTAACTAAGGAACAAGAAAAAGTATATAATAATATTTCCTTATCGCAAAGAATCCTAGTAAGGCGTAGATAGGTTCACCTATCGCACAGTTCACACACCTGTACGATCTTTTGAACAGGAGTAGAGGTTTAGCTTTGTTTCGTGTTCAGGATTTTGTTTCTTCGTAAGTTATCTCGTTTTCTTTCATTCCCAGTAGTCCCTTGCGTCTTAGTGGGACTATCGCCTTGCTTGGAGTCTAAGGTGCCGTGAATGATACACCCATGCACGAATGGTCCGAATGGCGCCGTGACGTGCCCAGTGTACGAACCATTGTACTAAGCCCATTGTACTAAGCCTCTGCTCGAATAGGAGAGGAGTTCATTTCTTTGAGACGGACACGCGAGCTGGATTTGTTTTTGAAGTTGACTTCTTCAGAACCTACAAGGTGGTGTAAGTTCAGAGTTTTTCTTTCTCCTAGACCGGTTGCCACCCAAGACTAAAAAAAAGTCTGTCCTTGTATTTACACATACCTGGGGGTGAAGAGATGGATTTATACCTTTCGCAAGGGTATTAGCGTGTAAGTGAATGTAATGAACTCGACTGGAATTCGAACTCAGCTCTCCGATTTCTCAATCCGAGAGCTTGTTTGGAGTGAATTGATTTAAAAAAAAAATGCTAAATGTATTATTCTCATGATGAACATTTGTAGTTACTTGTAATGTTGATTATATTATTGACAAAATTAATTTTTAATTAAATCTGAACGCCTTAAATCTGGCATTGATTTCTCTCTACATTATATGATTTTCTGAAGTAACATTTGAGGCTAAGATAATGATATCAATCTTTCAGTTTTTCCATAGCTTTTCGTCTTTTAACGCTGTTTACTAGAGCCAACCAAAGCGATTTTTAAATCAGCCTTCCTCTATTTTTAATGGACACGTGCGAACGATAAACCTAATAAAAATGTATTTTGAGTTGAGTGATGAGTAAAAAATATTGTAATGTCTACTTTTTATAAGGACGGTTGAAGCTTCCAACTTGCATATATAAACCCAATATTTCCTAGACTCTGTGGCCTGCTGTTTTATTTAATGAGTTTTATATCAACTCCCGGATTCAATGCGACTGAAATCTGAAGGAATAACCGCTTTCATTCTTTGCTACAGTTTGAAGTAATTTTTGAGGCGAAACAAATTTTCACTCGGCGCGAAATCTCATCCTGTCAAACGGTAGATCTGTCAAACCCTGTAATCTTTAGATAATCATATAAATATCTAGGGACCTCTTTACTGAGTAGAATAGAGACTAAATGTCTTACATAGAGCAAATCTACGAAATCGTGCTTATAAATATTCACATAGATGTGTAGGGAGCTGTCGAATACGTTATAGTGGCGTGGGGCTTATGGGTTAAAATGAACAGTTGATTTACCCACGCCAAAAAGATTGATGAATGGCGACGAAGCACACCGGTAACTTTAACAAAACAAAATGAGGTATTTATTCACGAACTCACACGCCTGAAGTAGTGCCAGTGGTTCGTTTCAGGAAAATAAATTAGAATTCATAGTGGTTGTATTGTCAGGAAGAGGAAATGTTCATACAGCAGATTAAATGATCTGACACAAAATAGTTAAAGGTAAAGCAGTTGGTTGTTTATCGAAGGGATATATGATTTGCATACGTTTAAAAGTAGACAAGAGAGACAGTTTGAAATACTTAGCTTTCTTGGATTGTTGAGAGAAAATGTTTGAATTGCTGCGTGCTGGTTAGAGGCCGATAATATAATTGGCGAATAATTTTACACTGGCGAGAACTTTAACGCTGGTTGCGAGTAACTTAAACGAAACCTTTCATATGATTTCAGATATTCTACTCTGGTTAAATCAATATTTCTCCTCATTGAAAGGACAGGTGACATTTCTTTAACATTTGATGAGGAAAGAGGGTTTAGATAATTTAACACTTACAGGATAGACCGAAGGCAAGATAAGCTTGTGAACTGAATTAGGGATTTATCCATTGTTTCCTATTTATGATTGGGTTTCTGGTTCCTTCTCAATTCTTCTTCAACACTACAGTTCTAAGGTCCCCGCCTAAACTCTGAAATTTTTACTATTTATTTATTTAATTTTCATCAGTAGATAGGAATGACTATCACCCACCTCCCCATTCTTTTGACCAGGAGTAGATGTTTATCCCATGCTTCCTGTTTAGGATTGGATTTCCGGTTCCTTCTAAAGTCTTCTCATTCTCTTTTACTGCCAGTAGCCGCTTGCGTCCTAGTGGCATTATCTCCTTTCTCGGCTGATTAAAACCGATTTTTAAAAATAACTACTTGACGAGTATCATTGATTCATTCATTGGTTCGCTTTCTACAGCTTATCAATCCTTTACAGGTTATTTAAAGCCAGAAAATATTTTTAGGTTGTAATAAGAATTTAATGATAAAAATCTTACTAATTAACCCATACCTGGTGGGAGAAGAGGTGGATTCATACCTCTCTCAAGTATAAATACCCTTGGGAAAGGTATGAATCCATCTTTTCAGAAGTGAATATAACAAACCCAACTGAAATTGGAACTCGGCTCTCCGATTAACAATTCCGAGCCTGTGCCTATTACACCACGCGCACATCCAAGCTTACAGCATCTGGTATACCCAGGAGGTTACCCAACTAGGTACTGACATGGCTCGACGTTGCTTAACGTCGGTGACGTACGGGAACCGATGTTTCAACGTGATGTGGCCGTAAACAAATAAACAAAAATAAACAGATAAATTTTAAAAAAGCAATATGGGGCGCTAAAAGAGATTAGAACAACAAAAGACATGAAACTGTGGAGAGCCGAGATAACCAATGGGCTGAAAGATAAGCCTCATAAAAAAGGAATAATGAGATTAAAAAAACAAAAAACGTTAACTTAAAAGTCAATAGCGACGGGATATCAAATATTGTTTAATTTGCTACTTGTAGCCGCTTGGTACCCCACTATTATAGTCTTATGCAAGAATAAATTTCGCAAATATTCATATTTAACACCGGCCATAGAGCAAGTATTGTTCTGAATTTGATCTTCTGCGAATTTTACCATTTTTTGGCCCTGTGTCAGCCGAATTGGAGCATTGGGTAGCGAGATACATTCGCTGAACACATCTCGTGGCGTAAGATCGATACTCAGCTATCGTAGTCCTTTTCTCGGCTCAGTGTAACTTAGGAAATATTTATAAGGCGCTAGAAAGTAACGGTTAACACGCTATACATGCAGACAAATGGCTCGTGTAAGGTGTTCAATCCTTTCTTGGGGGTGACACTATTGTAATGATATTCTAAACTGTGGTAAGTTTAGTAAATACCTATAGGGTTTTTTTAAAGCATTTCACGCAAGCAAAGCTGAAGTGTTACTAGTACGCAAGGGGTTACAGAGAGTGAAAGTAAGAGAAAAGACTTGGTATGGGGAGGAGTTGAAGAAAGGATAAAAAGAAGAACGAGGTTCAAGGCATCAGAAGATGTCATTATATTGTTTTGTCTTACAGCATGCCGACCATTTCCAGCTTGCTTAATGCCAATTTTGTGCCTTTTGATAAATACATTTATAATAAGAAAACATAGGTTCGGTTTGCACGAGATTCCAAAAGGTTGATGTCGGTCAGATGTGCATTCGAGTCAAAAAAGTAAACGTTGGTCCAGTTCGCGCGAGAGTAAAAAAGGTAAGGATTTTTCCGGTTTTTCACGAGAGTCAAAAAGTAGGGATTTGTCCGTATTAGAGTAAAATAAAAGGTAGATATTGGTCCTGTCTGTACTAGATTAAAAAGGTCGACATTGGTCCGGATTGTACTTGAGTAAAAACGGTAGATATTGGTTCGGTTTGCACTAGAGTAAAATAGGTAGAAATTGGTCCAGTTTGAACTCCGGTAAAAACGGTCGACATTGGTCCGGATTGTACTTGAGTAAAAACGGTAGATATTGGTTCGGTTTGCACTAGAGTAAAATAGGTAGAAAGTGGTCCAGTTTGAACTCGGGTAAAAACGGTCGACATTGGTCCGGATTGTACTAGAGTAAAAAAGTTCGACATTGGTTCAGTTTGCACTAGAATAAAAAGGTAGATATTGCTCCAGTTTATACTAGATTTTTAACTCAAGACAATCCGGACCAATGTCGACCTTTAAAAAAGTAGACATTGGTCCAGGTTGTACTAGAGTAAAAAAAAATCCCAACATTGGTTCAGTTTGCACTAGAGTAAAAACGATAGATATTGATCCGGTTTACAGGAGAGTTTAAAAAGGTATGTATAGATCAAGTATTCCTGAGAATAAAGAAGGTAGACAGGAGTCCTGTTTGCACGATGGTTAAAAACGTAAGCCCCGGTACGAGGTGAACGAGATTCAAAAAGGTAAACACAGTTTTGGCTAACAGGTTGCTGCTTTTTTCTTTGTGGGGATGTAGTCGACATATTCTTGACCCCAACCGACAGAGAAATAGTCTATAAGGAGTACCTGCAACAGCTGGATATTTAACAATATAGAATTGTAGAATAATGGTTAGAATAGAGAGATCGATTGCTAATGGATGCGTTGCAATTATAGCCTTATGTCAGAAATAAATAAAATTCCACCTGAAGGAATGAAAGTGGGCCAAGTGTTGCCAACTGTATTCGATTTAATAAGAAATAAATTTTCTATGATTCTATCGCCAGTGACCGGAAATTGGGGATATATTGTTTGTTGAATGTAAGTTAGTATCACTTAAAATGTCTACCACACAAGTACAAGAAATGAATAACCCATGGAAACGTCGAATATTTTGATCCTTGATTGGCCTCTTGATAAGGTTTAATCAAATCTTCAAGTATAGCTTTGACGGATAACGTTCAGTGAAGCTCTGATTTTAACGGCGTCAGAATCAGATTTCAATTTTCCTTAAGAAGGCAAACACTTCATTTAGACATTATACAGCAAAATGAAATCAAAGTGTCGATTTCCGCTTGTCGTCGCCAATCCGTAGCCCATTCATTGGGCTGCCTGCTTTACTGACAACCATTCAACTTCCCGTCTTAGTCTCGACTCTGTCTATTGGAGAGCTCTTTGCACATCTTGAATATTACAGACAAAATGGCTTCAGGGATTAAATATATTAAAGATACTTAATCGCGGCTTTACATACTGGACAGCTCCCGTCTTGTTCTTGTTGTTATTCTTCTTCTTCGTATCCTTTCAGGACGTGGGCGGCGATGGCTTTCCACAATTTCCTGTTCTTTGTAGCCCTGAGTAAAATATATCTTTTTACTATCTCTCCTAATCCCTCTGCTTCCAACCATTTGCATAAGCTCGTTAAGCAGATTATGCGCTGCGTGGCTCTGTCCCTCTTTCCTTCATGTTACTCATGTTCTGCGAGTGTCAAATTTTCCAAGCCCTGTTTCCTTACTATTTACATTATTCGGGCTGTTGTCCTCATCTTTGTCGCCATATTTATTACAACATTTCGGCCGTTGTACGCTCCGGCCTTCTTTAGGTGGTTGGAATGTCGAACGGAACCCTTTATTTCGCTCACTTGGAGAGGGGAATTAACCGGAGATAACTGATAGCTGACAACCATTAAAACATGGCACGTGGAACTAGAACAGTCTACCACAGTGAACGAAGTTCGACATTCCAACCACCTGAAGAAGGCCGGAGCTTACAACAGCCGAAACGTTAATATAAATATGGCGACAAAAATGAGGACAATAGCGTACATAATACCTCATATCAGGAATATAGGCAGATCCAGTTTCCTTATTATATGAACTTGAATTTTGAATTGACTCTTTCTGGTGCTAATTATAAGTGTCCTTTTTGGGTTCATTTTTTTTTTCTAAAAATTCGTCATTTCTCACATGTTCAGTCCAGATTTAGGAACATTCGTCTAAAGAATATTGGCCTAAGGAACATTTGTCTAGCGAATATTGGTCTAAGAGAAACCTGTCTAAGGACATTTGTCTAAGGAATAATCGTTTAAGGACATTGATCTGTGGAATATTCGTCTAAGGACCCTTGATCTATAATAATATTTTTTTAATAAATTAGCACTTTATTCATGTGCAAAACACTCAATTTTATTGATATTCACTATATTACAGAATAATATTTAAAACAGCAACATCAATTACTCATGATACATAATAAGCATTTATTGGCAAGCATTGTTTGTATATTAATACAACCCGTATTAGACCATAATCCTCGAAACGAATATATCTGAGACGTACACTACAGTTCAAAATTTTGATGCTACCACCAAAATTAGCATGGGATGAACTTGACAGAAGAGTGGAAGAAATTGAAAAAGAGTTCTTAGAGTCATTGAAAAAAGAATGGAATTAATTATCAAACGTATACATTGAGAATTTAATCATAAAATATCTTTTCCCTTTTTGTCATAATAACATTTCTAATAAAATATCATCTCTCATTTTTTTTTTTAACCATGTATAATAATTTTCTCTTATTGGAGAAAATTATTAAAATTAACAGGGGTGGCCTCAAACTTTTGCAGTGTAAATTCTTGAGGCGAGTGTTCCTTATACCAATATTCCTTACACCAATATTCATTAGACAAGTGTTCTGGATCCAGTTCCGTCCAAGGAGTTATCACAATCCTTCTGTAGAAACACATTCCGGTGTATTAAGTCGCTCCTCAAGTCTCTTCTCCATTCACTGCCACATGTGATACCGATATTACATAAGAGTTAAGCACGCTTTTCTTCGTTTCCAGTTAAATTTTCCTGTTTCTTAATACTTTGCTTAGCTTTTGGAAGGTATCTTTCGCTATTCCAATGCGCCTTCGGATTTCGGTGTCAGATTTCCCGTCCTCTGTCACTTCCTAGATATTCAAGTTTTAGCACTTGATTAATTTTGGTGTATCCAATTTGTAAGTCACATGCTGGGATTTTTATATTTCTGACAAACATATATTCTCTCTTCTTACATTTAATGCCTAGTCCTTTTTCTGGATTTCATTTACTACCTTCTAAAGGAATTCCTTTCTGTGTCTGCTATCAACACCGTGTCGTCTGCATATCATATGTTGCCAAGATTGCGGACGCTAATAATGATTCCTTGTAGGACATCTAATACTCTCAGGATTGCTTTGCTGTAAAGGTTGAATATGTCCGGTAAGAAAACAGATCCTTCCTTACAAAGTGTTAACTCCCTTTGCAAACCTACCCTCAAAATATATAAACCACGGGTTCGTAAACCAACAGGAATCGATCTGACTACAGCAGAAATGACCGATGGAATTACATTGCGAGCACACCAACACAACGAGCCGTTCTCTGAGCTTAAGTAAATCTGGGTTAAGGCAACAAACACGGGGGACAAAGTGAGGATTGAACTGGCTTCAGTAATAATGATCTAGGACATCTAATACTCTCAGGATTGCTTTGCTGTAAAGGTTGAATATGTCCGGTAAGAAAACAGATCCTTCCTTACAAAGTGTTAACTCCCTTTGCAAACCTACCCTCAAAATATATAAACCACGGGTTCGTAAACCAACAGGAATCGATCTGACTACAGCAGAAATGACCGATGGAATTACATTGCGAGCACACCAACACAACGAGCCGTTCTCTGAGCTTAAGTAAATCTGGGTTAAGGCAACAAACACGGGGGACAAAGTGAGGATTGAACTGGCTTCAGTAATAATGATCTCGGGAATAATGTTGCTAATCACGCGTGTTCGGTACGGTGAGGCACACTCTATAAGAACTAAAAGTATTTCTTTCACTTTGCTAAAACTGGCACAAAGCCTCAAGTACGCGGTTCCCAGTGAGGAACTCGCTACAGAGTAATTTAATCCGGGATTATATTGCTAAGTACACATAATGATGTGATAAGTCTGGCACAAGGACAGTTTGAAGGTGTGCCCATTGAGGATTGAACTCGCTTCAGTAGCAATGGTTTCCAGAATTATGTCGCTAATCAAAAATGCGTTATTCGTTGAATTACCTCCTACCTGAAAAAAGAGCAGTGGCTTTACCTAAGTATGGCACAAGGCCATATGTAGTAACGTACTCCAGTGTTATTATGCTAATAATACGATACGATGAGACAAACGATAACTGAACTAAAAGTATTTACTTTACTTTGCCATGTCTGGCACAAGGCAAGGAAGACGACGTACCCAATGAGGATTGAACTCGCCCGGTAGTAATGCTCTCCGAGGTTATGTTGCTAACTAGTCATTAACGGTACAGTGAGGCATCGCTAATTTACTAGCACAAGTACTTGAGTATGGGGTACCCAGTGAGGATCGAAGATGCTATATTAGGATTACATGGTTGCGAGACGCTCGCCGCCCGAACTAATATGTCTCAAAGGTTTTACTTTTTATATTTAAGACTTCGACATAAAGGCCGTCTTATACGGTGATTGCGCCCGACCTTTTAAACGTTTAGACATTTTTTTTTATGCCGAGGTGAATTAACGCTTTTATAATCCGGTCGTCAATATAGCGGAAACTACCTGTGTAATTTTATATTAAAAGGCTTTATCTGTAACGACTATCACGTTTCCCTCTTCCGTTCAGATTTTATCTTATCTCTGTATGCTGATACTCTATGCGCCTCGCTTTAGTCTGGCACAGGGACACAACAGTGGCCCATATATGGAGGAGCGAAAACGCTTTTAAAAGCCCGCGCGGTGATATTGTTAAATATCGCTCAATCTTGAATAACATTATCCCTGTATACTGACTTGGGTAATACTACTACTACTACTACTACTATTACTACTACTACTACTAATAATAATAATAATAATAATAATGATAACAATAACAACAACATCGAAGACGATAATAATATTATTATTATTATTATTAAATTTAAAAATCAGGAAAAATGGATCTCCAGGGATGAATGTAAGCAATGCAGAATGGTAATGATAATGCTATTATTATTATTATTATTATTACTATTATTTTAGTAGCAATAATAATAATAATAATAATAATAATAATAATAATAATTATTATTATTATTATTATTATTATTATTATTAGACTATGACTTAAAGAAATGCAAAAAAATGTTCACACAAATACAGCTCAAAACTTGCGAAGGGATTTATCTATGTAAAATGTGTGTGGGTTTGATCGTATGTTATTTTATTTTCATTTTTATTTATTCTTTTTACATAAATGTTCAGTGGAAAATTTCTGACCTTAGTCTCTGGTTGGCACCCGGAAGGAAATGAGTTGACAACAGAAATCAAAGGAATAATAATAATAATAATAATGTGCTCCACAACGCAAATTCATAACGGAGAGCATGAAAACTGGAAGACTACACTAAACCTAAACCATACAAACGGGTCATTAACATCGAGACCAATCAACATCAAAAGCGCGATCTTCCAAGGAGATACATTGTCACCACTACTCTTTTACCTTGCATTATCGCCACTCAGCTGCCTCCTGAATAACAGTAGCTACGGATACAAGACACAGAATGGCAAACTGAATCACCTATTCTATATTGATGATCTTAAAACGTTTGCCAGCAGAAAAAAACTTACCATTGTCAAAACCATCAGCGAAGACATTAGGATGTTGTTCGCAATCAACAAATGTGCCAAAGCCACCTTCAAAGACCTCGATATCAACAACAAGATTAAGGAACTAGGCCAAGATGGTACATACAAATACTTAGGAATTAATGAAGGAGATGGAATACAACATTCAATTATGAAGGAAAAATATTATAGGAGAGTGCGTTTGATACTAGAAAGCGAACTTGATGGGGCCAATAAAATGAAGGCTATCAACACCTTAGCTACATCCGTAGTAACATAGAGCTTAATAATACAATATTAAATGTAAGTTAAATGACATTAAAGGACTGAACACCAAGACCTGAAAAATGCTTAAGATCCGAAATGCACCACCCGACATTAGATGTTGATAGGCTATACATACCAAGGCTTTTAGCAGGCTGAGGTCTAATACAAGTTGAACTAACTCTAAAAACTCCCCTACAAATAGTAAAACATCAAATCCATTCCATCGACAAGGAAGCTGCACTCTTCAAAAAATACCTGAAATCTTGCAAGAAAAAAAACCCATCTACGCCAAATGAGTAAAATAGAAAGCAAAATAACTTGGCCAAATGAAATTACAAAAAAAGAAAAGAAAACTGGGAGGACAAGGTGTTGCATGGCTGATACCTAGAAAGAACGAAAGAAACAGATGTCAACCAACAGAAAATACATCAGTGGCTGAGGAGCACCAGGTTGAAAGCTGAAACAGAAGGACTAATTATTGCAGCCTCGAAGCCAGATCCTATCCCTGTCACATAATCAAGGATGGAACTAACTCAAAATGCAGGATCATCGTAAAATATAATGAAACTGTCGACGATATCTGAGGATGTTCGGAATTAGCCAAAAAAAAAAAAAAAGAACATACCCACAGACATAACAAGATAGTGACTGACATATGTGCACTGGAAGATATGCAAGAAGCACAAAATCGAAACCACTGAGAGATGGTATGAGCACCAACTAGACAGAGTTAACCAAAATAACGATGTAACTATTCTTTGGGACATGTCAATTCAAACTGACAGGGAAATAAAAGCCGACAGACATCTATATTATCATAAAAGACAAGAAATCCAGGAAGTGTATGCTTATTGACATAGCAGTACCATCTGAGAGAAACACCTCATTGAAAATTATCGAGAATTGTCCAAATACAAGGACCTGGAGATCGAGATTAAAGGATTAACATCAACATACAAATTGCCTAGAAGATCGCCCAACTAGAAACATCATATATATTATCATAAGTGCTATCAATTAAATGACAATTATCCTACAGGTCCTAAGGATCATAGTTTGGACCCGGCTCTACAGAATACAAAGCAGGAAACATAGCATGCACAAATAATAATAATAATAATAATAATAATCACAATAATATTAATTATTATTATTATTATTATTATTATTATTATTATTATTATTATTATTATTATTATTACATTTAAAAATCAGGGGAAAATGGATTGCCAGGGATGAATGCAAGCAACGCAGAATGGCAATGGTAATATTAGCCGTTTCCCTATAAGGAAACATTTACCATTGTCCGAGCGCCCAGTATTCTTTTCGGCTGAAATTTATAAAATCTTTCTCTTAAAACACTTTTTAGGAAAACAGGTTTCTCAAGTCCAATATCTGTTATCACCTGTTTCAGTATTGATGGAGGGTTTCTTTCATTATTATTATTAGTAGTAGTAGTAGAATTATTATTATTATTATTATTTTAGTAGTAGTAATCATATTTTTTTTCAAAACTGTTCAGTGGAAAATGTGATGATGTTATTTCTGACCTTAGGTCTCTGGTCGGGACCCGGAAAGAAATGCGTATATAGCAGAAACCAAAGGAAATAATAATAATAATAATAATAATAATAATAATAATAATAATAATAATAATAATAATAATAATACGATACAGATGTGGACTCGAAAGAAAGTGATAAGATCAAAAACTACCAGGATTTAGCTAAGGAGTTGAAGAAGTGATGGAACATTATTGCTTTGGTAACTCCTGTAGTAATAGCTGCACTTTGAATACCTGAAAGCGAAGCTTGAAGGAGCACGTAAGGAAAATTAGAATTGAGACTAAAATTGTAGGCCACCAGAAAACAGCGATCATTTTTCTACGACGATTCTCCTAAAAGTTCTAGATTTGGGAGAAGTTTTGTTGGCAATATTCTGGAAGAACAGAATTTCTATTGAATGTGTAATCTGCAACACTAAAATTACACTGCTTCATTATGCTCTCCTCAATTGCATAGTCTAGTTTAGTGTTGGAACGCACGGTACGATCGATCGAAAAACCGAAACTCTTCATACCAGTTGTTAGGGATTATTATTATTATTATTATTATTATTATTATTATTATTATATTTCGATTTCTACTATGGTCACCCTACCTACCAAGTTTGCGGTGTTGTGTTGTTATGGCTACATTTCATGATTTGTTCTCTAAGTCCCATAACATCACTCGTATTACATGGACAAAATTCTTCTTAGTGTGTGGACTGTACTTATCAAGACAATTTTTTGTATTTCTCTTAAGCTGGGATTTCCAGGGATTAGTACTACTACTATTATTTATTATTATTATTATTATTATTTTTATTTTTTATTTTTTTTAAGCGTATCACCCCAAGCAAGGCCGGTGGCCACTATCACGCATGGGGTTACAGAAGGGTTGGAGGAAGAGCAGATAGGAGTGGTAAAGGAAGGGATGTGGAGAAAGAGAAGGACGGAGGGTCGATCGAGGCAGGGGGGTTACGGGAGATATAGAGCGAGAGCAGATAGGAATGAAAGATGTCAGGAAGTGGATAGATCAAGGCAATTGGAGATGACGATTGACGCTACACTTAAACCGTTGGAGATTGTATTTGTCACGGAAACTGTAGTAGGGAAGGGAGTTCCATAGGCGAGATGTGCGAGACATGAAGCTATTGGAGTAGAAAAGACGTCTACATCTAACAGTTTCAACGGTGAAGGGGTGGGAACGGGATGCCAGCCTCGTAGGACGCTTAAATTCACGAGGCTTAGGGACAAGCGAAAGCAACTCGTTAGAGCAATTACCGTGGAAGTACTTGTAGAAAAGGCAGAGCGATGCAACATCGCGTCTGTGAGAGAGCGACTATTATTATTATTATTGTAGTTGTTGTTGCTAGAAAGGAAATCAAATCTGACAAGAAAACACCAAACTTAGTAGTAAAACGATAAAATAAAAACAAAGCAGCATGAGATTGCCATCAGCAGCTGCTCGAAATAAAGGATTCAAAATTGTCGGAATACCGGATGAAACCCGAGCGGAAAACCGAAGGATACGCCAGGTAAATCGTAATAAAAACCATACAAAAAATGATGAAATTACTTTAGATAATCGTACAAGTAATGTACCTCGAATCCCGGTATACTGGCAAAAGCGGGGAGGACGATGAGAGGGGAGACTATTTTACAAAAGTACACATATATTAAACATATAATACATGAATTCTATAAATAACAGTTGCATTCATTTCTGATCACCGAATATACTTTACTCCCTAATTTTCAAAGCGTTTCATCGACACTTTCATATGGCTGTCATGCATGGCAGCAAACCGTTCAGAAATATCTAAACAGTATGAAAACACTTGTGCGGAAAAAAGGCTTTGAGCGAGTAAAGCCTGGGGGTCTTAGTAAAGATCGTTCTTTTTGGAACCGTAGACTGGCACTAGAGAATCACAAACAAAGAACGGTACCAAATAACAGAAACCACATCACTTGAGATCTACCAATAGCAGCAACAACTGAAACGGATAGCACATGTAACTCGAAGAGAAAATAATGACATAATCAAGGTGTTAATATTCAACACTACTTCAAATAGAAGGTCTTGAAATAAGTCCCCATCAATACTCGAAAGAGCGATAACAGCTACTGGACTTGAGAAACCCGTTTTCCTAAAATGTGTTTTAAGAGAAAGATTTTATAAATTTCAACCGAAAACAATACTGGTTGCTCGATCAATGAATGCCAAATGTTTCCTTGTAAGGAAACAGCTATTAGGTTGGTGCAAAAATAATGTCGTTTTTTGACGTTCAACTTCATGTGAGAAGACGACATTATTTTTGCACCAACCTAATAATATTACTATTATCTTTACCATTCAGTTTTGCTTGAAATAATTCCTGGTAATCCATTTTTCCTGATTTTCAATGTATTTCTATAACCACTTCATTTACAATAAAATTACATTATACATATAATAACCTTATTTTATCATTTTCAATTACTCTTGTTCATGACGACTGACAATCATTTCTTGATTTTCAATCTATTTCTATAACCTCTTGATTTCCATTAACTTGCTCAAAACTGTAAAATTCAATGTTTTGCCATCAAACGTTTGCATTATTTTTTAATTTAGGTGGGAGTAGTGAAAGTGACTTATGTACAACAGGCTAATGAAGTCTTAGAAAAGTGGAAGAAATACTTGTAGCTCTTGGATAATTCCTGTTAATTCACCCCAAATAATGTAAAGTTACTTATCGAAAATATTAATTCGCCACAAGATAAATTTTAAATCAAAGCTTGTTTGTTTTTTATTAAATTTTTGGCACTCTTTTGGAATTATAAATTTTAAATCAAAATTTATTTAGCTTGCCTCACAACAACTCCAACCCTCAGAATAAAAAATGACCAAAAATCCGGGAGTTATTCACATTTCGTAAGCGCGGATGACATTCAAGGTACTTACAAGGATTTTTTTTTTAAATTTAAAAGACAAGAAAAAAAATCTGTTTTTGGCTTCTTTTTTTTATCGGGGTGGCCGCGAACGTTGTCTCCACATTTTAAAATAGCACACCCGAGTTATACACAGTTGGGACGATCGCAAAGGTCAATCGAACCGGAATGCAATGGAAGGGCCTCACTCTGGGAGAATTTAGTGTGAATTTTAGTAAAAAAAAATATTTTTATTTTGGGATGAATTAATATTTTGGGGTGAATTCACAGAAAAGTGTGATCAGCAATATTGTCCTCTAGATCATTACTACTGAAGTCATTTCAATTCTCACTGTGTACCACGTGATTGTGGCCTTATGCCAGAACTACTTAAGCCCAGAGAGCGGTTCGTTGTGCAGCTGCACTTGCAATATAATTCCGTAGACCGTTACTAATGTAGTCAGTTTAATTTTTGCTGGTTAACCCACCCGTGGTTTATACATTTTGGTGGGTGAGTTTGCAAAGAAAGTTAATATATTGGAGGGAAAGATGTGTCTTCTTACCGGAATTATTCAACCTTTACAGAAAAGCAACCCAGTGAGTATTAGAAGTCCTACCAGGATTCGTTATTCTTTAGAAGATATGCAAATGACACTGTGTTTATAACTGTTAAGAGAATCTATTTTTATGAAAGAAATATGAAAGAAGGTTAAATTTTTTTGGAAGACCTAATATGCCTTAGAAAGTGGTTGTGTCTTCCAAAGCATATAAGCAACACAGCTACCTATCGGAAAATGGGTCAATTGAAACTCCCTATCGCCTCTATCACAGAAGAATACAAAGCCGGAAAATCTCGTACAGCGATGATGTTGCGATTTTGAAACGATGTAGAGATCCGTAACAACCATCCAGAAGTAAAAACCTACAAAACGTTGAAAGGGAAGAAGCAGTTAATACTGATATTTGCAACCTCAAGCACAGTAGGCGCAGTTCAAGAAGGTGAAAGTGGATTAGGGACTAGAAAGTTCACATTATATTGCAATAATACAAACGTACAGAAAAGAGTTGCAATTTTAACAGAAGTCAGGCTGGTGGAGCAGGAAAAGAGATACGTTCACTTGGTACAATATAGTCATCAAGGACAGTGTTTAAGATGAGAGGAGAAGATGATAGAACGAAAATTAAGCTCTGGTCATGGGAACCTGCTCATCTGGGTTTCCTGATTAAGTCTACCTATGACATCTTGCCATCCCCAGCAAATCTTGTTCGTTGGAAACTTTCAGATAACCCCACGTGTAAATGTGGTGAACATGGTACTCTGAGACATATCCTTTCTGTCTGTCCATTGGGTCTGAAAGAAAGATACACGTTGCGACATAATCAAGTCTTGAAGGTGTTTTAACTTTCCTTCAGGAAGAAGATTGATAAAATCAATGAAGGAAAGGGACCTTCCAAGCAAGTGATGACTAAAGTACAGTTTCACAAAGAAGGCAGAAGAACTACAACTTGAGGATCTCAAATAAAAACAATGGAGGATGAAGATGGTCAGGAGAAAGAAAAATTGCAGCAGACCTCGATTCTGTACTTGTCTTTCCTATTGTAGCAACAAGCCAACGGCCAGATGTAGTGTTATGGCTGAAAATAACATAAAATTACTGTTGTTGGAACTGACAGGCCCTTGGGAAGACAATTTAGAACAGGCAGAGTAAAGAAAAGTTGAGAGATATGAAGACCTGGCAGACAAATGTGAAGAATGTGGATGGAAAATTGAATTCTACCATCTAACTGTGGGATATCGTGGTTTTGTCGGAAAAGATGTTTGCAGTGTGTTCAGAAGACGATTTAACTACAACAAGGATATAAAAAGCGTGGTAGCAGATCTTCAGGAGACAACGGAAAAAGCATCGCTCTTTATCTGGTTAAAGCGTGACAGTTGTTTGGAGAACAATTGATGACGGGAAAGACACTTTAGCGCCGATCCAAAAGGAGGCTCCTCAACGGACTAGCTCCGCCATAGTAGAATGCAGTAGAGAAAAAGGGGCAAAACTGGATGTCGTGGTTCCTCCTGATGATTGATTTTAGATTGGATCCATTAATGGAGATGCTAACTGGTAAGGAAGACCTTGTTTATTTTCCCCTTTAAAACTGTTATGAGAATCTATTTTTATGAAAGAAACTTCTCTGCGTCATTTAGATAAAAGACTTCTCCGAGTTCTCTTTGATGTGGTCGGATGGTCTTACAAGTGGAAATCTTTCATTCGGATATTCGTATTCGTTGGTTGGCACCAAAATGAAGCGAGTTGGCTGGCAAAGTTCGTTGTTACAGAAATCTACTTCAGAGCAGTCCGTTTGCTACCATTCGCTGATCTGACATGTAAACTATAGCGCAAAAAGCGCAGCAACTACCGAGTGAAGTTATTTTGAAGTATTTTTAAATTCGTGCCGATAAACCTTCATGTTTCTCCGTTTTAGCCACTGACCAAATCACTAAAACCCTAATGAAACTTTTTTTTACTATAAAACTTAGTCTTCTTGTTCCATTTTCTGTTCTTTATTTAGTTTCTTTTGTCACAATGACAGACACAGAAAGGAAACTACAGTATCTCCTACAGAATGAAAGCGTGAAGAAAGGACTAATCAGTCAGTCAATTATGTGCCATGCATGATACACGCTTAGGCGATCATGTATCTTTCGATACATGACTGACGAGGCAGATTTTTCCCGCAGTAGGTTGCCATTTCTTTCTGCTTTAGACCAGTTGCCATTCAAGGTTATAGAACCCGGTCTGTCCTGCTATTTGCTCATATCTGGGGTGGGGGAAGAAGAAAATTCATACCTTTCCCAACGGTATTAGCACGTAACTGAATGTAATGGATCTGACTGGAGTTTGAACTCGGATCTCCGATTCCTCAATCGGAGTCACTATCTATTACTCCACCGTGCCAGCGACTAAAAACCTTGCTTGAAATAATTCAGTGACTTGACACAAAAAGTTGTGAGTTCAATACCTGGCCACAGCAGAGGTGAACAAATATGGGGGAGTTGAGTTACTAAAGGTTTGGTTTGTTTTGTTTTACGGCATATCAACCTCAATGGGTTATTTAATGCCGACAATTTTTATTGCTGGTAATATTTTTTTTCAAAAATGTATTGCTGTTAATATTCTTTTTCAAAAATGTATCGCTGGTAATAATTTTTTCCTCAAAAATTTATTCCTTGTAATAATTTTTTTTACAAAGTATTTCTCGTATTAAAACCTATTTTTACACTTTCATAGTCTTTTGACAAAAGTTTGGGGGTTCACTATTTATCCATAACTAGAACCCTAACAGGTGCTACCACCCCCGGTCGGGGTGGGCCCTGGGAAGACCAGCAATTAAGATGTGGTTCCACGCTCCTCAAAACTTCCTGATCAGAGGCCTTGCTGTTGGACGTAGTTTATCGTCTTACCCAGGACACGGATGTAGTTTATCGTCATGCCCAGGACGGGTTACTATAGGCAAATAACCGAAACTGAGATATAAAGGATTCGTTACGAAATTTCAACGTATATCACCTAAAGAAGGCCGGAGCGTACAACGGCCAAAAGGTCGTGAATATGAAAATAAAGATGACGACAATAATCCGAACAATGTAAATAGTGTTGCAATATCTCATCTTATAAATATAGACAGATACCAGCATTAAAGAAGTGCAAGAATTTAAATATCTTGGAAGTTTTTTTTATGGTAAATGCGACACTGAAATCCGTGCACTTAAAAATGCCTTTCGAAAGCTAAGCAAAATATTAAGAAACAGGAAAAACTGGTAAGAAACAAAGAAATTAGTACTAAACTCTTATGTCATATCAGTCCTCCTTTACGAACGTGTATGCTGGACATTCTCTTCATAGATGACAAAAAGGCTTGAGAAGGATCCTGGGAATATTTTAGGAAAATATAAATAAAAAGTGTGTCTATACTTAGAATCAGAAAGAGACAATTGACGATAGGATAAATAATGGAACATCTGACATTCACATGACATATTGAAAGGAAGAGAGACAAAAGAAAACTGCATATAACCTACCCAACAACCTTCTTTAAATAGATGGCACAACGGGGATTGGGAGATATAACGAAAAAATAACCTTACTTAAAGCTGCAAAGAAAAGGAAGTTGAGGAGAGCCATGATCACCCATGCTCTAAAGAGACACGGTACATAGAAAAAGAAGAAATTATTTCCTTGCCTGAAAAGTAGATATCATAAAAAATGCGAGAAGAATTTTTTATCTGAAGTCTTTTGCAACTGATTTTCTGTATTATATAGGTCAGGTGTTCACATTATATTGAATAGAAAACAAAAGCAAAAATAAGAACAGATGTGAGCGTGAGAAGCCCGTCCCATTAGCAATATTATTCTGCCAGGGGGACATAAATAACTGTCGAAGGGACAACCCTTCCGTTAAAGAAGTCGGGTGAACATGATTGGAAATAGCTAAAGCAAAAGTAGAGGTAAAGTCAGTGGGGAGTAAAATAAAAACAGCAAACACGTATTTTTAAAGTCATATCAATTTAGAACATCAGTAAACATGGCACTCCACAGCTTCCTCCTCTTTATGATCTGTGTCTTGACTTAACTTAGAAAAATAGTGGAAGAGTTTCTCTTTGCTCTCTATATGATGTTGAATCCTTCGCCAAGACTGGCTACCAGTCAAGTCTCATGAATTTGTTTCACCCTGCTGGACTTAGAATTTAACTGAGACTTCAATTTACGCCCCAATAGCCGTTACAAATTCCCTTTTTTATATAACGAGTGGGACTAAAGTTCACCTCAGGCCTCAAGTAGAACTCGTATATATATATATATATATATATATATATATATATATATATATAAAAATTATGTGGTGCAGGTTCAATTTACATTACGCGAATCATTCATACGAAAAGCAGATAATGAAATTAATGATATAAATGGCAAGAATCACTCTCGCAAACAATTTTTAATAATAAAATACATTAACTTCGAATCCGTTAATGAATTGTATGATCCTTGTTTATAAATTCCGGTGATTGTATGAAACAATTGAATGGTAGTAGTAAAAAAGACCTTAAAAAAAACGGAATTTATAAACAAGGATCATACCATTCATTAACGGATTCGAGGTTAATGTATTTTATTATTAAATTTGTTTGCGAGAGTGATTCTTGCCATTTATATCATTAACTTCATTATCTGCTTTTCGTATGAATGATTCGCGTAATATATATATATATATATATATATATATATATATATATATATATATATATATATATATGATCCCTCACTAAAGATGTCAAAAAATGGCCAGTTTCTTTGACCGTTTCAGCAACTAGCAGACACCTCCAGTCATACTCTATCTTTACCAGAGCCAGATCAGACCAAAAATGGAGTACTGCTGTCATATCTGGGCTGTCTAACTTTCCAGGCTGGATAGAGTTCAAAAGCGGCTACCCTGCCTTTCGCCGAGAGAAAATGTCGCAGGTCTATTGTCTCTCTAAACCAATTTCCATGTCAAAATTTCTGACGAGCTATATTCCTTAGCTTCACCAGTTCGGACCTTCACATCCAAGACCACCCTTGTCACCTACACAGGAATGAATCCTCCTATTAGTAAGGTGCGTCTCTGTCTTTAAGCAGAGTGCACTCAGGGGCGGCGCCGTTAAAGGACAGAGTCGCAACTGAGGAAAATTATACCGAAAGATGCCCAACCCCGGGGAACAGCTGCCCAAGGCCGCGCCCTCTCATTGCACCAAAGAGAGGGATCGGTGCTCGCACCGAGGCCAGCACAACCGACGGTTCTGGGGGCTGCTGGCAATTTTTGTTCCCAGCTTGGGTGTACGCGCTCGGGTCCCCACCTTCAAAACTGACCTTGTATCACAACTTAGTGGGGAGACAGAGTAAATACCTAATATTTCATTAGTAAGAAGGAAGTTTTATTTGGACAACTTCTTCCCAAGAGCCGCTACTTCGTGGGACAGCCTCTCGAGAGGATGGTTTCCCGAATACTATAAACCTAACCCCTTCATGTCAACGTTCACTCGTTATCTTTCCTATATATCTTCATAAACGGCACTTCTTACCCTCCACTTATGTCTACACGACTGTTTCATTTAGTAACCCTCTAATTTGAGTGGCTCTTGGGCCTTGTATTGGGTAAGCAGTTAATAAATAAAATATGCTATTTGCATTCAGGATGTGGGCAATCATGGCTCACCATTGATTTCTCTTTTGTGATCTCCGCTTACACCGTTCAACGAAGTTACGCAACATCGAGCCTGGTGAGTAGCTAGATGGGTGACCACTTGCGAATACCAGATGTTGTAAGCTTGTATGTGCGAGAGGTGTAATATACAATGGCTAGAAATTGTTAATCGGAGAGCAAATTCCAATTCCCGTTGGGTTCGTTATATTCACCTAGGCGCAAATACCCTTGGGAATGGTATGAATATACTTCTTCTCCCCCCGCTATGGGTTAATTAGTAAGACTTGCATCACTAAATAATTATTATCTAAAAAATTCTTACAATCTACGAATATTTTCTTACTTTAAATAGCCTGAAAAAGGTTGATAAGCCGTAAAAAACGAATCAGTCTTTTGTAATTTGACATGATTACTTAATATAATGATATTGTTTTCCATTGCTTTCTAGACAATTTTGACTTCAGATTAGTACATTTCTGAGAATATCTACTACCCCAGACCAAAGGTATCAGTTTACCCTGGATTCATCCCTTTCCCAAGCATATTTGTGGAAAAGTGAACGCGACAGACGAGGACAGAAGTTGAACGCGGCTCGCCGACACCATTTTCCACTTGGTGAACCGTTACGCTAAATGCACATCGGAGCATATGGAGTGCAACCCACGTTGAAATAGAAGCATTACATTTTTATATATATATTCTTTCTTCAGACTGAACTTACTAGAAAGACCTGTGAAGATTTTCACGGTTGGGTTTCAGGAAGTTGTGGAGAGCCATTAACGCTAACGCCCTGAAGGTACACGGCACATAGAAGAAGAATCCTCCTAGAGACTATTTAAACTAACTCTTTCTTTCTTCCCTATATATAAACTGAAATTATAAGCAAATAATTTTGTGACTGAAAATTTCACTGAAATATGTTGGAAAGCTTTCACCACAAAAATACGATCTTTAAGCAAAATAGTCACAATATCTGGAAAACAGTAAACGTCACCTTAAATTGACGCCTGGAGGCTATGGGTTAATAAATCTTGCTTTTTGATGTCAACGGCTACATAAACAGATCGTTTATTAATAATAAAAATATGTGTAATCTTGGGAATTACTGTTTTTCATACCAGCCACACAACACATTTAAGTGTTTATTTGTGTTGTTCAGAAAACAATAGCTGATCCTATTATACGCTAATTAAATGTTTGTTTTGTCACTCAGCGTTAAATGAGAACCGGCAGAAGAGGAGTTCAAAAGTTTGTGTTGACATTTTCGAAGCAGGATAAGAAGAGAAAAGAATTCTTGATAAAATTATTAAAACATTTCCAAAAAGCAGTTAATAAATCTGAAATTCTTAATTCATTTACAGTGAACATTTCTTTTCTTTTTTAAATTAAAAAAAATAATAAAAAACAAATATTTATTTATTTTTTAGAGTCTGTCTATATTTCTGAGATGAGGTCTTATGTACAGTATTTACATTAGTCGGACTATTGTCCTCATCTTTGTCGCCATATTTGTCACAACGTTTCGGCCGTTGTACGCTCCGGCCTTCTTCAGGTGGTTGGAATTTCGAACCGAACCCTTTATTTCGATCACTGGGGTAGACTGTTCTAGTTCCACGAGCCATGTTTGATGGATGTCAGTTATCAGTTATCTCCTGGTAATTTTCCCTCTGAAAGTTCTCCACTGCCTGAAACGGGTATTGAACTCACACTCTTTGGGTCTGTCACTGGATCTAACCAACGCCTTTATCCACTGTACCATGTGTCCTTGATTTATTTTTTAATTTATTTATTTAAGTTTATGTCATATCCGTCCGCCTCCCTAGCAGTAGGTGCACCACGGAGTCATGAGTAACGGTTCGGATTGAAGAATCGGCGAAGTGAGTTCGTATTCCGGTTGAGTTCCTTACATTTACTTGTCGGATTTTTATACAGTGTAACCCGGATATAAGATACCCGGATATAAGAGAGATTTTCTCTGGTCCCAAATTAGAGCCTGCGTTAAAGTATATATAATAGACCAAACCCGGATATAAGAGAAACCCGGATATAAGAGGCTTCTTCTCCGGTCCCGACAACTCTCTTATATCCGGGTTACACTGTATCGACGGATTGGGGGAGGGGAAAACTCGGACAGATAGACAACTCAGAAGCGTCGTACCCGAAACTTGACGTGAAAATAGGAAAAAAAGATAGAACAACTTGCCTGTTAACAGGATCTTCCTGTTGGTATCTTAAGGAAGACTGAATATGTCTTATCTATGCCACACTGTAAGACAGTGAATATATCAATGCCTTATATGATCGAGATGCTACAGGGTGTTGCGGCAAAATCCGACACATGACAAAACGAAATCGGCAATAAATACAAAAGTTGTATATGCAGAGACCCGACAGTTTATTTAGCAACAGTTAGAGTTACATACTACCTTATTTTTCAATGTAGCCGCCACCGGAGGCGACGAGCATCTCAAGGCGGGCGCGAGATGAGTCACGCGCTTTGGTGACCATGTCCTTGTCCATAGCGGCGAACCCCATCATGATGGCAGCCTTCAGAAAGTAGACCGTGTTGTGGGCGTGCTTGTTGGTCTTGGCCTCGATCACGCCCCAGAAGAAATAGCCAAGGTGGTTGCAGTCGGGTGAGGAGGGTGGCCACAAATCCGGCGACTAGTAGTGAGGAACATTGTTGAGCAGCCACGCCTGGGTCGTCTTGGCGTTGATTGCAGGAGTGGAGTCCTGCTGGAAGACGTAGGGGCGTCCGGCGGTGATCTCGTCCATCCAGGGCTTCTCCACGCTCCTCAGCACCTCCTGGTAGATCTCAACGGTGATTCTCGGGCCCTTTTGAAAGAAGAACGGAGGCATGACGTCCCCCTCGCTGGAGGTGACGCCAATGACCATGACGGAAGAGGGAAACTTCGTATGCTTCACGACAGGAACCTCCTCTATGTCTTTGCAGATCCTCCTGTCGTTCTGCCTGTTGCTCGTCTGGTCCTGGATGAAATTCTTTTCATCAGAGAAGAATCTCAGCTTCCCGGCGGACCCATGCTTGAGCTCGTCCAGCAAAGCCACCGCCTTGACCTTCCTCGACTCCCTGTAGGCATTCGTGATGAGCATGCGGTGAGACTTGAGGTAGGTGGAGTAACCAATGTCCTTCTTGATCGTTCGGCAGATCATCGACTTGTGACAGCGGCAATCTTGGCGTAGCTCTGGTTTCCAACATTGTCGATTGTCTCCTTGACGGCGGTGACGAACTTGTCGGTTCTAACAGCCGAAGAGCGAAAGTTGTGGGTCTTTCGTTTGGCAGTAAACTCGTCCTTGTTCTCACACTCCTTTCACTTCCTCGAAATGTCCATGACCATGGTCTTCTTGAACCCAAACCAGGCCATCACTGCTCTGCGCTCATATTCCCTCGTGGAAAAGGGTAGAGAGAAAAACGTTAGTTAGTTGTCAAACTGTCGGTTATCTGCATATACAACTTTTGTTTTTATTGCCTATTTCGTTTTCTTTTTGTTACGTGTCGGGTTTTGCTGCAACACTCTGTAGAGCTATATATTGTTAATATGATTTGATATGCTAATGTCTTAGCGCTAAGGAAACATAAACAGCTTCAGTTGAAATTTGGACTTGATCTGTAGTTTTCGGCTTCCGCGCTAGCAACCACGGGATATAATAGGACAGAGAGAAAAACTTGGTTTGTGTGTTTTTATGGTTACATAAATGTAACCTGGTTTATAATTACCAATTATTTGGGAAGGTTTAAATTGTCTTCTTTTGCATTATTGATTGAAAATTTATTCACCAATTATGAGAAATGATATAAAATAATCCTTCTCTCCCTTCATTAAAAATAAGACCCAGCATACCACGGAAATTACTTTTAACATTTAGTACTGAAGTTCCATTTTTGACCACCAAAATAATACATACGTATATATATATATATATATATATATATATATATATATATATATATATATATATATAGTTAAACCTAGAGAGCCAGACAAACCTACCAAGGTTTCACCTAAGCGGATCGGCAGGGAAGGCAGGTTTAAGAGCTAAAATAAAGGAACGGTATACTTATAGTCAATAAACAAAAGACCACGTGACCAAAGACAAAAAAACAAAAAACACAACATCGGGGAGGGTTGGGGACGAACATTTATTCGAAAAATGTCTTAAAAAGGAGGGGATGATTTAGAGATAAATACGGACAACAGGGATTAAACAACTATTTATTCCGGGGAGACGAGATTTAATCCAATAACCTAGATACTTCTTCTAGATGTATTTGTAGAAACAAAAAAGTCTGCCTCCTACAGGGAAAATTTCAACAGCAGTGCGTGGTTTACCAGGTTAAAATTTATAAAGACATAAATAACTACAATAACTACAAAAGTGTACATAGGAGCTACCCAAGACGTATTTAAAAAAAACGATATTACAATCATACGAGAAGCTTCAACAAAGAAAAAAACAAACATAGTACTACACTATCTAGCTCTATATGGAAAATTAGACAGGAAAATAACAAAGGCCCAATCCTGAAATGGGAAATATTAAAAAGAAGTTCTAAATATAAAGCAGGTCAAAAATTCTGTAAACTATGTATTGAGGAAAAATTATTCATAGCTTTATATAGGGAACCCAAAGATTTATTAAATTCTAAAACGGAAATTCTAAGCAAATGCAGACAGAAAATCTTGGTTATTGGATTAGGCCTCGTCTCCCCGGAATAAATAGTTGTTTAACCCCTGTTGTCCGTGTTTGTCTCTAAATCACGCCCTCCCTTTTTAAGCCATGTTTCGAATAAATGTTCTCCCCAACCCTCCCCGTTGTTTTTTGGGGTTTTTTTGTCTTTGGTTCTCGTGGTTTTGGTCTTTTGTTTATTGACTATAAATATACCGTTCCTTTTGTTTTACCTATTTAGCCAGCCTTCCCTGATGATCCGCTTAGGTGAAACCTTGGTAGGTTTGTCTGGCTCTTTAGGTTTAACTAGGTATTTTCTACTTACTGTATTGAGCACTTTATTTAGCTCGTTGCGTACTAGTATCGGTGTTTTTTCTTTGGGCTTTGGACCTGCATACTGAACGATTGTTTTCGACAGGCGTTCATGTTCTCGGCTCTTTCTTTTTTTATACCTTTTTGACTTCGATATTGATTTGATTTTTTGTAAATCAAGAAACCAAAGATTTTCCGAAACGAGTGTAGTTACCGATACTTATAAGCTTAATACTAATATTATATATATATATATATATATATATATATATATATATATATATATATATATATATATATATATATATACGCACAACTTGACATTGTTTTCTATGGAATCAGTTCTAAGTTCAACTTTCAGTATCTTTTATATGACTAACCTGGAAAATAAAGGATTTAATTTTTTTTTTAAATTCTCCATCTACCTCAGATATAGTGATGTTATTTTCATCTTATTAAAAACATTCAGAAAATAAAAGAACTACAAAACATTTTATAAAATAAATTTCAGCCCTTAAATTCACATATGAACTGAATAAAAATAAATTTCTTTCCTTGATATATTGATAGACACCAATAATAATAAATTCACTATCTCCTCTTATAAAACAAACTACTAACATAAACTCGTGCACTCTTAATTATAATAGTGAATGTATTAACTACTACAAAATAGCAATTATACAAAACTTAATAAACCGTGCAAAATTTAACTCATTCACAAAAAAAGTTTTTCTACGCTGAACTAAAAAACATTAAGCAAACTCTTATCATTCCTAACTACATTGTTGATGAACAAATAAGGTGATCAATTAGAAATTTAAATATAAATCAAATAACCCTAAACATATCAATATTTAATCAGATGCATCCTAAATATAAACAAGACGAAAAATTCCTAAAAAAATCATAAATACAAATATATCCCCCAGATTAATTATATACTATACTAAATTCCATACTACTAACTTAGTATCTGTCTATATCTCTGAGATGAGATGTTATGTACATTATTTACATTATTCGCTATTTGTCACCATGTTTGCCACAACGTTTCGGCTGTTGTACACTCCGGCCATCTTCAGGTGGTTGGAATGTCGAACTGAACCCTTTATTTCACTCACTGGGGTAGGCCGTTCTAGTTCCATGTGTAATGGATTATCAGTTATCTCCTGTTAATCTCCACTGCCTTAACCATGTATTGAACTCACATATATATATATATATATATATATATATATATATATATATATATATATATATATATATATATATATATATATATATATATATGAAAAGAGAGAGAGAGACTGTCAAAAAGGCATACACACTTCAGGAAAGCAAAACTTGTATATATACTGTAATAGTAAATTTATTCAGACATAACGAGATTAATAAAAGTTACCTTTGGACTCTACAATCACAAGATATGTTCAAAATGGTGGCCTCCCGATATTTATTAGTACGGGGAACTACTGCTTAAGTAACGTTTGCCAATGTGATCAGCAGGATTGCTGCACAAGCATTTTTAATTTTTTGTCTAATGGCCGCCAATGTAGTCGGTTTTCTGTGATACATAACATCGTTTAGCGTCCCGCGTAGGTAAAAGTCTAAAAATTACGAAGGACAAGTTTCTCCTTTCGTGAAGTGTGTTTACATTTTTCTTGCGGACTCTGTATATATATATGTTCAAACAAGTTTGATTAAAATGAACCAAAGTCTGTCGGTTTCAACTTTTACTGTATTTTTCAAATTTTCGGATATGGTGTTGAGTATAATGTGCTTGAAGTAGTGGACAAATTGTCCAAGGTTCATATTTTGTTATATTTTCGATTTTCGCAGCCATTATCAAGAACCGATGTGGTGTCTGTGTGGTAGTTATAATTCCTTACTATATATATATATATATATATATATATATATATATATATATATATATATATATATATATATATATATATATATAGGTACTTGCACGAAATGTAAACAAAAAGAGCATAGCATGATGAAAAAGACGCCAAACTTGACGAAAACAAAATTTTATCGTCTAATGTTCATATTATTATTAAAGAGGAAATATCAAAGTATTTTGGGGGTATTTTTTTACATTTTTTAATCTTTACTAGCACGTCCGAAATTTTCGTTAAAAATCTTGTTTTTTTTTGTCATAAAAACTGACAGATAATTCATCATTTTCAATCAATTTTTTCCATTTTATAAAAAATATGAAAATGTCATTTTGAAATTCTTTTAGAAATAAATTATCATTTTTTCAAAACTTATTTTAATAAAATCAGAAATTATAATGTTTATTTAAAATATTTTAAACCAAGCTTAACTTAGCTTCTGCGCCGAAAAAATGTAATTTGAAAATAAAACAAAGCAGGTCATAACCTTTCGCGTCACTTGACAGGTGACGAAAGACATTTTCATGACGTTTAGATAACTTGCGGGAGGATAATTCTTTCTACGGATGGAAGGAAGTGAAATTATTTAGATTTAACTGAACAAATTATTTACCTCGTTATTTTTTATTTTATTTTTTTTTGTACATTTACGTTTACGATGCTTTATGGAAAATATATTATAAAGAAATGAAAAAGTAAGACTGTTAAGAGTGAGATTAAATTTCATAATAAAGGTATCTAATTAATTTATAGGTACCTTTCTTATGAAATTTTATCAGAAGGGGACATAAAATACTATAATTTTATCTACATTTATTACATTTTACTGTGTTATTTGTATTTCCACTCATTTTATTATTTTGATATTTCATTTATGGCAAAATGTCATAACTGAGATTAATATAAAAATAAGGTCATATAAATTTCATAAGATGATAGTGATACTTTTAGGTACCCTTCTCAGTTGAAATTGAAAAATCAAATTAACTTCTCCATACGTGTTTCGCAAAAGTAAATGCCTTAACAGCGGAGAACAAATCTGAACTCAAATAACGCAACTTAATTGTATTCTGGTTGGTCTTCCGTACTTTATAATTACAGCCCGATTATAAACACAAAATTACATTTCTTAATTACTGCGGATCTTCTGAATAGTCAAAACGATACAGTATACAACACGCTAAAAAAAGATCTATCTCATAAGGACACTTAGGAAACCCGTTGCGGCTTTTAACTAATTTTATAATATTTTAACAAATTAAATGTAAAAATCTATTATAATTAAAGAAATAACAAATAATTGTATTAAAAATTCATCCTTCATCGAAAAATTTTTTGCTTTCAGAAAATATTGTTCATATTCATGAAAGCAACTAAAAGCAAATAAAAGCATTTGAAATTAAACAATATCTTTGTTTTATTGAGTTTTGTATGTTACAATTCAGAGCTGATTTTCAGGTACGTGGGATCCAATTAAAAGAAAAACAAAACATGATTTGCATTCCTCAAAGCCTTGTGCTTTTAACTATTGTAATCACTAAACCCGGTACGATAGAATTTCTAGAGTTTTCATAAAATTAGTTAGGGGGGGTAATAAATATAAAAGAAATATTTCTGCCATGAATTTAATAAAAAAAAAAACATATTTATAATAATTTCCATCATCTACGAATAGTTTTGAATTCAGAGCTGTCCTACACTTAAATTTGCCATGGTGCTAACTCTGTAGACTTCCCTGTGGGGTATAGTCCCAGAGTCAAATTAAATTAGGTGTTACTGCTGCGGGTTTCGTAGCAAGTGGGTTTTTAAGGGGTAGACTTGCTAACCGCACGGTTTTGAATTCAGAATTGTCCTTCTTTATAAGTGTGAAAGTGAACATAACCCTCATTCCTTTCGTATTCCATTGGTGAGATGTAAATTCCACTCGAACAGCTTCTTTCTCACGAACCGCTACTTTGTAGAATCGAGTTCCAAGATGATGCTTTCGAAATCATTACAATCAAAACCAGTTTAAATTTAGTGTTAACTGTTATCTTCCCCAAATATTCCCATAAATTATGCCTCTTATTCTATAAACCTCTACCTCGAGTGGCGCTTAATCCTTCTACAGAGTGAACATTACTGTAAAAAAGAAAATAGGTTAGAATTTGAACTCGACATTCAGATTCCACTCTGCACGTCGATAATGGTTACGCCTACTGTTGCAATCCTCACTGGGAACATCGTTCATGTGGGATTGTGCCAGATAAAACTAGGTTGAGTAAATAATAAAATCACCAGAAGGCCAGGATTAAAACAGATGAAATTCCTTTTAAATTTTAATTTGTTATTCACATTTTAAAACGGTAAACATCCCTCGGCTAGAGCAGATGTGAGGCAACGCTTGATTTAGAGTTTTGTGGTTAATTGGCGTTGTTTTTATTTCAAAACGGACGAGCAGCTGCTCCAGTGAATATCTACAGAGATTGTATTACTGACGGAAAACTGCGGGACGAAAGATGTTTTAACTGCCTACCTATTATTATAATAATAAGTAGAGATAGTTATTCCAGGACACTTATTCCTCATCAACTTGTTCTTTCTCTCTTACTAATACAAAAGAAAGCGATAAAGGGCACCGTATAAAACATAGTGTGACTGAAACTGTATTTCACTAAGACAAACGGGTTCCAGTTCTCCACTCAGTTAAGGGGTTAATA
Organism: Acanthosepion esculentum; assembly: GCA_964036315.1. Classification (NCBI taxonomy): domain Eukaryota; kingdom Metazoa; phylum Mollusca; class Cephalopoda; order Sepiida; family Sepiidae; genus Acanthosepion; species Acanthosepion esculentum. The sequence goes on from OZ038501.1 coordinate 50,019,501, forward strand.
CCAGAATAGACTGGGCTCTCTAGTCCTGGTTGGCAATCAGTCTAGGAGAACAACAGGGCTAAATTCAAAATCCGTTGAGAAACCTCACTCCGTTAATACCTACTTGATATTGCAAACGCTGCAGCAACATCTACCGTGGTAAGACCCTGGCCCTATAATCCTGAAGGAGTCTATAGGGCTAACATCAAAAACAGGCTAGAAGGACAATACTGAACTCAGAACTGATTGTACGTAGGACTAGCAACTTCACTCCGTAAAAACCAACTTGATATTGAAACCCCAGTAGCAACAACTAATGTATTGAGGGCTAACAACAAAGCCAGTCTAAGAAAAAGACTAATTTCAAGTAAATACCTAGGAGAAAGCAACGAGAAACCACTACACTATTTTTACCTTGACAATTCAAAGATAGTATAGACAAGGAATCTGTGGAGAGCTATGATCATCTATGTCCTGAAGTGACGTGACGTTTAAGAAGAACAGAAGTGTTTCAATTTATCATATCATTCTATACTCAAAACATACGAATCCAACACTGAAAAAAAACCAGAGTTGCAGTAAATGAGAAACGTTCAACATGTATGTAGAAAAAAAAGTAATATGAAGGCTAATGAACTAATCTGTCTTCTGAGAAGTGAATTTGATCCTCACTGGCTCTTAAATGTGTCTTTGTGTCAAACTAAGTCAAGCTTAATTAATTTAATACAAATATGTAAACAAAGGAACTTCGACGGGTGCTAATGGTTAACTAGCTAATCTGTCGAATTCTAACTGCTGAAAAGTGAGTTCGATCCCCACTGGACCCTAAATGTGGCTTTGTGTCAAACTAAGTTAAGCTTAAGTAAATCAATACAAGTATGTAGACAAATACACTTCGACGGTTGGTAATGTTTAACGAGTTAATCTGACTAGTCTTAGCTACTAAGAAGTGAGTTCGATCGTCTTTTTCTTTTTATGTGCCGTGTCCTTTCAGGAAGTAGGCGATCATGGCTCTCCACTTCCCCCTATCCCTTGTGCCACTCAATAAGTTTCGTGTCTCTGCCGACTCCCCCAGACAGCGTTTCGCCATCCACCTGCTCAAGCCCGCCAAGTATGTCATGCGTTGCTTTCCCTTGTTTCTTTTTCCTTCTATTCGACCTGTGAGTATCAGATTCTCTAGAGCTTCCTTTCTCATTACGTGTCCCAGAAATTTCATCTGCCTCTTCCTTATGTTAAGTACAAGTTCGATCGTCGCTGGATGATAATACATGTGTATATTTATTGTGTTAAACTTCTATATTTCGTCGCATACATGAATATTATCATGGAATTTTAAGAAACTGACACGTTTGAATTAAAATTCATTTAAGTTGCATATAATAGTTAATTCAGTGTGCATAAAATATATTAAAATAAAACAGAATATGATAGGGATACAGTGATATTTATTTTAATCAGGATTTACTGCAAGCCCATTAAACTGATGTTTGTTTGTTTGTTTGTTTGGAGTTTTATGGCATATCAACCACTATGGGTTATTTAATGCCAGATCCAGTATTTACTAGATATATCAAAAACGTATAGCTGGCAACATCATTGTTTCAAAAACGTATAGCTGGCAACATCATTGTTTCAAAAACGTATAGCTGGCAACATCATTGTTTCAAGAACGTACAGCTGGCAACATCATTGTTTAATTTTTTTTCTACTGATTGACCCTAAGCCACCGCTTTCCATCACATTTTAGGGGTAAGGTGTTAGTATATTTAGTGTAGGGTTTGGGTGGGAAAGTTAATTGTAAGTTGTAGGTGTTTTGGGATGGGTTAGATGTGATGGGGCATGACATGACCAGCCGATTGATCGGATCGACGGCTTTTTGGTTGGACGTAGTTTATCGTCATACCCAGGATGCGGATGCAGTTTATCGTCATACCCAGGACGCCCATTAAACTGAAGTAGCTAGTGTGAATCATACATTCTAACAATGACTTTGTCAGAATAGCTTTGTAGGTAAAGTTATACAAAATGCGCACAGTGAGGGCTTAATTCAATCTGTAACAAGGCCGTAACAGTCGAGTATACAGTAAGAGTTGAACTGAATCACTGAATGATTACAGGTCAGAGTCATTGTGAACATAAGATGAAGTCTGTGACAGTTCCATTAAGGGTAGGTGGGCGTTGTTTGCGACTCTAAACAGGACAAGAAAACCCAGAGAATCACAAATGGAAGGCTGCTAGTAGATACTGGGCTAAGTGCTTTGCATTGTGACGATGAGGGTGACGGGGGAGTGGATGTGACATTGAAGAGAGTGGTTTGATAATACTGACCAATCACAGACCGCAAATCGCCGCGCATAAAACGGACACGCGTCTGTTTGGAATTGATCAGATTTACATCCAGGGAGTGCTGATTCGCAATTCCACATTACCGGCGGACCTTTCTATTGTCATTCATGCCATATGCATTCTAAGAGGCAATAGCAGTCGTTAATGCAAAACGAATTCACCATCCGCCATTACGATTCATATCAGAGTAAGACAAATTTTTCCGGGATTTTTTGACTAGAAATCTTGACTCAGTTTAGTTTAATCTGCTCCAAGACCATAACAGTGGAGCCTCTAGTGAGAATCAAACTCACTAACAATGGTTTTGTCAGACAAGTCAGTAACTGCTAGCTCTACGAACCGTACTCGTAGATATTTACTTAGCTTAACTTTGTCTACTTCAAGGCCTTAATAGGGGGTACATGGTGAGAATTGAAATCACTAACCATGAATTTACAAAGACTGCTTGATGAATATAAAGCTTATTACTAAAGGCCATAAAAGTAAGGTACTCTGTGAGGAACGAAGTCAGAAACAAATATTTTTGAGCTTGCAAGTGAGAACATAACCACAGTAAACACGACATATCAATCCGTATGGGATATTTAAAGCCGATGTATAAATTATGAAAGATCGACTCTTTAATTTATTCAAGAGAATGACATTATTTCACGATTAAATAATAATTACATGACTACAATTTATTTTACCAAATAATCTGACAAAATCAAACTAGGAGTTCAAAATTGTTACTCATTCTAAGAAAAGAGATTAATCATAGCAAATTGATTTTTAAATTTTTTTTACAATGTCATGTCTTCAATTTTACTATAAAATGTATTATTGGTCATTTTACTTAAAAAATGTATTGCTGGTTATTTTGCTACAAAAATGTATCCTTGGTAATTTTTTTTATAAAAAATATATTGCTGGTATTTTTACTATAAAAATGTATATTTTATACATTTTAGTGTTTTGATGTTTGTTTGGTGGTTCACTATTTGCCCATAACTGAGGCCCAAACAGGTGCTACCATTCCGAGTCATGGTGGACCTAGTAACAGCAGCAATTAAGAGGTGTTTCCACGCGCCTAAAAACCTCCAATCTTCCGATCAGAGGCCTTGCCGCCAAATGTAGTTCGTCATCATACCCAGGGCTAAGAACGAGAACAGTCTTATTAGATTAAATAAAGTGTTTGGTTCAGAATTCCCTGTAGATAGCCATACACATGTGAAGGCCGGAACGAACATTGGCCGAGATGTTAACAGCAACAAAGATGATGAAAATAGTCCGAATATAAATAATGTAAATAAGATATAAGAGATTGTGGCGATATATCATCGCCCACGTCCTGAAAGGAGACGTTACGCAGAAACAGAATGGATTTGTGAAATAAAATCTATTCTCTAAAACAAAACAAACAATACAAGCTAACCGTAACCAAACCCCAAAGAAACAATGGTTCGAACAAACATTTCAACACTTTTTAGATAACAAAATATTTAGACTACATAAAAATATTCTCCACTCGTGGGAATTTACTGAACTAAGCCACTTGAATATAATGTGCTGATTAGCCGGCAAGAGTAGGCTAGATGTGGCACAAGGCCGAAAGTATGGGGCACTATTCAGTCGTAATTGTTTTAGCAAGACAAGCTTACGAACCACTACACCGCCACGAGATGCCCCAGCCACGACTTATACTGAGTTTTTTCCCATTTCTCAGACAAAATAATGGGAGTGTATATACGGTACGAGACTTTGATACTTTTGTATCGAGTGCTGCCTCCGTGTGCAAAGTGATTGTCCACCAGTTTACATTCATTTTCCAGGTGCACGGGGATTGAAAGAAAGCGAAGACTTCGCTGGAAAAGAAAGAGGTATAATATACAGTTTTTGCGTGTTTTACATAAGGTGTTTCCAAATACATCTGGTCAGTAATTTTTTTTTTTTTTTTAGTTCAGGTCAGGTGAAATGAGGCAGAAATTACTTGCGATAAACTGTCGCTTAAAAGAAACCACGCTAAACTCACTTCTCTATCCGGAGATACAGTTACCAACGTCGGAGAACCCACAGTGTTTATGGGGTCATGAAGTACAACCTGAACGTCGAAGTAACTTTGCAAATATAATAGTTTCCCTTATTTATAATGGTGAATCGCTGCATGGGCCGGTCAGACACAGCAGCCTGTGAAAAGTCGGAAGAAAGTGCATATGTTAGTAAAAACAAACCCTGTCTACTTTCCTTGTTTACTTACCTGAAATTACTTTCGAAATACTTTTTTTATTTTCTCACCTTTCTTTTTGAATTTATTGTTACTTGTTTGTTAGTTTTTTATGTTTGTAAGTGGTAGAAGGGTGTTCGTTCATCTTGGTAGGACTCTTTTTCAATTTCTGTTTTCTTTTATGGCTTTCTTGTAACTAATATCCCTTTTCTTCAATTTACTTCAGTTACCTCACTGTTTGCCAGACAAGATTTCTCTTTCTCTGGTTTGAATCAACATTAAGTAGCTTCACCTATCCGGCAGTTCCAGTTGAATTACCAACCGGAACAGTTTTATACTGCGCGTTTATATTGCGCGTTTCATATTTCAAATGAAATTTATAAGCAGGAAGAAGATTTCTTCATATCTTTGTTGCAGTTACACACAGGGCTGGTGCTGACCACCATATAACCTCCCGACTGAGTGGAGGTAACTCTGTTGGGGGCCTCGGAGTGGAGGACTTATTAGTGCTCTGGAGCACTTCTATCAATATTTACCTTTTTTTTTTTTTTACAGTATGGTTCGCTTTGTACAAGGCCCGGGGAACACTCGGGGTAGAGGATTACGTTAGAGGGTAGTTTATATGGATAGGTGGGGGAAGATAACGGTTGACTCTAAACATGAACAGGTTATGATTGTAGTTGAAACATCCTCTTTGGAGTCTGTTCTATAGGGCAGTGGTTCGCGGTAAGAAGCTGTTTGAGTGGAACTTACTTCTCACCGATGGATTACGGAGAGAATGAGAGTGTTTTTTTACTATGTAAGTGTTATGGCGAGTCCGAGTCGTGATGGTCAGACCTAGTGGAACCAGGAGATGCAGTTCATTCGAGCACTTTCCATGGTAGTAGTGAGAGACTCGCCACATCCCGCCTGTGAGAGACGGGTTGGAGGGTGGAAAATAATTCTTCTCCAACTACCTACGTTAAATTGTCTCTCATCAATTATTATGAAATATATCGTACATCATATGTCATCTCATACACTTGTACTAATGTTTTCTATTAAAAGTCACCAATACACATCCTGACATTGCAGATAAGCATAGTTTAGTTGGTTTGTTTTGCTTTACGGCATATCAACTTCAATGGGTTATTTAGTGCCGACAAGATTTTTATTGCTGGTAATATTTTTTTTTCAAAAATGTATTGCTGGCAATATTTTTTTCCTTTCAAATATCTATTTCTGGTAATATTTTTTTCTTCAAAAATGTATTGCTGGCAATATTTTATTTTCTTTCAAATATCTATTTCTGGTAATATTTTTTTCTTCAAAAATGTATTGCTGGCAATATTTTTTTTTCTTTCAAATATCTATTTCTGGTAATATTTTTTTCTTCAAAAATGTATTGCTGGCAATATTTTTTTTCTTTCAAATATCTATTTCTGGTAATATTTTTTTTTTCAAAAATGTATTGCTGGCAATATTTTTTTTTCTTTCAAATATCTATTTCTGGCAATATTTTTTTTTTCAAAAATGTATTGCTGGCAATATTTTATTTTCTTTCAAATATCTATTTCTGGTAATATTTTTTTCTTCAAAAATGTATTGCTGGCAATATTTTTTTTTCTTTCAAATATCTATTTCTGGTAATATTTTTTTCTTCAAAAATGTATTGCTGGCAATATTTTTTTTTCTTTCAAATATCTATTTCTGGTAATATTTTTTTCTTCAAAAATGTATTGCTGGCAATATTTTATTTTCTTTCAAATATCTATTTCTGGTAATATTTTTTTCTTCAAAAATGTATTGCTGGCAATATTTTTTTTTCTTTCAAATATCTATTTCTGGCAATATTTTTTTCTTCAAAAATGTATCACTGGTAATATTTTTTCAAAAAATATATAGCTGGTAATATTTTATTTTTTTCAAAAATGTATAGCTGATAATATATTTTTTTAAAATCCATCTGATCCTACTACTACGTTCCTGTTGATTAGTTTATTTTTTCCTTTTTATTTTTATTCATCGGTAACATTTATTTTATCCATGTTGGAAATTATTCAATTACGTTTTAATAAAATTTGTATTTTATAGCCTACTGGATGAAAACTGACCTCGGGTAGAAAGCCTCATATAGATTCTGACGAGGAGGGAACCCCTAACAACGGCAGTGGTTAAAAGAGGTTTCGAAAACAAGAACTAGAGTATATTAAGGGGGTTTTGTAAACAGAAAAATGATTTTTTAAAACAGTGTAAGTAATAACTACCGGAAGGCATAAATTCGATTCAGTTAGACTTCTTGATCTAGGCCGATTTAAAAATTATTACAGTGTAACCCGGATATAAGAGACTCGGATATAAGAGAAAACCGGATATAAGAGAGATTTTCACTGGTCCCAAATTAGAGCCTGTGTTAATGTATATATAATTGACCAAACCCGGATATAAGAGACTTCTTATTCGGTCCCGACAACTCTCTTATATCCGGGTTATACTGTATATATATTTTCATTCAACCATTACTATACAGTCAGTGTAACCCGGATATAAGAGACCCTGATATAAGAGAAACCCGGATATAAGATAGATTTTCTCTGGTCCCAAATTAGAGCCTGTGTTAATGTATATATAATAGACCAAACCCGGATATAAGAGAAACCCGTATATAAGAGACTTCTTCTCCGGCCCCGACAACTCTTTTATATCCGGGTTACACTGTATCAGGTTTTCACGGCAATATTGCATTTTGAAGTATATATCTGTTTTATAATTAAGTGTATATAATAAAGGAACGCTGAAAATGTGGCTGTTTCTTTTACTCATTTGCATCGTATTAAAAAAATCTCCGGAGACACGGATCAAGTATTCCAACCTGCTGCTAGAACACAGAAACGCACGGAAACGAATCTATTTTCTTTCTATTTCTAAAATCCTCGATAGCAAGTGGAGATTTTGTCGCTATTTTCTTGCCACAAAAATTCCACGTTTAGGTCAGAAAGAACTAAAATTATAACCATGATTGTTGTAACTGATCATGTTGGATTGCTGCTGCTGCCGCCGGGTGTCAAAAATCCAGGATAGATTCTTTCTTACTCTGAACGTAACCGGATAGCCAAATATGTTTGTTCACACAAAATTCAAACGTTGTTTTATAGCCGAGTTAACTCGTGATGTTCTGAACAGAATAAAATAAGGAAATTTTTCTCTACTCAGGATAATCTGTTAAGAGGATAAATGTTCAGGAAGTGCCATTAAAGAGTTAAATATATTTTTCATACGATCGTTCGCATACAAGCATTTCGTTATACATACATATACATACACACACACACACATACACATATATATAGAGGCAACCGGACGTCTAGCCACACTGATGAGCTGTGAAACAGTCCGTCTGTGGATGACAAAATATTGGCTCCTGAAAAAATTAATTTCGGTTGAGCTCTTTGGTTTGAGGTGTGAGTTTGTAAACAGTGACTATTTAAGATAATATAGCATGACTCTTCGGCAGAATTGAGTCACTGTCAGTCACTGTGTGTTTATCTAAATCTAAAAATAAATACGCTAAAATTCACCTTCATCCCTGTCGTGAGCCGACGGCTTAGTGGTAGAAGTTCCGACTGACGCCAATTCAATCGGGTTTCGATCGTAGCTAGAGGCAACCGGACGTCTAGCCACACTGATGAGCTGCGAAACAGTCTGTCTGTGGATGAAATATATATATATATATATATATATATATATATTCATTGACGCATGTTTCATTAAATAATATAGCCATGTTTTGTCTATTTATTTTATGCAAATTCATTTCATATCGTCTGATAAGGTTAATAACAGTATCATTGAAAGACGAAAGAAAATCACCATATTCATATATGTTTTTTAAACCTATCTAAGCTTTCGCTTACATAAGCCATCATCAAAGATGACAATAACATTACAATATATTAAACAATACACGGATATGGCAATAATGATAGTTTGTTTTTGTTTGCATGCAAGATTTCCAAGCAACGACAAATTCGAGACGCTGGAAGTGAAAATCGCACCGCGGCTCATGACTTCACACATGATCACGCAAGAGTGAAAACGAGAAGTGTTAATTATGGGAAGCCGTTGGCATAAACCAATGGCTTCTGTTATTGTTTTCATGTTTAAGTATAGTTGTGTTTTCTACAAGGATTTTCCGGAATTGTGTATGCGGCCAGACATGTTATTTTAAATACCTAAAAATGTTAGAGTCAAATGTCAAATGTAGAGTCAAGCGGCGTAAAAGCGAGTTTGTGGTGTGACCAACATAAATATTATTTAATCAGTTGGAGATACAATCTCCCAGAGGGCACTTGAATTTGTAAACTGTTGTTTTATTTGCAAATCGTTAACAGTGGGGGAAGAATCATTGCGAATAATTGAGTTGAATATACTAGATTTAATGTAGTATATCTGTTGTAGATATATTAGTATTTACTAATTTTTTTAGTATATTTTCATCTTGTTTATAGTTAGTATGAATTTGATTACGATATAGGAGATTAATATATTTGGGTTTAGTTGAAGCAGTATTATGTTCTATTTGCTTGGTGTTGAGACTTCTAAGAAAGCATCTTATTAATAAGTTAATCATATACTACACTAAGTCTAGTATATCCGACTAAATTATTTGCAATGATGAATAAAGGTGAACTGAAGGCAAGGATTACGACAGCATTCACCAACTTAAAAATGGAGACTGCCCAGAAGAGTTGTAAGAGATTCTGAAGTCGTCTGGTTGAAGCCAATGGCGATTTTATTGAATAAATTTACTATTTAGTATTTCAAGATATTTCTGTGCAATTTTGTTTAATATATCTGGTAAAATGAGTTGTCAGTGTTATTTACATTTTTGTTTTTGCGTCATTTTGACAACAATTTACCCATCGCAAACTGTATATATAAATTATACTAACGTTTGTTTAATAAGTTGAATGCACGTGAAACCTGATTAGCCAATAAACTAAAACAAAAATAACAATAGCAGAATTTTTTCCTTTTTTTCCATATCTCATTCTCTGATGTATCTTTAATAAAACTGAAACATGTTAGATTGCTAAAGGTTTCTTATTTGTTCTTCATCATATATATATATATATATATATATATATATATATATATATTATCACTTAAATGTTATTTTTAGTAGATACTCGCATCTGAGTAGGTGCTCCGTTTATTCATTAAATAGTATATTTATTTATTTTCGTCTATCGGCCTGAATGTTCGAGAGAAAACTTATTAAAGAAAAATTGTCCTCTCCGGCAGGATTAGAACCTACGTCCCTTAATCAACGTGGCCGCGAAGAGCAGTAGGTTGGGCGAGGTCAAATTTAGTGCCATCGCTTGAAGTTGCTCATATCTGCATTAAAATTCTCTTTTCTTACATTACGATATGAAAGGCCTGTATTTCGGCAGCATGTTTTCATTCGGACAGGTTTCGTTAAATAATTTAGACACGTTCTATCTCCTTATTTTCAATAAGATCCTTTCATATTCGCTAATAAGCTTTTTTGTGAGGTTGTTAAAAGACGAGAGGAAAACACTGTATTGACTCATATTGTATTTATTCCGAGTACTTTCGACATAGCATAATGTCATCATCAGATTATTGTTAAATATAGAGTAAGTATTTAGTGTTCATGGTTGTGAAGGATAAAAATTGTTGTAGTCATCTGAAGATTACCATTTTTATATGTCGCGTCACGAACCTTTAAGGGGAAATAACTAGGTATTCTATAGGAATGTCCGCGTTGTTGCTAGATTAGTAGTTGCTAAGAATAATAATTATGTTGGACACACGACAGCAACGCTTTCACGTAGGCTAAGTCTTCCCCTGAATACTACTTCCAATATTTCTAAACACTTACAACATATCTGCCCACACTCGCAATTCAGAAAAATCCTCGTCGAAAATACCTCCATACTTTTCGACGAAAATAATAAACACAAGCTAAAAATTCTCGAAGCTATTTATATAAAAAAACTGAAAACAAACTGCAATAAAATTAATTACGAATACTCCAAAAACATTTTAAAACGTGTACAATAGACAATCTTTAAATATTAGCGCTTGTCATTAATAATTTTTCCTTTACCTACTCAAGCCCGGAACTTTTCTACAGCATACCTAGTTACGTCCCTTACAGGGAGATTTGTTGAAAATTCTAGGTTTGTGTTAGGTTGATCTAGAATTTTAAATTTATTTCTACATTAGTCATCATAAGAGAGAAAAGAATGCTGTATACACGGCGTCCCTAAAGTCTGGACAAATCGGAAATCTCATTAACTATATTTTTTTTACCTCCACAGATTAAGCATGATTTTGTCGAAAGAAGAAAGAATTGACTTCTTTACCTGCTGTATGCTGACGGAGAATGTCTACTGAATGAAAGTAGCAGGTACAATATACTTGATTAAACATATAAAGAATGAAATTAACGGCAGTGTGGAGTTATTGCATTGGGTCCACGTGAATCCTGCAAAGCGCATCAACCTTAGCATGATTAACGCCATATTGAAGACGTTATTTGTCAACATTCCAATTCAATAAAATGTTCTTGAAAATATGAATTTTCACCTATTTATGCAGACTTTAAGTCCACCCTGTATAGTAGGTACTAGTAGGTAATAGACATTCGCTTATCTTGCAAGTCGGATCTAGAGTGACCTAACAATCCGAATTTTGCACAGCAGACTCTTTTGCAGGTGTTGCAGACGAAGCTGGAATGTAGAAAAAAGATATGAGATTACTTCTTTTACTTCCTACGTTGTCATCTCACCTTAAGCTGTTGGTTTCACTTTTTCTCGCCCTTCATGAATTCTTCTTGACGCCAGCCACTTCAGTCGTCTGTTAGCTGTTCACAGCTCCCTGGGTGAATTCCAGGCCCCTCCTGCATGCCTTCTTGACATGTAGTACGCTCGATATATACATAGTGCGCATACATATCATATACAATGATATATGTTAGATATATATGTAATGATATTGTAGTCTCCATGAATGAAAACACGAGACATAATGCTCCATATTTAAGATTAAATTTAACTCCTGACTTAGTCAATTTTTATCAGCCACTGTGTGAAAGCGGCCTGGACTCCTCATCCGTAAACTAAACCTTGCATCCTAGTGACCTATGTCTGTGAGAAGCTCTCCGAGGCGGGTGGTTATATATCTGTGATATGGATTCACGTGGGTCTCCACTCAGCGGCAAAGGGTCACCTGTTAGGTTCACTCATCACTTGACTTTTTTTAATGCAAAATCTATTCAGGCATTTTCTGAGGTGAGATACATACAACATATACAGAACTTAGATTTTTTAGGAGAGGTACTAAAAGTCGATGAAAGATAAAAAGGAAAAGTTTGGCATAGATTTCTATCATCACCTCAGGGCCACTACAGCTAATATTGTTTCCATTTGGAGTTCAGTACCAAAATAGACAACTCGTATTTCGCATATCCCGATCTTCCAGTTAAAAGAACCCATTAGAGGGCAAACATTCCACGTGCCGACTTATCGTATTTCATCTACAACTAGTTACTATATTATAAAGTTGTTTATCGGCCTTCTACATTGAGGCGTTTGTCTCTTAATATACGTGGAAGATACACATCAAAGCGACTAACATAAGCAAGCTGATGCAAATGTTTTTCTATGCTTGATTTAGATATCTTCTTTATATTGTTAGTTGTTCTCCTATATCGTATAATGTAGATTATTCTCAAATAACGCTTTCTTTCGGTTGCTACCAACCACAATAGGTTTATCAACCCCTGGTTCCTCAATCAGCAAGAAATCTCCAGCAGTAAACTTTGCCAACAACTTTTGACACGTTTAGTTATTCTCAGTATTTCATTTTAAGTCGGATTTTTATCTTACATTAAATAAAAAAATAATAAGACGAAAAATTTCCTTATTTTCTTCCATTTTAGTTTCAAAATCAATAAACACCAAATTTGACAATATTAAAAAAAATCCACAGTGATATGGCAGTTCTAACAATGCAATAAAAACGATAATTTTACAGAGTTATTCACTAAGCAGGATACCTGTATCCAAATTAAATATATCATTACTCAGTATATAAATATCATTGAACAGATTCTTTTATTCAATATAAATATACGCTTATTTAAAATAAAGGATCCTCTCATTCGAATTAATGAATCCGTTATTCACTTACTGTAAAGATAAGAATTCCAAATAACGAAACCATTAATCGAAAAAACACTTTTAGTTGCATATTTCAAACTATTTTTGCTCATTTGTAATGTAGGTAAATAAAAAAAAAACTATTTTTTTTATTGATGCTAACATAGATGAGGGCGTATGGGGTGTATCGTCAGTGGTAGTAACTTTGCAGCGAAGCGGTCGACCCAGCTTTACTTAGATGAATTGGGATGCGTAACTGTACTGGTCCACGGTCTACATCCAACTCTCACACATGGCTCCAGAATGTCGTATGGGTTCTGCAACGTCCATACCTCGGTCAACGGCATCCTCCTGCTGGTTAAACTGCTTGGAAGTAGTTGGAAGGTTTTCCCGACCAGACGGGTGACGGGGAACGCCTCTCTCCAATCAACCTGTGCCAAGCGGCCATCAAACTGCCGTCAACCTGGGCGTAGAAGCTGCGCCTCAGACGTTTATCTGTGGGCGGAGGAACTTTTGAAAGGATGGATGGAGTAACCTCAACATACTCGTTACAAAAGGAACCGGAATGCCATTGTTCTATTTTGCCTAAAATGTCACCATGAACCACAGTTGTGAGAAGAGGAAGAGTGGTGATCACATGCGCTTAGCTGAATGAATGAACGAACATAGATGTGTTACAATACTGGAGCTTTCGGCAAACCTTTTGCGTAAAATCTGTCATGTGAGAATAAAACTCATCGATATTCGTGAAAATAATTGTTTGACAAAAGTACGCAAGTGTAGGCTTTAAGAAAGCTTTATTCAACTGAGAATGCAAGGTTCGCGTAAAGTGTCCTTTTATAGTCCCAGTAAACAGAAATAGCTCTCTCAAAGAGGAGAGTAACAAAACAAGGGAAGACCACTCTTGATTATTCATAACAATAATCCTCCGAATTCTGAGTAATCTTGTTTTTAAATTGCTCTGCATTGCATGCAATTTCAGAATCAGCAGAAAAGTTTGCTTTCGAAGAACTTAAAACCTCTTCTATTGGGTTTACCATTGGGCTGTAAGGTCGTAAAAACCTGACAGAGAACCCATTAGTTGTATTTTTCACAGAGCACGATACTTGAGCAGAGGAATTTCACTATTCATTTTTATCAATTTCTCGTTACTTTACAGTTTGAGTCTCGACAATATGATGAACTATGATTACTCTTAAGGGAATGATGCATGAATTGGATGGGACTATTTTGTATGTTTTCCGGTTGGGCGATGCACATCCATGTCGTGTGTAGATTGATCCTTGTTCCGTCGACGAAAACTGATCAAATCCGAATTCATAATGGATAACACATATTCGCTTCTTGCATTCAGACTGAAATCAGAGTTTCTGTCTGCGGAAAGTCCAACTAAACTTTTCTATTTGGTATTCATTAATAATAATATTCTTGAGTCTTTCGTTTGACTGAATCGGATTCCTTCTTTTGAATAATTCCTATTAAGTCAAACTAGAATCAGCATTCAACATATTTTCGATTTAATTCTTTGGCCCTGCTATCTCTTTCTTTGTTGTTTTTAAACATTTATTTTTATTTTCGACTATGTCAATCAGACCTAATTCGGTGGGATTTTTCAAATGACCCCTGCAGTAGGAACCTTTAATTTGTATAAAAGTACAATTAATTTAAATAAAGGCATCTTTAATTTGAATAGAAGCATCTGGCTTAGTTAATAATTCTGTAATGAAATTAGTTAAAACTAAACGCTCGTAATGCTATTTATCATTTTAAAAAATGAAACCAGCATTTATGCTAACTATATTCAAATTGTTTAGATGAAGCATTGTTAATTACACACACACACACACACACACACACACACACACACACACACACATATATATATATATATATATATATATATATATATATATATAAATAAAGGGTGTTTTATTAAGACGGATTATATATATATATATATAAGGGTGTTTTATTAAGACGGATCAAAGTCAGCAGTAAATAAATCAGTGTTATTGGTGAAAATTTATTTATTCTCTGTTGAATCATGTTATTTACAAGGTAACCAAAAAGGTTCTGTCCGTTTTTTGATTAGTCATTGAATGAAGTTGAAATATATACGAAATGCGTGTAGCAATTGTTTTCAAATTCGGACAGCCGGAAGTAGGAACATCAGGCGTTATAAAAAAACACGCGCACCGTGCCCGGCCATCAGTTATAAGCCGGACAGCTGTGAGAAGGATGGAAGTGTCGAGAGATCTCGTTCGGAACTGTTTGCTTTACGACTTCAAAGTGGGCTTATCAGCAGCTGCATCAAGTCGCCGCATATGTCAAGCGTTTGGGGATAGTACTGTGGATGAACGTACTGCAAGGCTTTGGTTTCGAAAATTCAAGTCAGGAGATTTGTCTCTCCATGATGAGCCTCGCAGTGGACGACCACAGGTCTTGAATGACGGAGTCTTGAAGGCGGCCATTGAAGAGGACAGTAGTCTAACGTGTGGTGAACTTGCAAGACAGTTCAACGTTTCCGATGTAACAGTTAGACTTCACCGGCAACACCTAGGTAAGACGTACAAACTGAGCAAGTGGGTTCCGCAAACGCTGTTGGAGGTCCACAAGGGACAACGAGTGGCAGCCTGCGTGTCGCTGCTTTCTCGCCACCGTACCGCATCCTTATCCAATCGAGTGCTTACCAGTGATGAAAAGTGGGTTCTGTACGAAACTCCCAAGCATTCCAGACATTAGTTGTCTCCTCAGGATGATGTCCCTCACACCGCAAGACCTCAACTTGGGTGGGAGACTTTGTGCCATCCACCTTATTCACCTGACCTTGCGCCACCCGATTACCACATCTTCCACTCCCTGGATAATCATCTTCGTGGGAAATCCTTCAACAATGAAGCAGACTTGCGCAAAGCCCTCACGGACTTCTTTGCGTGAAACCCCCCGAGTTCTACCGCAAGGGCATTGAACAGCTGGAGACACGTTGGCAGAAGGCGGTGGATGCCGATGGCGATTACTTCGAAGACTAAATATAAGTTTCACATACTGTGAAGCGTTTTCTTTTTTTTCCTTTAAAAACGGACAGAACTTTTTTGGTTACCTTGTAAGTCATGGCAATTATGTGTGAAAAATAATGTCGCCCAAATGTCCGCCAAGTCTGAAAGAAAAAGTAAAAAACATTAGACGCTTAAACTAAATTCACATTTAAAATCGGTACAAGAATATTCGAACACCCTATATATATATATATATATATATATATATATATATATATATATATATATATATACATATATATATATATATATATATATAATCGATTTCACCCCCAATAAGGGCAGTAAAGCCACTAAGACAGAAGGGGTTAGTGGGTGTAGAAAAATTAGGAACAGAAACATTAATAATAAGCGAGAAGAGAAAAGAGTAATCAAGAGGACAGTTGACAGCCATTGACATTGCATCTAAATTTTTCGAGATTTAAGTTGACTGGAAAGCATGGAGCCGGAAGGGAGTTCTACAAGCGAGAAGTGCGAGAAAATAAACTGTTAGCATATTATTTATGGCTTGATATAGTCAGCTCAACTGTACATTGACGAGATCTCGACGCCAGTCTAGTACTGCGCTTAATTTTTTTTTAAATCTAGGTACTACAGCGAAGAGCGATATCTATTCTGTATGAATAGAAAAATGTGGTACAAGGCCAAAAGGGGGGTGGGAAAGAATGATCTTCTTCTCTCTTATAATTAAATTTCACTAGCCACAATTAATGATTCTGAAAACTGTTTCCTTACAAAGAATATATGTTCTCTTAATACAAAACTATCCTAAAAATCTTGTTGGCATTAAATAACCCATTGAGGTGTCGATATGCCGTAAAACAAACCAAGCCTTACTGACCAAACATGCCACAATATTCCTTACGTCAAAATATCACATTCTTACTTATCATTCTTACTACAGCTACCATAATACCCCAGAATCTCCATGAAGTCCTAATTAGTCCCCTTATATGCAACTAGCAGCATGGTCCGGCGTTGCCCGTGCATGATTCAAAAATCGTACGACCCATATAGCAATAGCTATCATTTGACTTTTTGCCCTTCCTTGCCTTTAAAGGAGTGCCCTTTGCCGTGCTGATGTTGCTACATGCCTTACTTTGAATTTACTGTGAATTTTTTCTAAGCTCTAAACTAAACATTAAATCTGTTACGAAAAAAAAGAACTAAACAAAATGAACACAAAACGATCAGCTTTAAAAAAGGACTCGTAACTGGGAAAACCGAATGAAAAACGAATGTTAACAACAAATACTTTTTCACACCCAACCCAGTTCTGCGGAATCAGAATCAACGTTGAGTTTAAGCAAGCGAATGAGCCAACTGGAGTAAAGTGCCATGCAGATTTAAATTTTTACCACTTGTGACGAATGCAGCTATTGATTTTTTTTGCATGCTAGCATGCTAGTTAAAATTCGTGTCAGTCAGCTGTTGACTCACACGCTGACCAATAGAATATTCCTGCCTATTCGTGGCAGCCAGCTATAGGCTCTCACTCTAGCCAGTAGAAAATGGCCGCAAACTAAATGAAAACTGCCGTAGAACCATGAAAAATCGATTATTTCCACTATCGATGGGAGTTGGGAAATGCAAAGTCAGTCTTGGCCTTCCCACTAACTTGGAGCATGTGCATGTAAATTCTGGTGCAAATCCGTCGGAAATTGCGGCCGTGCATTCGTTACACACACACGCACATCCTGCCTTTTATAGATAG
This sequence comes from Acanthosepion esculentum, assembly GCA_964036315.1. Taxonomy (NCBI): domain Eukaryota; kingdom Metazoa; phylum Mollusca; class Cephalopoda; order Sepiida; family Sepiidae; genus Acanthosepion; species Acanthosepion esculentum. The sequence goes on from OZ038501.1 coordinate 50,036,967, forward strand.
AGATTCTTGTCTTGGGGGCGGGGGGGGACAACGATTTAAAAATCTAAACCCGAATAACGAAGAGCTGATCGGAACAATTACATGAAAGTATTTATAGAAAAGACAAGAGCAGTGGGAAGGTGACTGAAGCCAAGCTGCCGGATCAGGACCGATAATATTGCTGATTCTTGTTTGAATTTTAATAGGAAGGACACCCGGCCATATACTTTGAACATAGACGAATGGTAGACTTATAGATACGTATCAAACATTCTGGAGAGAAAAATTGTCTCGCGCGGCATAGTGAACCATCTTTCTTAGCAGCTGACCTAGGAATGGATTCAATATACAGTTTCCACCTCATGTGAGCCCGAGAAGACGCAAAGAGTCACTTTCCTCGAGGTTAGCATGGGATGCAGAGAGGGGTATCTCAGATGATTAATGGAGAGAAGATTAGTTTTGGAGACCTTGAAATTAACAAGCCACCTTTTGCCTCAATTAACAACGGACGATTTTTTTTTGTTTGGATATCGGCTGTCATTTTGGCCACAGACAGACTGTTTCGCTGTTTTACAGCTCATCAGTGTGGCTAGACGTCCGGTTGCCTCTAGCTAGGATCGAAACCCGACTGAATTTGCGTCAGTCGGAACTTCTCCCACTAAGCCGTCGGCGCACGGCAGGGATGAAGGTGAATTTTAGCGGGTTTATTTTTAGAGTTAGATAAACACACAGTGACTGACAGTGACTCAATTCTGCTGAAGTGTCGTGCAATATTAGCTTAAATAGTCACAGTTTACAAACTCACACCTCAAACCAAAGAGCTCAACCGAAATTAATTTTTCAGGAGCCAATATGACTCAGTTCTGCCGAAGATCTGTGCGTGTGTGTATATATATAATGTTGGAGTTATTACTACTTATTTCTGTGCTCTTAATTATTGCAACTTCGTCATAGAAATTCTGCAACACTTATTGAGTAGCGTGAGTACCAACATAAAAAATAACGAAAAAATAAGGCCCTTGCACGAGAAACTAGGTTCACATGGATAGGGGAAATGAGTTCAAATCTCGTCAGAGGAGTTATTTACTCCGACCTGCTCTGCTTACCCTTTACTCGTAAAATTTATTATTAATATTTACTATTACTACTACGACGACGACAATAATAATAATAATAATAATAATAATAATAATAATAGTAGTAGTAGTAGTAGTAGTAGTAGTAGACCCGACTATCATTAAACGTTGGGCGTCTTTAGTTTATCTGTTGGGGGTGACGGGGAAAGCCTGTCATCTCCGATTTCAGCCGTGTGGGGTAAGTGCCTGCCGGGTCATTTTTCGAAGGGAATCTATCTTCAAATTTTGCAAAGGACCCTGAAATCCGTTCCGTCACGCCTGAGACACTGACACAAGCGGCTGAGTGTTTGGCAAGATGACCCACTTTAAGAACTCCGCAGGACAAATTGAAATTGTTTGAACAGAGCTGGTCCTTGCGGGAAAGGACAACAGATCATATATGTCATATCAAAGGACCGAATGCTCAATTGAGTGTCGACACGCACAACAGCGTGTATATGCCGGTGAGAGTTGGCAGCTTGACAGCGCATGCACCCGTGTCCATGCTGTTGCATATCTATTTCTGTAAAGAGTTTTAACACAACGTATGCACCAATGTCCATACAGTTGCATGCATGTTTCTGCAAGGAACTTTCTGTCTACGTACTAACTTATTTGAGTTAGGGGTTTGTATTTTTTACTGTTAATCATAAACCAGCACTTATATATGAATTTATATTTACTTAAAAAAAAAAGTATTGCGTTGAATTAAAAAAAGTACTTACGCTTTATATAAAAGCACATATTTAGAATAAAGGTGCATACATTTGGATATGACGATAATCTATATTCGGCAGCAGGGTCTCCGATCGAAAGATTGGAGGTTTTGAGGAGTGTGGAACCACTTCTTGATTGTTGTTGTTCCCAGGTCTACCCTGTCCTGAAGTTTAGCACCTGTGAGGGTCTCAGCTATGAGCACATCGTGAACCCTTATACAAAAATCGAAACACTAGGAAAGGATAAAAATATATTTTTATAGTAAAGATACAAATATTACAATTTGTTAAAAAATTAACAGCAATACATTTTTATATTAAAATTAAAAGCAATACATTTTATAGTAAAATTACTAAAAATACGTTTTTTACAGCAGAATGAAGAATACATTTTATAGCTATATGACCAACCATATATTTTATAGCAAAATGGCCATACTAAATTTTATACCAGAATTATTAACAATACATCTTTTATAGTAAAATGACTAACTATATATTTGTATAGTAAAATGAAGAACAATGCATTTTTATAGCAAAATGACTAACAATACATTTTATAGTAAAATTGAAGACACGGCATGCATTGTCAAAAACTATTAAAAACAGTTTACTATGATCAATCTCATTTCTTGTAAGGAGAAATAAGTTTTCACTTCTCGTTTGATTATATAAGATTATTTGGTAAAATAAAAATGCAGATAAGTAATTATAATTATGAAATAACATCATTCTCTTGAATGAAGTATAAACTTAAATTTTCATATTTAGATTTCGACATTAAATAAGCCATACGGGTTGATATGCCGCTCAACAAGAACAACCAAACCAAACCACATCATCCATTTTGAACAGAAATTCTCATTTGAATTGTCTGGAAAGTTGGAATACGCTGGTAAGCAAAACCCGAAATAATTGCTCAGTGGTTCCAGAAAGTTGGAAATATAAAAAAAAAATGTCTCTTGAAATTAATTGAATCAAAACCAAATCTGTTCTTTCATAAGATACGCAATTTAATTTCGCCGCGAGTATCCGGGAAAATACATCGATGATTGAATAATAATTGGATTTTATACAAATTAAACAGTTTGTTAAAGATTAGTAAGAATTGCCCTGTCAACAGAACATGATTAAATACATAATACCTGCTTACAAGAACGCTATGGGACATATTTTGAAGATTGAAAAAAGATGCTATGAGTAAAAGATTCTGTGAGAATAATTCTGGTAACTTTTCATCAGGAAGAAGCAGCTGAATTTTTTGGGACACATAATGAGGAAGGATGGCCTGGAGAATCTGATACTCACGGGTCGAATAGAGGGAAATAGAGACATGGGAAAACAACGCTTGACATACCTGGCGGACTTAAGTAAATGGATGACAGAACGTGGTCTGGGGGAGGAAGCAGAGGGAAGGAACTTGTTGAGAGCTGCAAAAGATAGAGGGGGGTGGAGAGTCATGATCGCCTACGTCCTAAAAGGACATGGTAGATAAAAAGAAAAGGACTTTGCATCATCGAAATATGATGAAATAAACGATACAGCTTCAAAATGAAGTCAAGCAAAATAATTTAATGATGGTATAATGATGCTATTAAATTAAAAGACTAAAAGATTATAATGTAAAATGCAGGAAAATTCTTCATGAAATTATAAAGTCATTTTCTGCAGAAAAAATAAAACATGCGTCTTATATCTTGCTAAATAAAGTAAAGATCTTTTTTCTACGCTGTCACTTTTTTTTCTATTTACTAATGAGCTGGATCTTGAAAATCCCAGATTGAAATTGTTCAATGTCTATTTTAAATAACCAAATTTGCGAGAGTAAAACATCATTCACGATTGACCAGTCTGCTTTGTTTTTATGATCCTAACTGACCCAACGTAGCAGTTATCCACGAGAAAAGTAGGATCGGCGAGTCGAGTTCAAATTACGGTCAATACTGTTGCGTTCACTTTCGTATAAATACCCTAGGGGAAGGTATGCATCCATTTCTCTTCTCTATAGGTTAAATAGCAGTGTAAACTGGACTCTCTAGTCGTCAGTGGCAACTAATCTAAGATGAGGAAAAATATTGAATTCTAAAAGATCACGAAGACAGCACCGGTAAACTACTCCACTATCTTTCCCAATACGGTAGAGTAATGGATAGGGGCTCGGATTGAGGAATCGGAGAGCCGAGTTCGAATTCCAATCGGATAAATTACATACACTTACGTGCTAATACCCATGGGAAAGGTATGAATCCACTTCTTTTACCCCCAGAGCTATAGGTAAATAGCAAGGCAGAGCGGGTTTTATAGCCTTGGATGACAACTGGTCTACCGCAGAAAGAAATGGCAACCTACTACGGGAATTTGCCTAGTCAGTCATGTATCGCAAGATAAATGATCGCCAAAGCGTGTATCACGCATGGCACACAACTGATTGAATTAAAAGATAATGCAGATAGATATGATAGCCTACATCTGGAGAGGATATAGTATTTAAAAAAAAAAAAAAAAAAAAAAACAAGACCGTCCCAATACTTGATATAAAATTTCTCAGTCTTCTCATCTATCCCTAATCCCCCCCAGAAGCAAAGTTAAATTTGCCAATTTTATTCGCAGTTGTTCTTGGAATAACATTTCGGTCGATCCGACATCTGCGAGTGTCGTCAGGTTTTGAGTGAGAAGAAAGCGCGAAATATTTTCAGTTATTTTGCAAACCGGCGGGGGTTACTTCCCGCCTAAACCGAATAGCAAAACGCAAGTGTCTCTCCTCTACTGGCAATGTCATTTTGTGTGTTGTGCTGCATAGGCGTAACTATCAATCAGAAGGAGCGAAACAACCGACGGGGTGCCCCTTTGTCGTGTAGCTATTAGCAATCTTGTCTCGTAGAGCACTACTACTACAGTAAGTTCGATTCTCACCCTTTGCTACATAGAGTTAATACCATCACTGATGGGTCAAAATATTATGACCGCTTACATAATAAGATGCTTATCTAGTATATATTCAGAAAAAAAAGCTCTTACCCGATCAAGCCTAAGGGTTTCTTCCAGGCACTGACACCGGGATGTTAACAGCAGGTTCACTAACTGCTGCGTGTTTCATGGGTGACTTTATGCAGAACGAAATATTGGTCCATGGGATTGAGATCTGGAGAGTTTGGTGACGCGAATTATATGATGAAGTTTTCTTCTTATTACAGAAAGCATTCCTGTAGAACTAGTAATTTATGGCAATGCGCTTTGCTCGAAAAGAAGATTCCACTGGTATTGTAGAAGATTTTCGTTATGAAAAGGTATACCTGGTCTTCAATATAACAGAGATATTGAAATTTTTTTTTCCAGCGGCATAATAAGAAAAGAGAGTTTGTAGATTTTGATACTCACAGGACTTCTTGATAGCATAAGCGGCAGAAGTAAACATCAAGTACCGTTCAGCGTCTATTAGAAATCAAGTTATCCCTGACCTCTAATGGAACACATATATACGATCCACCCCTAAATATTCTAAAAGAAAAAAATGGTCGGCTTATTCTACAGCTTCAGACATGTCTAGACATTTATTACAGCAATGATTCCGATTCGCACAAAATGTTCTACTAATAGCCTTGTACTTGCTGAAATAAGTTGCTTAAATAATATATGGGATCTTTGCCATCAAGCAGCTGTTAGCATGATATTCTAGTAAGTTATTACTACTGCGAAGAGTAATATCCTCAGTCTGTGTACCACACTTGCGCTATGCTATGGTAGACTTTGTAAATTCTAACCTTTTTGCCATGAAGTAATGACTGACAGACTCTTTTTGCCAGACTACTAGCTTTATGATTAGTACGATCTTCATCATGTGCGCCAGCCTTCTCGCCTTGTTTTGTTCAAAGCTAACTAAATATCTGCATTGATGCTTCATTGTGCAAAGGTGGTTAGGAACTCCGACTTGGATGGGCGCGAAGTGTAGCGATTGTCGGTGTACACAGTGGAAGTGGCGTGTCGACGCTGGTTGAAAGGTATGAATCCATATCTCCTCACCTCAACTTGGAGTTAACACTAAGGTATACTGAGCTCTATAGCTTTTGATTGGTAAGAAGTCTAAGAGAAAAACCACTCTGAATTCAAAAGCGGTTAGACTTGTAACTAGCAACTTCAACATCTTAAAGAACATCCTTCTCACGTAAAGCACAGTAGCAACACACAGTGTGGTGAGTCTGTGGCCCTATGCTCCACAGGGAAATCAACAATGTTAACATATATCCGCCTTACAAACCATTACAATTAAAATATTTATCCTTATTGAGTACCTCATACTTATTACCTACTGCTTGGCTAAACTGTCAAGTTGTTATTTCTGGCGAAAAGCACTTGAAATCAGTGGATAACTAGGACAAGGAATGGCTTGTAAATTTTAACGCCTCTAAAAAAACAGTGCTTTCATATATAACTATACAGGAACTTTTCTATCTGCCATCAGTAGAGCAATTCTTTGCGCTTTTGGGGGATTGCGTTTTTCACTGACATGGAGTGGAGTGAATATATTGAATCAATTGGTAGGTTTACTGCTAGGAAAGTTGGTTCGCTGTCTCGTGTCAGACAATTTTTTCGTCAGAATCCGTCTTCCACGTTTACAAATCCACCATTTGTCCTTTTGAATATGTTCACCCATATCCGGTCCAGTGCTCTTACTATATATTTCGAGATTCTTGACAAAATTCAAAGAAGGCTCTGTAATGTAATTCATCCTGACTTGGCGTCTCAAATTCACACATTTTCTAACGGCCGTGACGTGCCTTGCCTCTGTTACTTTTAATGGCAATTGTTCTGATGAGCTTTCCTCCTTGGTGACTCGTCTGCATGAATTTAAGCGTACTGCTAGCTTGATAACTAGGTCTCATCGTTTTACTGTTGAACTAACTGGATGGAACAGTATGTTATATTCTAATAGTTTATTTTCTCACACTTCTCGTCTGTGGAACTCTCTTCCGGTTTCTTGCTTCCACACCAACTAGAATCGACTGGCTTGTGGTGAAATGATTAAAAACATAATTAAATTAATTCTTTGCTGTATTTAATCGGATTTGTATTATTAAAAATCTGTTCTACGTTGACAGCTATAATTAAAAAAACAAACAAAATAGATTCATATCTCTCAGATAAGGTAGTCTATCCGGATCACTACTTTTTTATGACTCAATATTTTCGTAATTAAATTGGCACTGATGAAGCAATGTAGCTAGATTTTTCAAATTACATTTATATGATAAATATAACATTTAAATTGTAGCATAGAATGCATCTTTCTATTAGAAATATTTGGCTGTGTGAAATTTTATTATGCAACTCAAGCGTTGTAGAACCTGTTGTCGGCATCCGTCCGTCTCGAGAGATGATGGAGTAGCGCGGTGCGCTACGGGCCTGGGCGGGATATATGGAGAACTAGGGCTACCCAGACGTCTAGCTCGCCCTCTCGGTCTTGCTAGCCGAGTCCAAAGGAGAGGATAAACCAATACAGTTTGGTACCAACGCGGCTGCAGGAGTTGCCGGAAGGTAGCACAAAGTGCTGTCCATCCGCCTTCAGGGCTCCACTCCGGGTTTGAATTGAGAGTTGCCCTTCTCCTAGACCAGTAGCCATCCAAGGCTATAGAACCCAGTCTGTCCTGCTATTTACCCATAGCTGGATGATCCTGTTGTAAACACATACTTACATACATAAATAATGTCTGTCGACTCGGAAATGAGTATGACAATCGCTGACAAGTTTAATCCATGTTCTTTCGAAAACGACAATGGGTCTGGAAGCCAGCAAATGACTTGCAAATGACTTGCAATGATTATTTCAGACGCAATAACCTCAGTTGTTACATATAGGACCTGGCCTGGTCTGTTGTGCAAATTCCGGTCAGGTAACTGGTGGGTTTCCATTCGACGTATGAGACAGGGGAGGTTTATGCAGATTTTTTTTTTGTACACTCCGTATGTTAAGTTATTCCCAGTGTAGTAAACTGTAAAGAGTTCCGAACATGACCCTTATTATGGCTAGCGAGGCCTGCATTGGAGAGGCATACTCTGTCACATTCGTCACATCGAAATTGATGGATTGCTGGATCAATGGTTTCCCCTTTCCTAGTTGCACAATTGACATTTGAGCAACTCATTGAATATTCTTGGAAGATATTAGTGCCTTGATGAATTGCACAAAGTCGCTTATTTCGACAGCAAGCAACAGTTTCCTATTCATGGTCATCGACTGCAACGTGCTTTTAAACAGTCTCCGAAGCGATTGCTTTGTTTATGCTAGAGTAACATGTCGTAGAGCATTTGCTAGAGTATTCTGCTGTCATGGCCTGCCCAGCGAAAACCGTGCCGTTGAATGAATGTGCGCTTCGAGGCATATTGCATAGGCATTTTCGAAGACCACAGGGGCTGCGTGTGGAATATCAAATGGATACAAAAATCGACTCTAGTCTAGATAAATACTGCACATATGGAAGGAGATGGAATACTGTTTTTGGCTAATGTTTTAGGCAGTAAAAAGACAGCCATTTTTAAAGTTGATGATAGTGCGAAGATAAATACTGCAAATTATTGTCCTTGAACGGGGTGTTTTTTGAATGGTACAGTTTACGACCAAGAAGCTTTAACTTTTTAACTTATTAAAGATTATATTTATTCAAAATAATTTTCCATTTAACTTATTCTGAAAAATGATTATTGCCCACCTTGCCAAGAAAAATTTTTCAAAGGCCTCTATCACTCAGACTTTCTAAATATTAATCTAATAGAAAGCAAGTGATTCATCAGTAAACGAAATATATACGAGATCCGATTAAAAAGTATCAGGACTGGCACTCTACATAGAAAACTACAACACATATCGGGTGGTAGTACCTGTTAGGGTCCCAGCTATAGGCAAATAGTGAACTTCTCCCAAATAAAAATGAACAGCTAATTTTTACAATAAAATGAGCAACAATACATTTTTTTATAGTAAAACGATAATCGATGCAACACTAAAATGTGTATACATTTTCATAGTAAAAATATATGCATTTTTATAGTAAAAATACATGCATTTTTATAGTAAAAATATATGCATTTTTATAGTAAAAATATATGCATTTTTATAGTAAAATTACTAAAAATACATTTTATGATCTGCAAACAATATATAAAAAAACAGAACTTTACCCTTACAGCATAAAATTACGTACAAAATATTTAGATTTCGGCATTAAATGACCCATAGAAGTTTTGATATGCTGCTAAACAAAATCAGTCAACCAACTAAGAACACATATCAATTCGGCATTGTAACCTTTGTGAAGCCACACGCTTTATCCATCGTCGTTTCCGTCGATGAAAGGATTCTTGGAACTGCTTTTTGGGGGATAGCGACCGCATTCTACACACCATCCTTCCAAGCACTGCTATAGACAAAGGAGGTGAGCGAGAACGGTATAACTTAATGCGCATGCGCGACATATCAATTTGTGCCAAGCGGCTTCACTTTACATACTTTAGCTCTGTTATCACAGCAACAGTCCCGATACTTTTTGATCAGAGCTCGTATAAGAATGGAAAACAATATTCAAGATAAAGAAGATCTCCCGGAAGGAATAAGCACTGCTGTAAGTAGTGTGGAAGACAAAACAGAAACATTGATAAAATAAGAATGGTTATAGATTCTGTCTATATTTCTGAGATGAGGTATTATGTACACTATTTACATTGTTCGGACTATCATCCTCATCTTTGTTGGCATAGTGGATAAAGGCGTTAGTTAGATCCAGTGACAGGACCCAAGTTGTGTGAGTTCAATAGCTGGTTAAGGCGGTGGAGAACCTGGAGAGGGGAATTAACAGATGATAACTGATAACTGACATCCATTAGACAAGGCACGTGAAACTAGAACAGTGTACCCTAGTGAGCGAAATAAAGAGTACAGTTCAACATTCCAACCACCTGAAGAAGGCCAGAGCGTACAACAGCGGAAACGTTGTGATAAATATGGCTACAAAGATGAGGATGATGGTCCGAACAATGTAAATTGTGGTTATAGATTATCAAGAAGGTCATATTAGCATCTAAAATAGTAAAATAATTATTTATCCAAGTTATATGGGATATTGTGTGAAAATATTCTTTTTGGCTTATGTCTTCGGATTTATTTATAAATAAAACTTTTAAGATGCTTTTACTTCTTGTTCGCATTATAAAACTTCCCACCGACAAAACAAATTATTATTACAGTGAACTCTAATTTCCAATAGGAATCAATGTATAGAAAAAGTCACAGTACAATAAAATTGAAAAAGAAAAGCACAGCACAACACACGAATGTATACAACATGGCGGTCGACTTAGAAATAATTCCGTTCGTGTTAAATTTTTTTTATTATAACCAAGGCATTTTCATCTCGAATTTTCTGTTCGAAAACCGATTTGTTCGACATGTGAGACGTTCGACAACCGAGATTCATCTTTATATATGTTATAAGGATAAATATTATATAAGTTAAAGCACGCATTATTAATTGATCATATAAGAAAAATATGGCCACTAGCAAGTCTGTCTAGCTAGATCAGTTACGACTGAGTAGTGATTTCGACCCTCACTGAGTGTTTCATACTTCCTGCCTTGTTCCACGTCTAAGCCACGCTTAGTAAATTGTTATAATAATTAGCATGTCCTGAAACTTTTACAAACATCTATTGGTTGATACTAAATTTTATTACGAAAAAAAGTGACTTACTCAATAAAATCTGATAGACTGAGTTCGATTTCCTCTTGTGGCCTTTTGCCATACGTAACTAAGATTGCCTGGAAGCCGGTATTTTCAACTGCTGCCAGAGAATAGTATTCGAATTTCGTGTAAATGCCAGACAATAGAATGCAGATTTTCTAAGCGGGATCTTCCTTCCTCATCCTAATATCCTTATATTTGGCAACTGGTGTGGGATTAGGGACTTTCAGGTGGCAGAGGTTGGAGAGTGATCTGCCTTTTAGCGGAAATGCCAGAATGTTGCAAATTCTTTGCTGAAACTTGATTGTCACCAAAACAAAGATCTCAAACGTGTCATAGATCCACGAATTACAATTCTAAAGATGGATGCGATAAAATTTTTTTTAATATAAATAGCAATCACCCCATCAACCCTTGTCAGTAAGCGCGGATCACACAAAGGAATGCATTGACATCGACGTCTGCCGATGGGTGTTCACTTTATTCTCGCGTTCTGGCCTCTGTGTCTGAAGAGACACTTCACGCAGTAATGTCTTTTTTTTTATAACATTACCAAATGTTATTACTTCAAGTTATCCTTTGTTTCACAATGGCCCTCAAAACATTCAGACCGAACATATAGCCAGAATTGAGAAATGTAGATACACACCCTTGTCCCCCCAAAGATCTCTATATTTAATTACTATTAACATTGAGAAACGCCCTTTGAAAAAGGAATTTGAAAGGCCATTTTATTTTACTTCTTAATGTTTTTTTTTTTTTCGAATTAGAAAGGCGGTTATAATTAAGAATAAAATAAAGTCATTTTCAATCAACCATTTCTTTTTGTCTTACGTATGTGCTTCTGTCTTACTGGTTGTTTTTATTTATTACGTATTTGATAACAAATATACCTGATGTCAAAGAGAAAAGGGGGAAAATAAAACTTTATTTTTGTCAAAGTTATATGATTTGCGAGACGAAACAGCATGCGAAACTTAGCTGTTATACTCAAAGACACACATGGTCTAGTGGATTAAAGTAATTGTTTAACCCTATCCCAGGCAGGGCAAGAGGTTCTTTGCCTGTGCATAACATTCAGTTCAAATTGTACCTTTTGTAATTGTGATTTGAAACTCTAGATATATTTATAAGTCTACCATTCGTTCATGATTTGAATATTGCTGCCACATATGGCCCGGTGCTCCTGCTATATATTTAGAAATGCTTGATAAAATCCAAAGAAGAATAAGCAATATTATTGGTCCTGACCTGGCGTCTCAGCTTCAGTCACTTTTCCACCGCCGTAGTGTAGCTTCCCTGTGCCTTTTCTATAAATCCTTTCATGGTAATTGTACGGATGAACTTACCGCTATGGTACCTAGACTTTATGAATTTAAGCGCAGTACTACATTGGTGGCAAGGTTTCATCGCGTTACTGTTGAAATGGCTAGGTATAACTGTGAGTTCTGTGATTAAATATTCTTCCCTCGCTTTTCTGGGGTGTGAGACTCTCTTTCGGCCACATACTTTCCAGCCAAATTTGATCTTCAAAAATTTAAATGTCAATCGTGATTTACTGTCTTCTTCATTGCTTTTTGGCTATTGTTCTCGCTTCTTAATAAGGTTTTTCCCTTCCTATTCTTTCTTAAGTCTTTACTGCCTTGCATGGAGTAAAATGATTTTTTTTAAAATGCTACTTAAAAGTAGACTGTAGTGAAAAAAGTTATAACGATAAACTACACCTGGCATCAAGGCTTCTGATCGGTTGGTTTTGGAAAGCGTGGAACCACCTCTTAATTGCTGTTTTTCCCAGGTTCACCCTGACCCGGGGTGGTAGAACTTGTTAAAGTTCCCAGGAATGGGCAAATAGCATACCCTCAAACTGTAATCAAAACATTACGAAAGTATTAAAAAATCATCATAACTATACCAGCAGTATATTTTCATAGTAAAAAAAATTAGCAACAATACTTTTTTGTAAACCAAAAAAATAAAAATTACCAGCAATACATTTCTGTAAGGGGAAAAAATTACCGGCAATACATTTTTGTAAAAGAAATGACTAGTACTCCCATGAAAATTAAATATCGGCATTAAATGATCCATAAGTAGTTGATATGCCGTTAAACAAATGCATAATAGGTAATTGTGAATATAGTGAATAGGGATTTTTTTTATTATTGCTGAAGTCGGCATAATTTCGAATGGGAGGAATTTTGTAATTTTTAGAAAATTATATATACTCTTACTTTAGCCTTCCAAAAGTTTATGACTTCAGCAGACAAATACAGGGGGTCCATAAATTATCTGTAGAACTTCCGCAGTTTAGTATGTTCATTCGAGCTAAGATACATCAATGTACTTCTCTGCGTGTTAAAGAAATGTTCTAAAAATTTTATTTTATATATAGTTTGTTCTTTTATTTATTTTTTTTTTTAATTCCCTTTGATTTGTCTTTTCGGGCAGATTAAAAGTACTTATTATCGATCCCTGACCTTTAACGAAAATGAAAACACTGCAAAACGAAACACTTTGTAGAGACCAAATTCCGGCCGAATTACACTACAAAGTACCAAGTCGTGTTAGCATCCGTGCCTAGCACGAGAAGTTTATAGAAACAGGAAGCATCTAGCAGAAAATAGAAAGTGTGTATCGTCTAGATGTCTTGTGTATGACTAATGTCGCCCATGTGGAAGTGCTCTGATTCATTTAAATAAAACATTATTTGTTTATACGGTGGAGTAATGGATAGTGGCTCGAATTGAGGAATCGGAGAGCCGAGTTCAAATTCCGGCCGAATCCATTACATTCATTTACGTGCTAATACCATTGGGAAAGTTATGAATCCTCCTGTTATCCCCTCTGCTATGGGCAAATAGTAGGACAAACCGGGTTCTATGGCATTGGATGGCATACCGCAGAAAGAAATGACAACCTACTGCGGGGGAAAAATCTTCATCGAAAGATACGTGATCGGCTAAGCGTGTATCATGCATGGCACATAACTGCCTGAGTTAGATAGACTCAAATGGCTACTTCATCTGCGGTTTGACCCCTTTACTTTTCCTATTATTCTTTGTTTCCAATCAATCTCTCGAATTAGTTAAGCAGTTTATTTGCCCTTTCTTCCTGGTTCTTTTGTCTTCATTATGACAAACTCATTGTTCAAATGTTCTGTCCATGGTATTCTCAGCGTCCACTGATAGAAAGACAACGCTGGCGCTTTAAGCCATCTTCATCTGCTATATAGGAGATTATATATTACATATTAGACTTGGATGGCAACTGGTCTACCGTAGAAGAAATGGCAACCTACTGTGGGAAAAAATCTTCCTCGTCAGTCATATATCGAAAGATACATGATCTCCTAAGTGTGTATCACGCATGGCACGTAACTGACTGATGTTTTTCTATAAACCCAGTAGTGAAATCTTCATTTTCCAATTTTTTTAAAGGAATTTTGTTGATTTATTCAAAATGTATTTGTGAATACATCACATGACCCTTCTGTTTCATAACTGATCATGTCAGGATATTTTTGCATATATGAAAATTTTTGTGATTTAAAAAAATTGGCTATAGTTTTATTTTAACTTTTCAGTACAGGTACTTTATCTTACCATCAATCAACTAAGATATTATAACAATATACAAAAGGGAAAGGAAATAAATGTAACTTATGACTTGTTGAAAAATTGATTATCTAAAAACACCCTAAATTCACCCTAGTTTATTAAACAAGAGAAATGAATTGATGTTTACATGTAGACATAAAACTAAATATCAGCATAAATAAACTGATCCAGATTAATTTTTATTTTTAATATAAATCAGGTTTTATTTTTAGGTAAATTACGTATATATATATATATATATTTAGTTTACGAAAAACTAGGTAATCCGTATGGGTAGACCCAAGGAGGATAAAATCGAGAGAGCTCAATGTAAATCAAAGCTAATAATTTAAATAAAAACAGACCACTTTAAGGTTCCATATAATAAATTATTTCACCACAGCCCTTTTAAAGGACAGCCGATCATCAGATTTTATTTCCAAAGGTTGAAACGAAAAAAAAGAAATTTACACATTTATGATGGGCAGTAATAAGTAAATTAACGAAGTGAGGGAGTGAAGGGGGTAGAGAGACATGACTGAGTTAGATGTAACATTTCTATTCTTTCAAATTTAAATTTTTATTTTTAGAGGAAATCCAGACATTGACACATTAAATCTGTTAACGGAAGATATATATTGATATGGGAGGGGGATAGGACAAAAAGGCATAAAGAGAAAGAGAGAGAAAAAGAGAGAAAGAAGTTGTGATAAAGTGTCATTAACTTTCTTTGGAATGGACGCTGTTGTTTTGCTTTACTTTGAGAGTTCATAAATATTATAATTTTTTATATGAGTTTGAATGTTTAAACAGTGTAAGGAATTTAATTATATGTTAGTTAAAGTTTTTTTAAAAAACTTTATTACAAACATTTTGGGGATTTAATATGAAATAGTCGATTAGAAAAATATTCATAGAATTTACATTAAAACACTAAAAATTTTATTTTCAAATATAAGTTTACTTCTAGTTGTAATTGATTATTAAGGTGATATCTCTATCAGTTTGAATTTTATTCATGAGTTTAATTAGCGACTATTTTTAGATTGGTAATTTCTCTTACTTAAAATTTAGTTTTAAGTTAATATGGAGTGATATTTGAAGGTAATATTAGAGATCTTTCTCTATCATGTATTGTAAACACATCCATGTAAATTTCATATACATACGTTCCTTTACATCTGCAGTCACTCATACAGGTACACATGTACCGATATACATGGGTAATTTCATGTATTAATACCTACATATATCTTTTTAAATGTTTCCGCATAGTTACACATATATATATATAGGTGTGCCCTTAGAATTCCCTAAAAAAACTTTTCTAAAAAATATTAGGTAATGACTTTAGTATTCAATTATCAAGAATCTAAATATGTTATCATTAATAATGATTATTAAAGGGTAATTCATTTAAAAAAAAATTTCAACCATATTGTATATACGAACTCACAAATTCATATATTTATACATATATACATACACAGATTACTCGTAATCACATATCCGTGGTATGACACAAATATACCCATATATACATACACCTACACACATACACACACACACACACGCACGCACACACACACACACACATATTACATATATATATATATATATACATATACACACATACATGTACATATACACACACATATACATATATATACACGCATCCACACATATACAAGTACTCACATACCCATATATATATACATATATGCACCCATATATACATGCAACTACATATATTTAAAAAAAAAAAACTTCAAAAGCCTACCTATATACCTACACGTATATATACATATCAATATTCATACCCGCCCACTACAAATATGTGTTCACAATACACAATTACACCAAAGCATGCCTATTTTTCTATATAAAAACATATACATATACAGTGTAACCCGGATATAAGAGAGTTGTCGGGACCGGAGAAGAAGTCTGTTATATCCGGTTTTCTCTTATATCCGGTTTTCTCTTATATCCGGTTTTCTCTTATATCCGGGTTTCTTTTATATCCGGGTTACACTGTACATGTCAAAAGACGTATCAATGTTTCAGTTCAATTACATATTACTGTATACATACAGTTATGTGTTCACATTCATATGTGCGTAACAACATTTCAAAAGCAAAAAATAAAGATCAAGTAATATTAGTCTTCCTATATAGTTACTTCTAAATATATTTCGTTAGGTTGAGGTTGTTCTCATGTCGGCATTTAAAAATTAGTTCATTATGTCTGTTTAGTAATACATCCGGATCTTTATGCTTTATAATGAGGATCTTTTCTTTTAGACATAAGTCGCATCTGTCTCTGAAATTTATTGGAGTTCTGGCTCTCGAGATGATCTTCCACTTTATTTGTGGGATTAAGCCACCCTCCAACAAATCCCAATAATGCTTTGACAGTGCCGTTTGGTTCTTTTTACATTTATCTTTGAAGGACTGGCGATGCTTATAAAATCGATTTTTCCAACTTCCCGCCGATATTCCTATGTATCTTTTCTTCTGTTCCATATTCTCTTTGGGGAAAATTGTTGCCTCATATATTACATTATCAGCCATGCACACTCCTTCAACTGGGCAATCTGATCCTGTCCTGCAATTACATGTTGATGTTCTTATTTGGGATGTATTACGATCAGTCTGTATTTGATTTTTATGAAGATCTCTCAAAATTTTGCTATTAAGTGAGCTAATAATTTTTTCTATATAGTTCATGCAAGAATAGCTGATTTAAATTCATTTTGTTGAACATCTTTTTTAAAAGATCATTTTTGCTAAAGTGTTTTTCTATTAGTTTTATGAAGTACTTTCGTATATTAATATTAGAAAGGTTACAAAAAGTTGGGTTGAACCATATAATTTTCCTTTTCCTATTTTTGGATTTAGTTGATGTTTCATTAACTGACTTATCTATATAATTTAGTGTCTGTTTAAATTTACTTTTTAATGGGGCTTGATCATATTTCGACTTTGGTTAAAGATGGTTTTACTAGAGGAGAGTTTATTCTTGCATTTACTGTATTTGGAATTTGCTTAATTATTGATTTCGGGTGGTTAGAGTAGATATTTATATATATGGGTGATTGGTTTTCCTTTTGGAAGGGTTTATAAGTGCTATTGTTGAGGTTAAATGTAACGTCTAGGAAGTTAACTATTTTTCGGTTGGAAGAAATTTCGATTTTAAATCCTACAAATTTGAAGGCCTTAATTATTTTCTTTTGTAGTTGGATTGTTAAATGACCATTGGTATCAGGTACAGCAACAAGTCCAACAGCAACTAGTAATCATGTCTGAGTGACTGCAGATGTAAAGGAAGGTATGTATATGAAATTTACATGGATGTGTTTACAATACATGATAGAGAAAGATCTCTAATATTACCTTCAAATATCACTCCATATTAACTTAAAACTAAATTTTAAGTAAGAGAAATTACCAATCTAAAAATAATCGCTAATTAAACTCATGAATAAAATTCAAACTGATAGAGATATCACCTTAATAATCAATTACAACTAGAAGTAAACTTATATTTGAAAATAAAATTTTTAGTATTTTAATGTAAATTCTATGAATATTTTTCTAATCGACTATTTCATATTAAATCCCCAAAATGTTTGTAATAAAGTTTTTTAAAAACACTTTAACTAACATATAATTAAATTCCTTCGATTGTTTAAACATTCAAACTTATATAAAAAATTATAATATTTATGAACTCTCAAAGTAAAGCAAAAAACAGCGTCCATTCCAAAGAAAGTTAATGACACTTTATCACAACTTCTTTCTCTCGTGTTCTCTCCCTTTCTCTTTATTCCTTTTTGTCCTATCCCCCTCCCATATCAATATATAACTTCCGTTAACAGATTTAATGTGTCAATGTCTGGATTTCCTCTAAAAATAAAAATTTAAATTTGAAAGAATAGAAATGTTACATTTAACTCAGTCATGTCTCTCTACCCCCTTCACTCCCTCACTTCGTTAATTTACTTATTACTGCCCGTCATAAATGTGTAAATTTCTTTTCATTTTTCGTTTCAACCTTTGGAAATAAAATCTGATGATCCGCTGTCCTTTAAAGGGGCTGTGGTGAAATAATTTATTATATGGAACCTTAAAGTGGTCTGTTTTTTATTTAATATATATATATATATATATATATATATATATATATATATATATATATATATACAGTGTAACCCGGATATAAGAGAGTTGTCGGGACCGGAGAAGAAGTCTCTTATATCTGGGTTTCTTTTATATTCGGCATTGGTCTATTATAATTACATTAACACAGGCTCTAATTTTGGACCAGATCTTATATCCGGGTTACACTGTATAAAGAAATATAGTCTTAAAGTGTGCTATATTCATGAGATAAAGTGCTCAATATCAGAGATAGAGCGTGTGTAAATATAAAAGTGAACATAGAAGTCAACACTTAGAGGCGACAGTTGCCTGACGATTGCATCTAGCATGAAACAGACTGTCGCCTCTAAGTGTTGACTTCTATGTTCACTTTTATATATATATATATATATATATATATATATATATATATATATATATATATATATATATATTATTGAGAATTGGTAAAACGATCTTGAAAGTATAATTTTTCGAAAAAAAAAACATCTATGCATTTCAACGTTTAGGCTTCATCAGATCGAAGGCTAAAACATTAATTGCGTGTGTATGTAATTGTGTATGTTTCAAATAATGAAATCTTATATTTTTCCAAAGCTGGCGTTGCTCAGGACAAAAAAAAAGAAAGAAAATGAGTGACATTGACAAAAGTCGTTTAACATTTTAAAAGTCACTATCTTTTCCTAGCTGTCAATACTTTATAACAGTCCGGATCATATACACAAAACTATATCTCACACACACACTCACACACACACACACACACACACACACACACACACACACACACACACACATATATATATATATATATATATATATATATATATGGGAAACAAGGAACAAATAATTTCCCGTTAGTAATAGAAAAATTAATATTCACAACTGTAAACTAAAAAATAAATTCTTAAATTTTTATTTTCTTACACATATACATACAAATCACGTTTATTTTAAATGCCAAATACATTTTTTTAAATGTAAACAACTGTTATCCCAGTATAATATATACCTGAAGATTGTGCTGGGCATGAAACTTCGAGTCGAGTTATCGGTGAGGGATAATATATATAATATATATATATATATATATATAAAAGTGAGCATTGAAATCAACACTCAGAGGCGACAGGCTGTTTCATACTAGACGCAATCGTCAGGTGTTGACTTCAATGTCCCCCATCCTCTCTCTCTCTCTCTCTCTCTCTCTCTATATATATATATATATATATATATATATATATATATATATATATTATGAAAACGAGGACACACAATTCCGTTTGCTCTGTTTTTTGACATAGAGTACTCTCTGGATTTATATCTTCTTTGGAATTATTCATACGGATTATCAAATATTATCATTATATATATATATATATATATATATATATATATATAGAGAGAGAGAGAGAGAGAGAGAGAGAGAGAGATAGATAGATAGATAGATAGATAGAGAGATAGTTAGATAGATAGATAGATATTGATCACTTCATTAAATGTTTTATTTAATCTGAAGTTCTTTTAAAGGACGAAACGCATCACTGAGGATTTATTCCACCATTTTTCCTATTAAGAGGCTAGTTGATTTCCAGCCATCATTATTCATGTGCTGTCTCCTTTCAGGTCGTTGGTGATCATGGCTATTCACAACTTCCTGTCCTTTGTCGCTCTGAGTAACATCTGAACCTATACCACCCTACCTTCTCCCTGCTGTGCCGTGTATTCACATAAACTTATTAATACGTCGACTGCCAGAGGTCAATTACAAAATCTGGCTTCAACCGCCAAATTTATAATCGTCAACTTAGGCGATAAAACATTTTGATGAATTGATTTATCGCTACCAACAAAATCTTAACATTGTTTTCGTACTAAAAGTATCATTGCGAATAAATTCATTGTTGGTAGCCACAGATTAAAATGTATCAGAAAATGTCATGTGCGAGTTATCTCGTAGTCGGCGTGATAATAAAAATAATTATTTAATACACTGATTGCCAACTATGAGATATCTTGTGGTTGGCTGTCATTGTGTTCAATAAGTCGCTACTCTACTCCCATTATTCTTAATACGTCATGTGAGTATTAAATTTTCCAAGCCGCCTTTCGTCATAATCTGCCCAATAAATGTCGATTACAGAAATTTCTCGAAATTATACAGAGCGGAAAAATGTTCATCAGCTTAATATGAAAGTTAGCAACTGAATTAAAATAAGAGATAATAATAAAATTGTCATCACTCCAAACTATCATCACTCTTTCCGTCTCTCTGTCAGCTTGACTGCTTTTCTGTATGTCTGCCTCTCTTTATATCTCTCTCCCTCTTGTCTCTGTCTGTCTCTGTCGTCTGTCTCTGTCTCTGTCTCTGTATCTCTCTCTCTCTATATATATATATATATATATATATATATTTATATATGGAGTGAGAGAGAGAGAAAGAAGGAGATAAGAATAAAACAAGTGAAAAATTAATGTAAATGTTGTTTGCTGCCACATTAAACACATTTGACTTAAAATATGCACAAATAAGATGTCAAAATAAATAAATAAAAACAACTAACTTCATAATGTTCTTCGAAGTCACACGTGAATGGACAAATTGTAAAGTTTTTGGGCTTGCCTTTTGACGCCCTTCCTTCTTTACAACGTCAACCAAATGGAAACACGGACAGGAATCCATCAACATTCACGCATGCGTAGCTTCCTATTTCCTGTTTATCAGGCAGGTTTACGCCATGTTTATTTTTATGAATTTTGCTTATTAGTTCCATTTGACTAAATGTAACTGTCTAGCTTTATCTTTATAATTTATAGAAAGTAAATAGCGAAGATACGTTATTGCTAACAACTGTAAACAATAAAGTCGAATTTCTTTTTCTGTTTTACGGGCCATAAAAGACATTTGGTTGACATTTGTGCTGCTAATATAACAGTCTGATATAATTCTGTTTCAGTTCTGTTTTTGTTGTTGGTTTTTGTTTTGTTTTTGAGCTTCACTTATGTTTACGTTAACTTTGTCGATTATTTCCATTCCAATTGCGTTTGGGAGGAATATTAATATAAAACTGTAACCTTTGGACCTAAAAATTAAAGAAAGAAATTCCTAATTCAACCTTTATTGCAATTCCAATGATGAGACGAATGATAATATTATCAGTTCAAGTTGATGCATATTAGACACCATTGTGCTAAATTTCTACGCTGCCGTAAAAGAATAAAGTACTTTACATTCTAAGTCGTTTTATATATACCCGAGTCAAAGTTGCCAATAGATGCGCGTCCCACAAGGCGTTCTCCTTGGCCCTGCCCTCTTTCTGCTTTATATTAATGATGTAAGAACATTTTCATATCTTTAGTAAATATCTATACGGATGATACCACAATTTATGGGTGCGTCTCCAAACATCTAGCCCAATGGGTGAAACATTTGCTTGTAACATTCAATACTTCACAAACCAAGGTTGTAAAATTTCATTATCACGGAACGGATCCTGAATTGTCTCTAGTCATAATGAATGATTGCGCTCTCAAGGAGACTCTTGCTTTGAACGTCTGTTGGGACACAAGGTCATCACGAACCTCAGGTTTACCTATCGTCCGATTCACCTTCCTCGCCAGTTTTTTTTTTTTTTTTTTTTTAAGTAAGAGTAGAGATTTATCTCTTGTTTTCTGTTTAGGATTGGGTTTTCAGTTCCCTCTAAAGTCTACTTCAACTCTATACTAACGTCTCATCCTAAACTAAATTTTATTTACTATTTTCTTTCCCCGGTAGAGTAGATAGGTAGGTTCGGCTCACACACTTCCTCAGTCTTTTGAATAGTAGAGATTTATCCTTTGTTTTCTGCTTAAGATTTGGTTTCCTTCGCGTAAAAAGTTCTGAAAAGAAACCGGCAAAATAAGAAAAAAGTAAACAGAAAATTTTTTTTCATTCTATATTTTCTTGCAGACGACAAACGCCATATTGTGTTTTAAGTGACATTGCAAGACCTTAGCAACAAAAATATTTTCATCCTTAACCCTTTACTATGCCAAACACTCATAAATTAATTAAGCGTCATACAATTATTTAACTGTAGATGAAATATAATTAAAATGGAAATGATGTCGAATTAATTAACACATTCACCTTGAACAGTGTCATATCCAACCAAGCAAAATAATCATAGCCTCTTCTTATAACAACTAAGTAGAAACTAAGTTACTGCCGCAGCTGTTTCTACTACAACAAATAAAACTGCGGAATCGACATACATGTTCGGCATAAACAAAAATAATATACCCCAGACTCACATATGCGTCGTGTGGCAACGGATGTGTTATCACATTTGAGGAGAACAATGTTGAATGTACGGCCACAGAAAAGTCAGGGTATTTACATAGCAGACATGTGAAGCATTTGCTATAGCGTCGATATTTAAAAACTTCATTTCAAAGATCGATTAAAATTGATTAATCATACTGAGTCAACGGCCATTATTTATTTACTGGAAGTAACCGGAAAAATTTCACGGTTTTCCTATTTGAATTTTTTGGTAGATCTTAATTTTTAAGTTAATGATTGAATAAGCTCATGGAAAGTTCTACGACAATAAGGCTTTTCATTCTCTTTTACTTCCAGTAGCTCCCTTGCATCTTAGTCGCCATACCATAAAAAAAAACTGGAATTCATATATGGATCATATGGTATGCTCTCATTTACAATAGTTAGATCAGACCAAAATGGAATATCGCTGCTATATCTGGGTTGGAGCTGCAAAGTCTTAACTTTCCATTCTTTGTAGAGTTCAGAAGAGTCTACGTGGCCTTGTTTGTGGTGAATTATTTTTTGTCCTACAACCCAGAGACGAGAGCGCAGAGCGACGAAACGTCGTCAGCCTCTCGCTCGTCTATCGCTATTTCCATGGCAAATGTTCTGAGGAATTTTGTTCCACAAGTTCAAACCTTTACAGCTAAAACCAGGCCACGTACACAGTGTTGGTTCATCCTCATTTACTTCGGATTCCATTTATAAAAATGGAGCTTCATTCAAACGGCTTATTCTCGAGAGGTGTTGCTTTGTAAAACAAACACCCAAGAGGATGCTTCACCGATCGCTACAATTTTAACCTCTAGTGTCAACCGTTATCTATCCTATATATCTGCATAATCTGCAATTCTTACTCTCTCCTCCATAAAATAACTTCATTCACTAATCCTCTATTTTAAGTGGCTCTTGAGCCGTGTATTGAGTGAGCAATGGTAAAAAGGGTTAACTCAAAATATATTACTATCCGGGCAGCAGTTATGGGAAAGTGGTTTGCCCAAATCCTCATTCTCCCTTCTGTCCTTCTCTCATTCACGCCGTTTTTTTTTTTATTACTGAGGTGTCGTAATTTCTTAGTTTTATAGTGAATTGGCAACCAATGGCTCCCAACTGAATATTCCGTGTACCGGCTACCAAGAGGTCCCGGGGTTGGCAGGAAAGAATACGGTCCTATTTCGGGTCCTGTTTCTCGACGTATTTTACTGCGTGCCGTTCACACTCGCATTAGTGAGGCCCTACCGTCTGGTTCGAATTGTTTACTGCCTGTCAACTGCTTTGCATTCTTTCGAGTTATCATTTCGACAGCCAAATTTCATCATTTCTTTTGAGTCGGATCCAATGACTCATCCACTCACTTGCTACTTGCGCATGCTTCAGGGATGTGCTGACTTTTTCTCTGCTTGCTTCTAATGAATCCTAGCTATCTCTGCAAAAGCGCGCCGGTGTATTCTCCACAGAGAAAATGTTTAGCCTGCTAGCCAGCGTCTTCTCATTCCTCCACCAGTTTTTCGCACCACTCTTCTTTCAAAATTTTACCAGCCTCGATATTGTGCTCATATGGAAATGTCAGTTCAACTAGAGGAAAACCTTCCTCTCGACAGACCAGGTTACTAGATCTAGCTTCTAGTTGATTGGTACTGGATCGGATTTTTGGCGGTCAGCCAGATCTGCTGCTGTCCCTCATTGACCGTTCCAGATCTCGTCATTCTCAGTTTAAAAAATAATCTTTTTATAATGCTTGTCCGCCCCTTAGTTAGCAGGACCATTAAGCCCTGCCAATACCTCATAAAGAATGCTTTGATCGTGTGGAAAGATGGGAAAGACATATCAGGTACGCTACTTGGTTTCAGTGAGAAAAAGAAAGAAAGAGGTGTTTAACGTTTCTTACCAGTACTTCATAAATAATGGACTATTTCGTTTTAATCGTATGGAAAGATAAAAATCATATGAGAAACACTACGTTGTTTCATTGAGAAAATGAAATGATTAAATAAAGAAGGGAAATTTAGTAGTGTTTAACGTCGCTTGCCAATACCTCATAAATAATGGACTATTCTGTATTGATCGCGTGGAAAGACGGAAAAGACATATCAGAGACTCTACTTGGATTCAGTGAAAGAAAGAAAGAAAGAAAGAAAGAAGATATATGTTTAGGGAAATGGAATAAGTTGTCACTTTCAAATCTTTTCATTTGTACAGCCTTACTTCTTACACTAACGACCAGAATACATATTTATGATTGTTATTGCAGTATTTTGTTAAAGTTGTTAAGCTCAAATATTTAACGATGCGATAGGGAAATTTATATGGATATTTTATTGTCGTAGAACTTTCCATGAGCTTATTCAATCATTAACTTAAAAATTAAGATCTACCAAAAAATTCAAATAGGAAAACCGTGAAATTTTTCCGGTTACTTCCAGTAAATAAATAATGGCCGTTGACTCAGTATGATTAATCAATTTTAATCGATCTTTGAAATGAAGTTTTTAAATATCGACGCTATGGCAAATGCTTCACATGTCTGCTATGTAAATACCCTGACTTTTCTGTGGCCGTACATTCAACATTGTTCTCCTCAAATGTGATAACACATCCGTTGCCACACGACGCATATGTGAGTCTTGGGGTATATTACTTTTGTTTATGCCGAATATGTATGTCGATTCCGCAGTTTTATTTGTTGCAGTAGAAACAGCTGCGGCAGTAACTTAGTTTCTACTTAGTTGTTATAAGAAGAGGCTATGATTATTTTGCTTGGTTGGATATGACACTGTTCAAGGTGAATGTGTTAATTAATTCGACATCATTTCCATTTTAATTATATTTCATCTACAGTTAAATAATTGTATGACGCTTAATTAATTTATGAGTGTTTGGCATAGTAAAGGGTTAAGGATGAAAATATTTTTGTTGCTAAGGTCTTGCAATGTCACTTAAAACACAATATGGCGTTTGTCGTCTGCAAGAAAATGTAGAATAAAAAAAATTTTCTGTTTACTTTTTTCTTATTTTGCCGGTTTCTTTTCAGAACTTTTTACGCGAAAAACAATTATTTCCATAAATACAAAACGTCTCTCTTACATAAGATAGCATTAACAGACAAAAATTGCTTTTATATTTCCTGGGGGTTGATAAAGGAAGTGATACTTGAACTAACACATTCTTTTAAACACCACCTCTTGAGTTAATTGAAACAAACCAGTCTCGTAAACAATTACTATCCTCACTTTGTGCCATGCTTTCAATGTGCTATGCCTCTTTATGGCATGAACGATCAAGACCCGCCACATCTTCCTGGTTTTTGTTGCTTCTGTCTCTTTTTCATCCATCTTTGGACTTGTTCTGCCATTCAGTCACAAAGATCCTTATGTAGGTTACTCACTGTTTCCCCTACTTACCTTTAAAATGTCTTGTGGATATTAAATTCTCTAGGCCCTCTTTCCTCATTATATGTCTTCTGTCGTCTTAAATTTTGTTCTTTTATTGTTACCACTTCTTAATAATGTTTTTCTTATACTCTTCCACATACCTCACCCACTGCGTGTCAGTGTCTTTACTGCCTTGCTTGGGTGAAATATATTTAAAAATTTCCAAGAAATGTCAGCTGCTTCTTTCTGATTGTAAGCCTCAGTTTCCTTGTAGTTCCTATTTTTCGTAAGACTTTCCCGTTGTTCATATATGCTATTCATGGTATTTTCAGGATTTGATGGAAAAATTGCGTGTCTATCGCATCGAAGCCTACGTCATCTATAAGGAGATTGTCCAACATTTACTGCCATATAGAAGAATCGATATTACGTAGCAGTTCAACACTATTTTCTTTGGTTCTAATAGTATATTCATATCCCTTTATATGTTTCTGAGTTTCCGAAAGACCTCTTTCATTAATGCAACTTTGGATTTGAATCCCTCTTTGTCCTCGTTTTACCGTCCATTCAGACGTTAAATAATTTACTCGTTGCTTCACCCAGCTTCTCTTGCCTTGGACATGTCCTGTGAGTGTTAAATTCTCTAGGTCATCATATGTAGCGCGAATTTAAACTGTCTCTTCCTGATAGTAAGTTTATTTTTGTATAACGCTAAACTAGTGGGATAGAGAGCAAGGTAACCAGAGCTAAAAGTAACCAATTGAAATGCCATCGCGAGTAAAATTTAAAATTGGATATCATATCATTATTCATTGTTCCTTTATGTGTCATGTTTTTTCAGGAAATTGTCATGGCTCTTCACAGCTTCCTGTCCTTTATAGTTCCGGGTAGATTTTGTCCTTTTGCTATAACTCCTAAACCCTACACTGCCAATCCTTTAAACAACCTTATGTAAGTTATGCACTGTTTTCCTCTACAAATCTCGACTTCAGTATGTCTTGTGTGTGTCAAATTCTCCGAGCCCTCTTTACTCATTATATGCCCTAAAATTTTAGCTCTCACTTTCTGATGGTATAGGTGTCTTTTTTGTTTCCATTTTATATAAAATTTTGTCGTTGCTCACGTGTTTGCTCCATGGTATTCTCAGCATCCTTCTGTAGAACCAGATTTCTGCCGTCTTTTCTTCATCCGTGAGGAGATTGTCCAGTCATCGCTAGACCGATATTATTAATCTTTACTTTGTTTCTAACGACATTTTCATGTTTCCTAATACTTTGCTTAGTTTTGGAAGGCATCTTTCGCTATCCCTTTGCGCCTTTAAATTTTTGTCCTCTAGTTAAAAGAATTCCTAGTTAGATAGGAGTCAGGCTGCAGTAATGGATAAGCTGTTCGGATTGAGGAATCGGAGAGCCGAGTTCGAATTCCAGTCGAATCCATTACATTCACTTACGTGCTAATACCCTTGGGAAAGGTATTAATCCTCTTCTTCTCTCCCCAGCTATGAGTAAATAGCAGGACAGACAGGGTTCTTTAGTCTTGGATGGCAACTGGTCTACCGCAAAAAGAAATATCAACCTACCGCGGAAGAATATCTGCCTCGTCAGTCATGTATCGAAAGTGCCATGCGTGATACACGCCTAAGCTTGCATTACGCATGGCATATAACTGACTGAGCCAGATAGACTCAAATCGCTCCTTCATCTTCCCTTTACTTTTTCTATTATTCCTTGTGTTTCCAGCCAGTAACACGAATTCGTTAAGCATTTTATTTGCTCTTTAGTCCTGTAATCTTGTCTTCATTATGACAAACTCATTGTTCAAATGTTCTGTCCATGGTATTCTCAGCGTCCATCTATAGGACGACATTGCTGTCGCTTTAAGCCATCTTCATCTGCTATATAGGAGATTAGATATTACATATTAACTTAGTATTTTTTTTTCTTTGCTTCTAACGATATTTTCCTGTCGTAAACGTGTGTGTCGGTGGTGTAATGGATAATGGCTCAGAATTATTAATCGGAGAGCTGATTTCTAATTTCCATCGGGTTCGTTATATTTACTTACGCTCAAATACTCTTGAAAAAGCCGCCTTAACGACGTGGAACGCAAGTTCACTCTCAGCCCTACAGAATCCCTCCTCCTGGCTCCAGTGATGCCTGACTTTTCTGATCCTGCCGAACAGCTGTTGGTCACTGTGTAGAACCAACCTTCAGAAATGGGGTTATACCACCGATGTTGATCCTAGCTGCCAATACGGGCAATCACAAACTATAGAACATCTAGTTTGCCCCAATCTTGAAGATCCATACACACTTAATAACCTTGAAACCCCAGGCAAGGTTGTCTATGCAACCCTGGATTGGTGTGGTGTAGCGACTCTATAAGAAGATGACTCTTGGAAAAACAATCAACCTCTTCCTCCCAGTTATGTGTTAATTAGTGAGATATGTATAATTAGAATATTATTTTTAAAAGTTCTTTCAAATTAAAAAATATTTTCTGGATTTAAATAACCCCCAAATGGTTGGCAAGTTGTAAAAAAGATTCAAAAAACATTATTTTCCGTTTCAGTACTTATTTTCTTGTTTCGCTATATCTACACGACTGCGGATTTCATTGTCTCATTTTCATTCATCTGCTACCTGGATTTTTGCACCGGCTTGATTTTGACGCACCCGTCGACTGTCTATTTTGATGACGATCACACATTGCTTATTTTATCGTAAAGATTTCAGCTGCTTCTTTATGATTGTTAGCAACAGTTTTTTTATAGTTCCTATTCGCTTTAAAAGTTCCTTGTTTCTCACATGCTCCGTCTATGTTATTCTCAACATTCTTTGGTAGAACTATATTTCAGTTCCTTCATGTCACGTTTTCATTTGTAAAGAGGTTGTCCCGCATTCAGTAAGAATGCAGAATAACTTCTGCCTCTTTCAGATTGCAAATATCAGTTAAGTTCCTGTTCCTATTTCCCTTAAAACATCCTAATTGTTCATATGTTCTGCCCATGATATCCCCAGGATTCTTCGTTAGAACCACATCTCTATCGCTTCAAGTCTCTTCCTCATCCGTTTACTGACATGTAGGAGATTGCGAATTAACCTTAGGCTCGTAAATATTGATAAAACATTTTGCAAGGTATATCATTATGGAGCAATGTTTAACAAGCTAGTTTAGTTGACTACAGTAAATAATTCAATCCTCACTTAGTGCTTGTGGCCTTATACCTCACTAAATTAAGCCTAGTAAATAGTGTTAATGTACTAATTTCATTAAATAATACATGCCTTCTTTTCATCTGTATAATACGACACCTTATTTCTGAAGATAAAAACAGGGAATAAATGGTTTGGTTAGTTATGTTTTACGGTATATCAACCTCAAGGGGTTATTTAATGCCGGCAAGATTTTTATTGCTGGTAATATTTTTATTTTCAGAAATGTATTGCTGGTAATTCTTTCTTTCAAAAGTGTATTGCAGGTAATTATTTTTTTCTTTTTAAAAAAAAACGTATTGCTGGTATTAAAACCTATTTTTACACTTTCATAGTGTTTTGACCTCAGTTTGGTGGTTAACTATTTGCCCTAAAAGGTGCTACCACTCCGGATCAGAGTGGACCTGGGAACACCAGCAATTAAGATGATTGTCCCGCGCTCCTAGGCCTTGGTGTCGGTTGTGGTTTATCGTATTACCCAGGACCGGGGAATAAAAGACATCCTTGAGTACAATATACCCGATAAAAGACTACAAATAAACTGTCCTACCGTATGGCCTTGAATACTGGACAATCTCCTCAATGATAAAGAAGCAACAGAAATGTGGTTCTACAGAAAGATGCTGAGGATATCATGGGCCGAACATTTTAGCAACAACGTGGTTTTGGAGAAAATGGAAACAAAAAGGAAACTTACACTTAACATCAGGAAGAGACAATTGAAATTACTTGGGCATATAATGAGGGAGGAGTGCTTAGAAAATCTGATACTCACAGGAAAGATTGAGGGAAAGAGGGGAAAGCAGCGCGTAACATATTTCATAAACTTATGTAAATGGATGGCGGAACAGGGTTTAGGCGACATAACAAAAAGACAAAATTTATTAAGTGCTAAAAAGGAGAGGGAAATTTGGAGAGCCATGATCGCGTACGTCCTGAGTGGACAAGGCACGTAAAGAAGTACAACCATCCCTAAATAGATTATTTTTTAATAATTGTATTATTACATATTATCCATTAGAATCTCAATGTTGCACATATATTTCACTAAAATATTTACGTTTTCACGATATTAAATATAGAAATGAACCGGGTGTTTAGCCATTGCATCTTTCTTCTACTAGTATTAAATATAGAAATGAACCGGGTGTTTAGCCATTGCGTCTTTCTTCTACTAGTATTAAATATAGAAATGAACCGGGTGTTTAGCCATTGCGTCTTTCTTCTACTAGTAGTAAATATAGAAATGAAACGGGTGTTTAGCCATTGCGTCTTTCTTCTACTAGTATTAAATATAGAAATGAACCGGGTGTTTAGCCATTGCGTCTTTCTTCTACTAGTATTAAATATAGAAATGAACCGGGTGTTTAGCCATTGCGTCTTTCTTCTACTAGTATTAAATATAGAAATGAACCGGGTGTTTAGCCATTGCGTCTTTCTTCTACTAGTATTAAATATAGAAATGAACCGGGTGTTTAGCCATTGCGTCTTTCTTCTACTAATTTTCGTTTCAAAAGTGCTAACCCGACATAACTGGTAATATATTTTAAGGTGTTAAATAATCTGTTATACTGATCTGATATAATTTTATTATCTATATCTATATTTCTCAAAATGTGTGTGTGTGATCGGATGTTGTTAATTCGTTTCCACAGTTTTCATCCTATTTCGATGAATTTTTTTTTGTTTGATAGATAATTCTTCATGCTGATGCTGAGGCCAAAATTGTTGGCGACAATAGCCCTCCACTACTTCCTGTCCATTGTAACTCTCAGCAACGTTTTACTATTTACTATCTATTCTTGAATATATATTTTTCATAAAAATTTTAATAAAAATGTTTTAAATTATTACAATAATATTATCTATATCTACAATTCTCAAAATATGTGCGTGTGTGTCTGTGTGTGTGTGTGGGTGGGGTAATCGGATGTTGTTTATGTGTTTCCACAGTTTTCATCCGATCGCTTCTGCGTGCGAGGCTGAAAATGATGATCAAAGGATTCAACGGCTGAGGAGAAACGCCTTTTCAACTGCTGCTGCGCGTGAGGCTGAAACAAGATTGAGACCGCAAAAACGGCCCTTTTCAGTTAAAGTTAACCCCCATTTGGGGATATGACTCAGTTGCACCCAATTCTTGTTACTAATATTGATTTTCGGGTGGGCCGATTTTAAACTTAAACTGCTCCAACTGAACGCAAAAATTTCCAGTAATGAAAGACCCAGTCGAAGACGGGTCATACTGCTAGTATTTTGATACATTAATAAACTATGAAAAGAAAAAAAAAATCTTTCATTGAGAATGAAGAGAGAAAATCTTTATAAAAAAACAAGGACATCAAAATATAAACAAATTTTATCCTGCGAACAAAAGACGTTCAATTACGTTGATCCCCAAAGAACAAATATGGCCGACGTATCAAATACCTTTTGTAAACAATTGTTATCAAAAGTTTGTTTTATTATCTATTGTGCTGAGTGTGTTTGTAATATTGCTGTTTCAAATAACAGGGGTGTTATGAATAATCAAGAGTGGTCTCCCCTTGTTTTGTTACTCTCCTCTTTGAGAGAGCTATTTCTGTTTACTGGGACTATAAAAGGACAATATACACGAACCTTGTATTCTCAGTTGAATAAAGCTTTCGTAAAGCTTGCACTTGCGTACTTTTGTCATTACAATGTGTTTTAAGCTGAGTAAAAGCTTCTGAAAATGTGTACCAGTGTATACGACCCCACCTTTTCGTCTTTAGTTTTCATTTCACAAGAAAATACGACAAGTCTTCGTACCGATTTAAAGTCTCTGAATACCAGTATATATTATGGAAATGCAAGTTTGCGTAACTGCTATCATTACGGAATTGGTAATTTAAATTCGAATTTCGGTTCAGGCTGCTTGTGTTGGCATAACGCTATCGACGTGGGACTTGAATCCATACCTCTGTGCTTTGCCTTCTCAGCAGAAACCTTGAGAAAAAATTTCGTTGTAACATTACCGTGCATTACAAATACAAACATGAAACCAAATCACACATACGTAACATATTGTTTATTTTACTTCGCTCTTCTTCAGTTACCGTCGGTTAGAGGGTGTGTGGCCCCAAGGACCGCTCTTAACGTGGACCCTACATTTTTGTGTAAATGTAACAGATTCTCTTCTTTCTGGAGGCGGGTGGGGGTCATATATCCAGCTGTCATACGGTTTTCCCCACGGTTGGACGTTCTAAGCATAGACCACATGTTTACATATCGGGTCATCCACTGAAATCGGATATAACGTCAATCTACCCTCGGTGGCTTGGAAGTCATCCCTCAGGTCAACCCAGTTGAAGAACTGGGCTTCTCCGAGGAACGCGGAGTGCAAAGTTAATTTTGGCATCATCTAGTATGAATCGCATATTACGTATTTCCCTTGTTGGTAAGGTGGGTGAGCAAGCCTCCTGCTAATTCACATTCGCATGCAGTTGAAATATCGAATAGCTGTTACACTCATTGTCAACTCATTGTCCACAAGGAGCTGTTATTATAATGCGTTTTATTTTTTGTAAAATTTTCGGAGTTTAAAAGAGATAAAATATGCTGATAACATCGGTAACATTTTGCCCGAATTTTTATGCATCTACTGTATTCATCATTAATTATCGTGGTATGTGTTATGATGCTGGTTTGGGGTTTGTAGAGACAAACGACAAATAACACGTAACAATAAAAAGGGTTTTATTGGTTGGTAAAAGGTACAGAAATCGCCTGAGTAGTCTATAACTAGCTCAGCCAAGAACTTTCTCGGTATTTATCAACACTCCCACATGTGTCGAATGTGGCACAAGGCCAATTTAGTGTGGGTTCCCCGAGCCCGTAGGCTCGGCCAAAAATATGCCCATTAGAACCCGTATACACGGGTTCTAGGGACTGTCAACCTCCCCGGACGAAACTTTGCCCTGCGACAAAGCCCCGTCCGAGTTCCTCTCCGCCGAGGCGGAAAGTTCGACAGCACAGCTCCCTAGCCGCAGCCAAGAACTTTCTGTATTTATCAACACTCCCACATGTGTCGAATGTGGCACAAGGCCGATTTAGTGTGGGTTCCCCGAGCCCGTAGGCTCGGCCAAAAATATGCCCATTAGAACCCGTATACACGGGTTCTAGGGACTGTCAACCTCCCCGTACGAAACTTTGCCCTGCGACAAAGCCCCGTCCGAGTTCCTCTCCGCCGAGGCGGAGAGTTCGACAGCACAGCTCCCTAGCCGCAGCCAAGAACTTTCTCGGTATTTAGCAACCCCCCCACATGGGTCGATGTGGCACAAGGCCGGTTTAATGTGGGCTTACCGAGCCCGTAGGCTCGGGCAAAAATATGCCCATTAGAACCCGTATACACGGGTCCAGGGACTGTCTACCTCCCCGGACGGCACTTTGCCCTACGGCAAAGCCCCGTCCGAGTTCCTCTCCGCCGAGGCGGAGAGTTCGACAGCACGACTCCCTAGCCGCAGCCAAGAACTTTCTCGGTATTTAGCAACCCCCCCACATGGGTCGATGTGGCACAAGGCCGGTTTAATGTGGGCTTACCGAGCCCGTAGGCTCGGGCAAAAATATGCCCATTAGAACCCGTATACACGGGTCCAGGGACTGTCAACCTCCCCGGACGGCACTTTGCCCTGCGACAAAGCCCCGTCCGAGTTCCTCTCTGCCGAGGCGGAGAGTTCGACAGCACAGCTCACTAGCCGCAGCCAAGAACTTTCTCACCTCTGTCTCTCGACGTGCCACTATATAAAGTCTTTGCTAGCAGACAAGTTCATCTTCAAGAGGGGTGGTAGGTTTCCGACACAACAGTATGCCAGTGACAAAACATTCATTTTTGTTTTGTTTAATCTTAGTAAAAAATACATGCCATTGAGCTTGAGCATTTAAAGCTCCCGGACTGTTCGTAGAGTGGTTATTGAGAAGCCGGAAAGGGGCTATACCTAATCCGAATTCCCCCTAAGATGTGTCCTATTGCCAAATAGAAAGTATCCCGTCACTGGTATTCCACAATAATTTATGTATGCTATGTGACCAATCAGACAAGATCTCTTCCATAACAACTATACCCAGTGTCACATTAGTAAAATAGCTAGCTGCTTATCACATTGCCAGCCTTGATAAACTCTAAACATGCATGTGTTTTTAAATACAATTTTGTTTTTTTGTAATATAAATACACGTGAATATAAATAAATAAATAAATTCTTTAATTGATGTGGGTATCACAGGAAAAATCCCTTGAAAGAAATATGTCAACTTTTTCTAACACTCTAATGGGTACATATATAATGACTCAATAATTTATAGCGACCAGGAGAAAAATGAAACAAAAATCCCAATTAAATCTTAGCGTCGGTTGCATTTGAGCCGAGAGCCTAGTATATAAAGGCTTGTCCAGACTTTTGTTATCGCTGCCTACTGGCTTCACGTCGACTTTTCTGTACTTTGAGGATTAAAAAAAAATATCTTTGAGACACTTTCAGAACTGTACATTTGGACTGTGAAAATGAAGGCATTGTCAGTGATCAAGAATTAAGACAAGATGGAAATAGATTGTGCATAACTAGTGATGTAATCCCTGGTATCACGAGTAAAGTTTATTTATTGAACAAATACGTCAAAACTCTAATATAGTGACAGAGAAAATTCTTTCGGTTGCGTAAAATAATAAAGACAGAAAAGGTAAAAATGGAGAGAAGCAGAAAAGAAAGAAAAGGAAAGGAAGACGAATACGTCAGAATGAAAGGAGGAGAAAAGTGTAAGCTAAAAGGAGAGCGAAGAGAGGAAAAGTGAAGAGGAAGAAGTAAAAAAGAAAGAAAGAAAGAAAGAAATGCGAAAGGAGAAAAAGCGGGCGTTCCTTTTACGTGGAGTGCAATGTTACTTTGTCCAGAGTTCGTTGCCAGAGTGAAATTAGTTATTTATCAAAAGAGAAAATGAGGAAAAAACTCAGAAAAGAAAAGACTATCAGTCTTCAGGAATTAAGGCAAGCGTTAAAGACAGAATAGGTCTATTGTAAGTATAATATGGTAATGATTTACTAGAGAAATGCACTGAAAGTCAGGACTTCGTATTCACCGGGCAGCTTGAGAGTAGGAGGAGCAGATGGCAGCGGCGAATGACTTATGTAACAAGTTTGTGTGAATGGATAACAGTGAGTCCAAAGAGTGACGATAAACAACCAAACCTTGCTTAGAGATACAAAGAACGGGAAGCTGATGAGGTCCATGAACACCCACATCCTGGAGGGAAACGGTTCATAAAAGAAGACAGTCACTCTATTGACTGCACATATACATACCTATTGGGCACCTCAACGCGGTGTAATGTTCTGCAAGATTTTCTCGCTAGAACCATTACAATTGAATAGTGAGTTCGATCCTCACTGGGTGTCCGATACATTCGGTCCTGTGCCACATCCAAGCTGCACTTAGAAAATCACCATATACTTATCTATCTGTCTATCTTGACCAGCTACTCCTTTTCCGTGCGCACCCGTCTGCTTGTACGGCTAGCCAATCCTTGCTGCAGACGCCTGCCCAGGCACATTTGTGTTTGTTCAACATCACAATGCCTACCTGTGATTTATATTGTAACTATGCTAAGCGAACTATAGTTACAGTATCTGAGAGAGAACGCTTAATGAGTAGATTGAACAACATTTACAAAACATTAGAGCCGATTACACAATATTTCAAACACAATTTAAGTTCGTAAACATGCAATGAGATGAGGTAATATAAACCGTAGATTTGTCTGCAGAATATTATTACATTATTGTTACATAATTAGAGTGAATTATTAGTTTTTTTTTGTCAAAAGCATTTTATTTTTGGTCGTATATTAATTTAAAATATTCCTTTTTACAGGCTTTATTTTCTAAATGGAATAAGGTCTTTCTGAATTTCAGAATTTTGCTATTGCCCATCAAAATGACTGGAAGAAAGCGATCTGAAAGCAACAATGGAAAAGAAAGGTAACAAGGCGTAAACGAAATAGCTCCAGTTTGTTCAATTTAAGAAACTTAGCATTGTAGCCAAAGTATTCAAAAATGCTGCCAACCACAAAGCAGAAAATGAAAAATACCCAACAACAAATTGAATATAGCATCAAAATTTATATTATTTTTATTTATTTTTTATGTAATTAAATGCATAATTGTCAATAATGTGTCCGTAAAACTTGATATTTCCTGTAATAAAGTCTCAATAAATATTATTATTGTTATTATTTTACTTAAGTGTAAACTAGTCCTACATTTACAATTCCTTACGGCTAACCATGAAAAGAAATATTGATCAAAACTGCCTAAAACCTTTAAGCGTGTAATGCCGCAAAATTATCAAGTTAAATACGCCCCTCCTCCGTCGAACGCGTCATATATTCAAGCATGTTTCATTGAATAATATAGACACATCAATCCTTTCTAGTTCTCTAATTAGCTTCTTGATGTTAAGTTGAAATTCATCAAGGAAGGCGCCGTAGTACTTTCGATCTCCTCCGAGATCGTCGTCAGGGGTGAATTACAAAGACAAACTGGGATCTTTGTGATGGTGAGTTCTGTAAACACGCGTGAAACGCGCTCTGTTATAATTATTTTAAAATTTTAAATTTATCCTTTGTAGCTATGGTGTTTTTGTACACAAGCGTCCGCACTATAAGGGAGTTAACCAGAGAAGGTAAAAATGTAAACGGCATGAAATGTTGGTCAAATGCATTTTAAAAGATTGCCACTACACACCTAATAAATTTTGTTCAGTGTTACTTGGTTGATTTTGATATAGAGGGCCTCGAGAATTTAAAATGTTTGTCTCTTATTTTCATGGCGATTATTCAATGAAACATGCTTGAATTAAGATATGCTGTCTAAATACACTCGCACACACACACAGACAAACACACACACACATATATATATATATATATATATGCACATTTCATTAAAAACGACTGACAGGGTGCTTTTATTTAGTTTTTTATATAATTTGTCGTGCGATCTAATAAAGTTTTTCTTTTCACATGATAAATTATATAAACATGGACATAATATCTTGTCCGTGTTTTGAAACAAAAAACATGAATCATTTTATAAAACATACATATAACAAACTATTTCTAATTCTAACAGTTGAAATATAATCCTTGAAAATGGCTAAATGTATAGTCGAAACCGCTCGGATAAAAAGAACATTCGGACAGTTTTTATATAA
Source organism: Acanthosepion esculentum (assembly GCA_964036315.1). Lineage (NCBI taxonomy): Eukaryota > Metazoa > Mollusca > Cephalopoda > Sepiida > Sepiidae > Acanthosepion > Acanthosepion esculentum. The sequence continues at coordinate 50,074,377 of OZ038501.1, forward strand.
TTTATCATCTGAAAAGAAAACCTTTATTAGATCGCACGAGAAATTATATAAAAAACTAAATAAAAACACCTTGTCAGTCGTTTTTAATGAAATGTGCATGAAAGAAGGATTGCTGCCTAAATACACAAATATATATATATATATATATATATATATATATATATATATATATATATATATATATATATATTTGTGTGTGTTTCTATAAACGTTATATTTCCTGGATACACGTGTTAGAGCGGACATCACTACTATTATATAGATATCTAATGACACGGCCATTGCTACAAGAAGACAAAATATCCATAGTACATTTCGCATATGGATACAGGAAATGTAATATTAATTTTAAAAGTTGATAATTTAACAGTTGTCCGTTTTCTCATAGAAGAAAAGGAAGACGTTATCCGTAAACATAAAACTAGAAAGGGTGCACCTGGGTTCCTCCCCATTTCACAGAACTGTCCGCAGTCGGTGATAATTGGCTCTTGGTACGCGCAGGTGAAGGTTGTTCAGATGGTTTTGAATGAGTGTGAAGTCATCATGGTAATATTAAAAGTTAAAAGGGTAATTTCATGATGTAATCACAGGGTAATTTTTAATCTAAAATTTGAAGTTTCACCAATCAACCTAGGTATCATGCATCTTGACTAATCAAGAATACTAAACAGTATCGAATATATATTCTATATACACTATTTACATTGTTCGGACTGTTAGTCATATTCACGACGTTTCGGACGTTGTACTCTCCGGCCTACTTCAGGTGATATATGTATTCCGAACCGAACCCTATATGTCGTCCGACGGGGTAGATTGTTCTAGTTCCACGTTCCACGAAATTCCAACATATATTATCTGAAGAAGGTCGGAGGGTATAACCGCCGAAACGTCGTGAATATGACAGTAAACATGAGGACAACAGCTCGAACAATGTAAATAGTGTAAGTAGTTACAATACCTCATCTCAGAAATATAGATAGATATATTTTATATTTCGACATGATTTTTATTTACAATAGAGTAGAATTATCAAAACTTAAAGCCATGGTTAAAAAAAGACGTCAAAATCTTTCAGATAAAGATCATTTGGCGAGAAAAAACTGACGAATGTCTTATTAAAAATGTTTTCCAACGATATTACCTTCATTGGGTCGCTGTCTTGTTCGCCCGACTTTAACTTGATTGAAAACTTGTGAAGCACTCGGAAGAAGGTTACAACGGCGGACGACAATTTACCAGCAAAGATTAACTTTGTTATTCTCTGCAGTCTGTTTTGCTTGAAGAAGTACAATAGACTGCAAATTCATGATATGATGAACCACTTCTCAATCTACTTATATACTAAAACTACCAGCAAAGTATATTTATATTTTTTTTTAAATTATCAACGATACATATTTATAGTAATATTAGCAACAATACCTATTTATAGTAATATTAGCAACAATAACTATTTATAGTAATATTAGCAGCAATACCTATTTATAGTAATATTAGCAACAATAACTATTTATAGTAATATTAGCAACAATAACTATTTATAGTAATATTAGCAGCAATAACTATTTATAGTAATATTAGCAACAATAACTATTTATAGTAATATTAGCAACAATACCTATTTATAGTAATATTAGCAACAATAACTATTTATAGTAATATTAGCAACAATACCTATTTATAGTAATATTAGCAACAATACCTATTTATAGTAATATTAGCAACAATAACTATTTATAGTAATATTAGCAACAATAGCTATTTATAGTAATATTAGCAAGAATAACTATTTATAGTAATATTAGCAACAATACCTATTTATAGTAATATTAGCAACAATACCTATTTATAGTAATATTAGCAACAATACCTATTTATAATAATATTAGCAGCAATAACTATTTATAGTAATATTAGCAACAATACCTATTTATACTAATATTAGCAACAATAACTATTTATAGGAAAATTACAAACAATAAATTTTATTTGTAGCTGAAGCAATAAAATTGTGTTCAAAATATTTATATTTTGGCATTAAATAACCCATACAGGTGATATAACACTAAACAATATCAACTAACCAACTTCCTCGATGTGACGTGCCCCTAACAGTACGTTGGCGATCATAGATTTCCACAATATTCTGTCCTTTGTAGCTCTTAATAAACTTTTTGTTGTCTCTCTTAAAACTTGTTCTGCCATCTTTTTACTCATACTCGCTATGTAAGTTATGCTTTATTTTCCTGTCCCTCTTGCTTTCACCGCCCTGTAAGTATCAAATGTTCCAAGCCCAGTTTCCTCATTATGTGCCTTATAAATTTTCCTGATGTTAAGTATAAGTGTCCTTTTTGTTCCTTTTGTCGTTTACATTTTCGGTTCATGGTATTCTCAGCATCCTTCTGTAGAACCACTATTCTGTTACTTCAAGTATCTTCATCATTGAGGTGATTGTCTAGTATTCACTGCCATATACGATGACTTACGTAGCAGTTCAGTATTCTTTACTTCTCAAAAGTATTTTCCAACGTTCCCTAACACTCTGCAAATGATGGCCCTGGAGACTTTTGCCTCCAAATCATATAATGAAACTCCCGGCTCATACGTCAGCAAAAAAAGAATCCATTTATAATAGGAGTCTCTCATCGACCAGACGTGAAAGTAAAATATGGAGCTACGCTCGCGTTTGTAAGTTATCTCCTTTCTTCATTTCTACTTCAAATGTCAACAATTCAGTAGCAAATAGCCCGTCAGTTTTGGACTGATCAGAATTAATGGCAAAAACAAGTTATTTAATAAGCAACAGAAACTTTCCCCAGATCAAATAACGTGTTTGTGATTGGCAGTGAAAAATATGAATGACTTTCATTGTCTTTTTCTTTTTATTTCTTTTTTTTTAGCGTTAAACGTACGGGAAAATACTGTCGTGCAAATTGTATAGATTCAGGCATTTTCTGGACTTTTGTCTACATCTTTTGTTCGATACAATGCGGTTGCCATGAAAATGTGGTCGGTCAAAGAAGTGACCAAAAGACTCCGGTAATATATTAAGCTTTTTCATAACAACACTTTTGTTTCTTTGTTTCTCTATCAAAAGAATATCTTTTCCATTTTTTGGAATGATTCAAAAGCAAAATGCGATAAGTTCAAAGCTATTCAGGATGAAGAACTATTTGCCTTGGGGCTGAGGCGACTGTGTACTTCCCACTGGCGCCATTGGCCAGTGTTCGAGATCCGTTAAAAGAAAATGAAAAATATAGAATTTCAAAGGCTGATTTTTTTAAAAAACATGGACTGATTTTTAACGCATGTGGGATTTCAAAGGCTGATTTTTAACGAAGACAGACCCTCTCCACTTAGAGAATTCGACCAACAATATCTTTTTACTCATTTTCTGTGCTCAGTCAATCCAAATATCCGAAATCCAAAGTGATTCAAGTTTAATAATTACGTCAGAAGAAGAAGAAGAAGAAGAAGAAAAAAGAACAGAATTTTGAATGTGGGACATCGTCATTTTGTCGATTAGAGCAACATAATCTTCTTTTTGTCTTTCGTCTTTGTTAAGTGTCTTACGTATTAAGATGAATAATCACCAAGGATTGAAACGATTTTGTTTCATGAACAGTCATATCAAGAATACGTTTTGTGTTTAATCGGTAACACCCCATGAAAGGCAGTAAAGCCGCTAAGACGTAAGTGGTTAAAATTAGGAACAGAAACAGTAATAATGAGGGGGAAGAGGAAAGTGTAATCAAGAGGACAGTAGATAAGGATTGGCATTGAATTTAAATTTTTGCTGATTGAAGAGACGGAAGAGAGTTCCACATGCGAGAAGTACGAGAAAAGAAACTGTTTATGTGATAAAGAATTATCATCCTATTTTTTCTATGTGCCGTGTCCCTTCAGAACGTGGACGATCATGAGTCTCCACGATTCCCTATGCTTTGTAGCTTTTAATAAATTTTTTCTTCAAATCTCTCCTAATGCCTGATCTGCCATCAATTTAGACAAGCTCGTTAGGAAGGTTATGCGTCGTTTTCCTTTGTCCCACTTGCCTTCAATCTGACTGGTGAGTATAACATTTTCCAAGCCCTGTTTCTTCAAATAAATGTGCCCTGACTCTGCTTGGTGTTAAGTATAACTGTTCATTTTGTTTCTATTTTCCTAAAAACTTCATCATTACTCACATGTTCCGTACATGGTATTCGCAACATCCTACTGTAGAACCAAAATTTTATTGCTTCAAGTATATTATTTTACTAAGAATACGCACACACGCCTGCGCACCCCCACCACACACAAACACATACACATGCACATAGATAGATAGATAGATATAGATAGATAGATAGATAGAAATGAAATAACCGAACGAACGTTTCCAAAGTACTTTCAATCTCATCCAAGATCATCTTCAGAGGTAAATGCTACCTGAAGATGATCTTGAATGAGATTATTTTGGAAAATAAAAGAAATAACAAAAACTACGGCGTCTTTCTTAATCAGTTTTGTAACAACACTAAGAAATTGATCTGTGAATTTAAGAAGGTTAAAATAAAAATAGACTAATATGATTATATTAATCAATCAAACAATATATATATATATATATATATATATATATATATATATATATATATATATTTCAAATAGAATATATTTGAAAAAAGAATAATATGAATGAAGCCAAAAGGAAAATGTATGTTAGTCTACGCGTTTCGTTCTCTGATGGACATTATTAAAGTAATGACAGCTTTTAATTTTAAAAATTTGGAAAAGCTAACGACATTTTTACTTCTATTTATAAATATTTTTTGCAAAATAAAATTCTTACATTTGCCTCGATAAAGTCCACCGGAGGATGAAACAAGTCGGCTAAAATAAGTTTTCTTTTTGGCGTTATTCCGTGGTCGAGTCGGATCTAACTTGCACCCCCCCCCATACTCCTACAAAGTGGGGATGAAGGGCAGGTTCGTATTTATAAGATAAATATACTGTTTAAAAACTAAATGAAGCATATCCTCAAATAGAACAATCAGTGGTAAAATCACATATACATAATAATAATAATAACAGCTGGCCACTCATATTCGAGGATACCTGTCTACAATCCCTATTGCAGATGCCCGCACAGGCGCAATTGTGTTTGTTCAACACCCACAGAGCCCACCTATGGTTTATACTGTAACTATTCTGAGCAGACCTTAATTGCAGTTTCTGGGAGAGAGCGTGTTATCTAGCGTGATCAACGATTAGAACAAGGCCAGCACGCTCAAATCGACGGTCACGATTGACTTGTGACTTCGTGCTAGCACAGCCATCGACGGCCCCTAAGCGTTCCGTCTACCCAATTTCACCCACAAGGCTTTGGTCAACACGCCGTATGGTTTTCAGGCATTTTTGAAAGGGATCCTCCAGACCGATAACATCAAGAATTCCCAACTAATCAACCACGGTGAGATTCGAACCCGGGTCTCATGGTCAGAAAGTCGTTCTAACCACTCGGCCATACAAATACATACATACATACGCGCGTGCGCGCGCGCGCACACACACACACGCACGCACACACACAATATATATATATATATATATATATATATATATATATATATATATATATATATATATATATATATAAAGACACACACACACACACACACACATACACATATATATATATATACCTATAAAGAAACGCTTTACCTAAGGTAAGAGAACATGCACGAGCTCGCTGTGTTTGAATTGAGAAAGCGAGGTAGTAAATGTTCTCAGGCATTTTCTTTCACCCTCCAGTAACCCTTTGCATCTTAATGGCGTTATCGCCTTTCTTGGACTGAAATGACAAAAAAATAGACGTGTGGGGGAGAACTGGTTAGGAGCTCAGCTGCGCAGGGACTCTAGGAGCACACCCGATCATAGGATTGATGATGATGAGGAGGAGGAGGAGGAGGATGTCCATCTAATGCGAACTTAGGACGAAAATAAAAGGTATTATGGCGAAAATAAAAGGTATATGGCAGCTGTTAGAATAGAATTAAAACCAATCTTTTTTAATGGATTTACTTTAAAACTAAACGCTGCTGATGCCATCTAACGAAAAAAAAATTACTTGGTGGGGGGGCAACCTAATATTTGCCTTTCTATTTTTACTTTAACCAGGCGAGTGGGTGGCCCCAAACAAAGGATGAACTTTTCCAGTTATTTCTGGATTTCTCTCTTCACTGTTTCATTGCGTTTATTTCTCATTTGTTTTCTTGTTGTCCATTAATTCCGCAATTTGTCTCGTGCCTGTACAGCTTCTTGGCTCATCTGCTTTCGACATGATGAAAAATCACTTCGGGGATTAGAAAGATGATTTTGTTTTCATAACTTAAACAGAAGCGATTTCATGAGTGAACACAACAGAAAGGAATCCTGAACTTTATTTATTTATCTATTTATTCATTCATTCTGCCATCTTCTTCTTTTTTAATTGCTAACGGTGCTAAAGGGAGAAGGACGCTTAAAGGTAACCGGAAAATATTTGTCTTTTGAAAGTTATAAATGGTTGGAAGACATGGTATCTTTTGGTTTCTGACACCGAAAGGAATGTGGTTAACCTTTGGATTTGGGCTGGCTGGCTCTCTGACACCCTCTCTCTCTCTCGATCTGCGCCTCTCTTTCTCTCTGTCTGCCTCTCTCTCTCCCTCTTTGTCTCTCTCTCACTCTCGTGACCTTATGTTTTCGGTATCTAGAGTTACGAAAGAATCCGGCGAATTTGACCACCGACCAATTATTTACCATAGTACCTAGTTTCTACCGTCTTACACGAAGTCGTCCTCTTGCTTACTGTTTTCCAATTACCTCTCAAAGTGTACCGCTTACAACAGGTAACACCAGCATTTGGTACTCCATTAATGCCCACCTTAAAAACCGGTATTAATTATAGGTTTTAAAAAATGATAGGATTATAAAAAGGTTTATTTCCAGCTAGTTTTATCACTTTAAAGGTAATTTTTAGTGGATACCCACATTTAAGTAGACGCTCTGTTTTTTTTTTTGTTTTTTTTTAATTATTTTATTTTTCTAAAAAAAAGATTAGTACTTATAACTCATTAAAGTCCACCATCACGTTTTTAGGACGACACTCTTCTTTATGTTCCGTGTCCCGTCGGGATGTAGGCCATCATGGCTCCCACAATTCCTTCCTGTCCAGTGTTAGTCTTCATAAAAAATTGTCTTTATTAATGGGTTAAATTACCTGAACGTTTGAATAGATAAGAAGATATTGATTGGTGAAGAAAGAAAGAGAAAAAAGGAGAAAGCGAAAGGAAAGGGGAGGAGAGAATGCGAGAGAGGGAGAGAAGAATTGTAGAGAGAGAAAAAAAGAGCGTAAAGGGGACTATAATGGGAAAGCGATAGTATTGAAATAAATAGAAAGGAAAGAAGGACCGAATATGAGAAGTACTGAATGGAGAGTAAGATTTAAGTTTGAACGTGAGAGTGGGGGGGGGGGACTGGCGTAAAAGAGAAAGAAAAGAAAAAAGGGAAAGAGAGAGAGAGAGAGAAAGAAAGAAAGGAACGAAAATAAGTGTTAAGTGTTAAAGGAGATGAAGAGAAAGAGTTAAAGAAGAGAAAGAACTCTGAAGAGTGAAAGAAGGAAGAGAAGAGCGAATATGGAAAACGAAAAGGAAATCGTAAAGTTGATAGAAGGGTGAAAATGAAAGAGGGCAGATATTTTAGAGGGAATGAAAAGAGAAATGAAAGGTAAGAGAAAAGTAGCAAAAGGGCGTTGCACGAAAGAAGAGAAAAAGCTGGAACGGAAGAGTAATAAACGAAGATTCACGATCTCCACAGTCATATCAAAACCGCATGTTTGGTCGGTGGCCAGGCATAATTTTATTTATGGGAAATTACTGTGAATAATCAACCATATATAAAGTGGTTTACGCATTTCACGATACGCCACAGTCGTAACAAAACCACGTGTTACAGCTTGACTCATTTACCTTATACAACAGATTTTGGGTGGTACAATAGCCAGACGACGGAATGTGTAACATAGAAATACGAAAACACATATAAATAGCAAAATATGTCTTTCATACACCAAGCTACGTGTTGGGGATCGAAAAATGTCATCAGAAACAAAGAAAAGAGTGCTGGTTTAATATCTAATCTCTGTATGGTAGTGAATCAGTTAAGTGTCATGCAGGACACACGCTTGAGGTATCATAGCTCTTTCGATTCATGGCTGATGCTAACCTGAGGGACAATAATTCATTGTACTTTTTTGGTCTCACGTTTTCCAGGCATGGATTGGAGGGATTATATTGAATTAATTGTTAGGTATTCTGCTAGGAAAGTTGGTTCACTGTGTCATATCAGGCAATTTTTCTCATCAGAGTCAATCTTACACATTTACAAATCTCCCATTCTTTCGGGCATTGAATACTGCTGCCATATCTAGTCTGGTGCTCCTACTATATATCTCAAGATTCTTGACAAAATCCAAAGAAGGGTCTGGAATGTAATCGATCCTGAACTGGCATCTCGACTTCACTCATTTTCTCACCGTCGTCACGTGGCTTCTGTCTGTCTTTTCTACAAATAATTTCATGGAAACTGTTTTGATAAGCTATTCTCCTTAGTGCGTCGACTGCATGAATTTAAGCGTGCTACTAGATTGGTCTTACCGCTTTACTGTTGAACGAGCTAGATTTAACCGTCAGTTCTATTCAAATAGTTTCTTTTGCCGCACTTCCGGACTGTGATACTCACTTCCGCTTTCTTGCTTCCCTGCCACTTACTATATTAAAAAATTTAAATTCGACGTCAATCGCCATCTTTTGTCTTCCTGGATCCAGTTCTTTTATTGTCCTTTTCCTGACTTCTGCTAACTAGAGTCTTCGCATTCTCTTTCTCTCCCTGTAATCACGGCGTCTTTTACTGGCCTTATCGCTTTGCCTATGGTGAATTTTTGTTCTAATGTTCATCAAATACAAGGCCCAAGAGCCAGTTAAGGTAGAGGGTTACTGCGTGGACATTTTAAGAAAGGACAAGTGAAGGAGTACCCGACGATAGGCGAACCTATCTACTCCTATTGATGGGGGAGAGAAAAAATAATAAAAATAAAAATAAAATAAATAATTAGTGAATAAAATTTCACATTCCAGGCGCATACGTTAGGAGTACAGTGCTAAAGCAGACTTTAGAAGAAACCGGAACTGATCAAAAGACTGGGCAGGAGAATGAACTGGGCGATAGGCGAACCTATCTACTATCGGGATAGAAGGAAAGAAAAATAGTAAATAAATAATTCAGTTAAGCGTGTATCTCGCATGGTACATGCGGGATACACGCTTAAGCGATAATGTATCTTTCGATAGATGAGTCAGATTTTTTTTTCCCGCAGTAGGTTGCCATTTCTTTCTGCGGTAGATGTGTTGTCATCCAAGACTATAGAACTCGGTCTGTCCTACTATTTACCTATAGCTGGGTGGGGGGAGCTGAAGAAGAGGATTCATACCTTTCCCAAGGGTATTAGCACGTAACGGATTCGACTGGAACTCGAACTCACAGATTCCTCAATCCGAGCGTCTATCCATTACTCTACCGTGTCTCCTGTATAAATAATTAGTGAACAGCATTCAGTCGGAGACGCTTGAATAACATTGTGGAAGCTGACCCTCGCAGGAACCGGAAGCACGATGCTAACCATGACAAGGTAAATAAATAATAAATATAAAATTACTATATGCTTTAGTGTAGAGTTAGTTATGGAAGTGACAGTATGATATTATCTATTAAGTTTTAACTTAGTATCAGTTCAAGTATCTTCTATTAAAATAAAATCGAACAGGGAATTAACATTATTTGACCTTTTTTCGGGAAAAAATAAAACAATCTACAAGAAATATGGTCAGACATACGTAAAAATGAGTTCAAATTTTGGACAGTCTGTTTAGGCTAGCAAAAGATGATTACAGACCAAAATATACATTTACCCATTCGAAAATGAATAAACTTAAATAATTAAAATGGTGTATGGAATAAAAAAAAAATAAAATAAGAAAACTTATCAGCGTTGATTTCGCCCACCTTAAGCAGCAATTCGACCAAAAGGATTAAGCTCAAGGCGGTCCTTAACTCAGGCCTATAGTGCGCGTTTATTTCTCAGGCACTGGAGGCCAGCTGTCAACATTCGAAAGTTCGTTGCTGAAATTGGGTTAAGAAATTAAATTTTTTAAAAGAATTTTTTACTTTTTACCCTTGGATTAACTTAAGTTTATTATTCAAGACACCGGAGTAAGTAATGTTTATTTTGTTTGAACTTGCAATATTTTATTTTTAAACAAACTTTTTCGATTCGAAATTCACAAGTGTCATTAAGAGTTTTATCACATGAAAATAAAAAGTAAATATAAATTAAGATTTTTCTCTTTTTAACAATGACGATATTAAGTATAAAATTAATTGTTTTTATGGATATTTTATGTTTTTTTTTTAAATAGAGCAAACAGATATTATTTTCTTTTTGAAAGTATGTTGATTTTTTTCTGTCATTCGTAAATAAATAAAACACATTGAAAAAGGTAACGTTTTTCATTGCGAAATTAATAAAAATGATACTTATTAAAGAATTTATCACAAAGTTAATGCCAAAATTAAATTCAATGAATTTAATTTTCTACAGCTATTATCCCTCAAAAATGTAAAGAAGACTTTATTATCTTGTCAATATCGTATTTCTCTCTCTTATTTTTTTCGATTATTTTAACCAGCGAATTTCACAAACATATCATTAAGAATTTTCTCAGTAAGTTCATTTATTTATGTTTACTTTATGCTATTATTCTTCGGAATAACGAATATCTTGATTATAAAATTATTTTTAAGGAATAATTTGTTTTCTTTATTATTCATGTATTCATGAAGTATGTTGATAGCGTCCTTGTAAGAAAACCAAAGAAAAGAAAAAAAACGAATGTAACTTTTTGCACTGCTAATTTTCCAAAATTACTACACAGAAATTTCCGCATTTGAAAACAATTGAATAAAAATTTAATTTAAAATTTTTCTATGATAACATATAGCAAAAATATTGATTTAAAAAATTATTATTTATACACGGGTATTTAAAAAAAACATGTTTCATTTTATTAGCATTGTTGTTAAAAATGTAAAACAAAAATTAACCAATTTAATTATTTTACTGTAAAAATATTAAACTGTGTAATTTTGTTTAGATAATTCTATTTTATGGGGGAGGAGGTGATCTAAAAATATAATTTTAATCGCAAAATACGATTATTCAAAAATTTTAATGAGGGAGTTCAGTTCACTAAATAACTTAAACAAAAAAGTACCCTGACCAGTGAAACTATTTGGAAATCCTTTGGAACCACGTAATTCCTTAACGACAACGGGAAGTAACATAAGATGACAAATTCACACATTCATTTAAAATTCTTATTTCTGAATCCTAAACCCTCTAGACCTTAGAATATAAAGTTCATACACTTTTTAGAAGCACCACGTAATTTTTACCAAATAATAGTTTAATTTAATATTTTTAATTTCAGTACCCTAAAATCTTTCTCAAAATGGTAAAAATGTTCTGTGTAGCAGGTTGTCATGTCAACTATGATTAATAAAATAAAGTTTGTGTATTTTTTTCCCCTACATATATTTAATTGGGTAACTCCCCAAATTATCCTGTTAATTAATTTTGTGTTCTTCTTAATGTAAATTGATATTAATTTTTAAAACTATGTGTACTGGTAATATCTATTATTGAATCACAGCAAAATAAGTATTTTCTTCATCTTCTGTGAGCAGAAATAATTAAAATGGAGTACGGAATAAACAAAATAAAATAAGAAAACCGTGGATTTCGTCCACCTTAACATACCATTCGGTCCAAAGGAGGAAATGATTAAAGAAAATCCCTCATCCCAGAAATTCAGACAGAAAAATAAATATTATGCCTATATCCAAATAATTCTACACTCCCCACACTGTACATCTTAGTATAAACTTTGACGGCAAAAACATAATTATTTCCTGTGCAATAAAAAGTGCTACTGGGGATAATTTTGTAAAACTTGTGTAGAGATGATATGTAATGTCTAATCGATGAGGGTAAATCCGAAATTAAAGGCAATTTTGAAACAACAGGAAATCACTGACGTGGAACACCACATATGTTCATGGGGTGATGGGTTGCTAGTCGTGCGCAGCATTCCATGTCATTCGAGTGGCAAGGAGCAACGAGGTTAGGCGTATGGACGCGCCACTCAATGAATGCACCTTCGAGGAACAACGTGCCGTAGTGCGATTTCTATGGCCAGAAGGTGGGAAACGTGCGAAAATTCATCGCTGAATGTTGGTTCAGTATAAATCAACGAAAGGCGTATGAGTGGGTAGAAAGCTTTAAACCGCGAAGGACATGCGTAATGGAATACAGCCGATCTGGTCGTCCATCAACAACGCGCATGGAAGAACGCATTCAGACGGCGGCTACCTTGATCAGGGAAGGAGGACGAATCCGGTGAGCACAAGTGGCGGCAATCGAGAGCATCATCTATGGATCTGCAAAAGCCGTAGCACATGATGGCATGTGTGCATTGGGTACCTAAACTAGCAAGCAGTTCAGATGTGGACCGATGAGCAACCGAAAAGCTTCTTTGCGAAAGGGATGAAGAAACTCCAGAAGAGCATCGCCGTTAAGGGGATGACGTCGAAAATTGTAACATTCATTTGTTCTTCATCAAACAAAAATAAAAGTGTCTCATAGAAATTGCCTTTACTTTTTCATTTACCCTCGCAGTTTACCTTGAACAATCTCCTCACAGATGAAGAAAAGAGATATCACAAATTTTTGGCTACTCTATCGCTATTTTCATGGAAAATATTCTGACAAACTACATTCCCTCAATAGACCAGTTCCGACCTGTCATACTATGTACGCAAGAGGCGAAACATCCATTCGTATGCCATTGATAAGAAGGAAGGTCATTTCGTACAACTCCTTTCCAGGAGCTGATGATTTGTGGAACAGACTCCTGCGAGGGTGCTTCCTCGAACTCTTCAATCGTAATTTCTTAAGTCAAGCATCCAACATATTCTCATAATCTATAATGCTTCCGGTCATAAAACAACCCCACTCAGTAACCAAGTACCTTGAGTGACTATTGAGCCTTGTATTGGCAGAACAATAGGGTAAAAATATCTTATTTTCTCCAATAAATACTGCACATTAAGTTAGGCTAATCACTAGTGACATTGGTCACTGACCTTAACTAAATGTTGCTCTCATATGAATCGGAAATCATGTATCCAATTAGTGTGCCTCAGTTGGTATCTATCTATCTATCTATCTATCTATCTATCTATCTATCTATCTATCTATCTATCTGTCTGTCTATGTTCTAGATCAGTGTTTCTCAACCTTTTTCATCAACAGCACACCTAGGAGCAAATGAAAATATCACGGCACACTTAGCAAAATTTTAAAGGGTATACATTTAAATGTTATGGAATAAAACTACGGCTTCTTAAAATACACACACACAAATATGAACTTACTTTATTTTAATGTTTCTATTCAACTATTTGTGCAGATTATTTAGTGTGAAACCTGCGCCTGGTGTTTTCTTCGCGATTTCTTCAATGTTTGGTCGAATGTGTGATACGCTGATCCTCATTTCTTCTTCAGTTGGGCGTAGTCTTTCTCACATTTTTTTTATGTAATTGCTAATGGGGGGGGGGGGTTTAATAGATAACGGCTCGGAATTGTTAATCGGAGAGCCGAGTTCTAATTTCAGTCGAGTTCGTTATATTCAGCGATGCGCAAATACTCTTAGGAATTCACTTGGAACCACGCAATTCCTTAACGACAACGGGAAGTAACATAAGATGACAAATTCACACATTCATTTAAAATTCTTATTTCTGAATCCTAAACCCTCTAGACCTTAGAATATAAAGTTCATACACTTTTTAGAAGCACCACGTAATTTTTACCAAATAATAGTTTAATTTAATATTTTTAATTTCAGTACCCTAAAATCTTTCTCAAAATGGTAAAAATGTTCTGTGTAGCAGGTTGTCATGTCAACTATGATTAATAAAATAAAGTTTGTGTATTTTGTTTTCCCCTACATATATTTAATTGATTAACTTCTCAAATTATCCTGTTAATTAATTTAGTGTTCTTGTTAATGTAAATTGATATTAATTTTTAAAACTATATGTACTGGTAATATCTATTATTGAATCACAGCAAAATAAGTATTTTCTTCATCTTCTGTGAGCAGAAATAATTAAAATTATCACGTCTCTCCCTCAGCTATGGGTCAGTTAGTAAGACATGTAAATCATTATTATCTTCCATAAAATTCTAATTCTAAAAACATTGCCACACTTTCGGTCTTGTGCCACATCTAAGCAATGTTTAGAAAATCGTTTAGGTCACCTCGATGTGGTGTAATGTTTTGAACGCTGAAATCTTATTTTTCGTTCTTATATATATATATATATATATATATATATATATATATATATATATATTAGGAGTAGAAAAATGTTATTTGTGTGGCCAAAATGTCTTTCCAAACTGCCATAGTTTGGCCATTTATTCTATGGTCTATATAAAGCCTGGCTGCAAAGAGATTAGTAAATTATGAGTTAAAATTTTCACTGCATAATACACACACACACACACACACACATATATATATATATATATTTGTGTGCGTGTGTGTATATATGTGTGTGTGCGTGTGAGCAAAATATGTGATTGTAATTATCTGCGTATGTTTGCGCGTGTGTGTGCGTGTGTCATTAATATTCACCACTGAATTAAGTGCATTGACAGGAAAAGACATTATGTCGAAAAATAAATATTTGTTCTGGAAACTAAATGCTGTTTTATCATTAGTCTGTGGATTTAGTGATGTACATATATATATATATATATATATATACATAAATATATATATATATATATATGTAGAATCTACTCATATATATATATATATAGAG
>OZ038501.1:50091909-50156909 GCA_964036315.1 Acanthosepion esculentum
ATTGCAATATGAGCACTGGTAAAAAGGTTGCTGAAAAAATTAGGTTTATAATACCCAGATGTCCTCAAGGACACATGGCACAGTGTATAAAGGCGTTGGTTAGATCCAGTGACAGACCCAAAGAGTGTGAGTTCGAAACCCGGTTAAGGCAGTGGAGAACATTCAGAGGGAAAATTAGCAGGAGATAACTGATAACTGACATCCATCACAAATGGCACGTGGAACTAGAACAGTCTACCCCAGTGATCGAAATAAAGGGTTCGGTTCGAAATTCCAACCACCTGAAGAAGGCCGGAGCGTACAACGGCCGAAACGTTGTGACAAATATGGCGACAAAGATGAGGACAATAGTAAATACTGTAAAACTATGGTGTTTGTATTATATTAAATTTTATAACTAAATTTATTTAAATTTAATTCTTTTTCATTTCAGATACTTCAGGGAACCCATAATGGCAAATAATTTAAACACGGATGCTAGAAAATATCTGTTAAAAGAGAATTGGAAGACTCAACATGCTGAAATCGTTAGAAAAAAATGGGTTGGAAACATTTGGTACTCAAGCGCCAAAGAGACAAATCATTTACCGCATTCGTGACAAGTTTGATGCCACTGGCTCAATTCTTAATGCCCCCAAAACACTTCAACCCCCAAAATGTTTGCACCGAAGACCATAATATAGCGAAGTGTTTTTCACAGTCCCAAAAATGACATCAGAAGAGCCTCAGTATAACTGGACATTTCACAAACTTCTATTATACGAATTCTGAAAACCATTGGGTAGAAAGCTTATTGTCCACGGCTAATTCATGGCTTGTTGGAGGATGACCCAGACAGGCGGCTACAATTTAGTGAGATCATATTGAACGAAATTAAAAGAAATCCAATAATTTTAGATAACATTGGGTGGATCGATAAGGCTTCTTTCAAATTATCAGGCCATATTAACAGACATAATTGTGTTTACTGGTATAGTGAGAATAGGCATTTAACATTAGGGCAACAACTAAAACAGACTGGTGTCTGTTTGTGGCGGTATTTCAAGTTCTAGTATTTTAGGACCAATTGTTTTATGGAACAATCATAGGCGATAAGTATCGCAAAATGCTAATGAATCAAGTTGTTCCATAGTTAAAACAACAGCCTAATTCACATGACCTTTATTTCCAACCAGATAGAGCACTTCAATAGCCGTCCGTGGGTATTTGGATGAAACATCTCCCGAAAAATGGATTGGCCGAAGAGGTCCAATTAATTGGCCCGCACGCTCACGTAACTTTACTCCAAAGGATTTTTTTTTCTTTTGGGGAGTACTCAAGGACAAAGCTTATAATCGAAAACTATGAAGTATTGGTGATTTGAAAAATTACACCAGAGATGCATTTCAAGAAATGAAAACACAAAGATGCTTATGAAAAAATATTTGTAATGTAAATTCTGAGGAACAGCAGTTTGAGCACCAACCATCGTTGATAAAACTTTCAGTGCTTTTCTATTGCATTATTGTATACAATAAAAATTTTATTGTATACATAATTATTGTTTATCAAAATTGAATTGTATTAATATGTAATCTCAAAATAAATGTTATCATTTACTCTTCACCTACATTTGGTTCACCCTGTATATATATATATATATATATATATATATATATATATATATATATATATATATATATATAGGAAAACTATAGCTTTAAGGTGTACTATATTTATGCGATAAAGTGGTAAATATCAGAGAGAGTGTATGTAAATATAAAAGTGAACATTGAAGTCAACACTCAGAGGCGACAGGATGTTTCATGCTAGACGCAATCGTCAGGCTATATATATATATATATATATATATATATATATATATATATATATATATATATAAATATAGTTAAGTCATACATTTTAGATGCATCAAGGGTGGTCTTTAGTGATGCACTGTTCTCATCGCCGATTTCGGGTTTCGCATCATATCGGCTCCAACAGCAACCCCGACCTGATTCTCGGTGAAACAGGCCGCCTCCTTGAAAGCGTCGTGCTACGCACCGCGACATTGCAAAAAACAGTAACTATCGAACTAGTAAGGCCGGACTTCGACCGTTCTTATTGACACATGTCAGTGAGCGTCAGCCAATGAAAACAGGGCTTTTCACACACTATATATATATATATATATATATATATATATATAATAAAGAAGTAATACAATGAATTAGCAATGTTAATGTGATTAATGGTGAAATCACTTCTCTAACAAGACTTAATGAGACATTAACTTACTATCAATTCTTTGAATAAAGCGACCATTATATGTTAATTGTTGACATAGGGAATTATGATCCTGGGCCGAGTACTTTCGGCAGTTGCACATTGTCATCTTCAGGGCGTAATAATTTCATTTACAGGCAAACACCAAGACGAAATAAATGTAGTGTAGATCGAAAGATGTTTTGAAAAATATGCTGTTTATTTACAGTTATAGTATTTTGTAAGGTGCGATATATATATATATATATACATGTGTATGTGTGCGTGTGTGTTTGATTGATTGATTCGTTTTCTACAGCTTATCAACACTTTATAGGTTATTTAAACCCAGAAAATATTTTTAGAGTGTAAGTTTTTTTTAGCAGGTGGGGACATAAAGGTTTCGTGATACAAGTTAATTAACCCATATCTGGGAGGCGGGAAGAAGTGGATTCAGATCTTTTCCAAGGCACTTGCGCGTAAGTGAATATAACGAAACCAGGGGGAATTGGAACTTTGCTCTCCAATCAGCAATTTCGAGCCAACATCCACTACACCACCCGCGCATTAAGCGCCCACCTGAGTAGGCCGCGACGTTGCTTAAGTTCTGGTGTGTGTGTGTGTGAGTGTGAGTGTGTGTGTGTGTGTGTGTGTGTGTGTGTGTGTGTGTGTGTGTGTGTGTGATGTTGATATGGGGGAAATTGCTGGTTCATCAAATTTTAAGTAACTAACCCTCTTCACAAAAAGAAATTTAACCGGTATGCTCATATCTTAAAATCTCTCGATATAAATTCTTATAAGAAGTAAACGATAGTAGAGGCTCCCTGAGGAATGGTAAGCGTTAAAGTATACAAGAATGGCTGGAACTACCCATATTTAAAAATTTTAGCTTAGTTAGACATTGGTCGGTAATCTTTTCTTTATTCAATCTCAGTTGTGATCAGATAGTTCACAACTCCTCGCCGCAGTCAATTATAAACTCCATGTTCTTTTCAGTGGCTGTATATTTTCGACTCGCCAGGTCTACGTATAGTTTTAAATTAAGTTGTCTTTTCTTCTAGACTGGTTTCGAACGAGTCAGCCCTGTCTATGGTCAAAGAAAGAGGAGACGAGATGGGATTTAAACCATTTCTAAAGATATTTGTACGAAAGTAAATGTAAGGGCCACGGTTGGATTTCGAACAAAATCCCTAGATATTTGGGGTTATTGTCATTTTTTCAGAACTGCCTGTATTACAGAATAAATCAGCATTTAAAATTAGCAAATAGTGACTGTGTCTCCCAGATATTGCTTTATAAAAGCAGTCAAAATATTAATCATTAAACACCTGCCATTTGTCAATGCACAATCTCGGAATATTTGCGGTCGTATTCATTTTTTCAGAACTGCCTGTATTACAGAACAAAACAGCATTTAAAATTAGCAAATGACTAATAGAATGTTGCTCTTATGTACAGGATTATTCTAGTTTCTTGTTAGGTTGGTTCTTGTAGCGCTAAACGTTATATTTAGAAGGTACACGCGTTTGAATAGAAATCCCTCTTTTTATTTAAGCCCTGAAAGTAATGTCTAAAGATCTAGAGATCGAGAACCCTACAAAAGTATAATGGGCAGCCCGACAGGAATCGAAACTGTATTCCCTTTTAAAATTAGGAAAAACAATTTTAAGATCAATCTCTACAAATTCCAGGGGGGGGGGGTCTGTAATATGGATTCCCTTTGTCTTTTCTATAAATATTTTATAAATTGTTCTAATGACCTTTGGCACCTCAACTGCATGAATTATTAGATTGACAAATAAGTCTCATCGTTTTACTGTTTAAATAGACGTAACCGTAATTTATTTCCTAATACAGAGCAACATCGGTTCCCGAACGTCTCACATGTCGAACAAATCGGTTTTCGAACAGAATATTCGAGATGAAAATGCCTCGGTTATCAAACAAAATTTCGGTTCTCGAACAACATTGCCGAACCGAGTCGAATCGCGTTAACCCGAACGGAATCATTTCTTAGTCGACCGCCATGTTGTATACATTCGTGTGTTGTACTGTGCTTTTCTTTTCCAATTTTATTGTACTGTGCCTTTTTTTTATCTTCATTAGTCCCCAGTCATGGCTCCAAAGAAAGCTAGCAGCGATACTGGTAATGGAAAAAGAGAAGTTAAGAGAAAAATAATTGTTGAAGATATTGTCTCTTCCTACTCAGTTTCATATGGAAAAATCAACGATCTATACTATTCTTATAAATAAAGAGACGATCATGTCTTTCCTTCCCTTTTCCAAACAATAACATCTCTTTCCTTTCCCTTCCTCTTACGCCATCAACTCTCCTACATACAGGTACGGTAAAATTGAAGTGTTCGTCTATATTTTATGTTTAGTATGGGGTTTATTTTTTTCTTAGGTTTAATGATTTATTTTTAGTTTTGTGTATAAACTTGTGCACAAAGTGCTGTTGTCAAAGTTTAAATAAGCAATCATCTTGGGACCAGGAACGGATTAATCCATTTTACATTGATTCCTATTGGAACAATAGTTTCGGTTTACGAACATTTAGGGTTACGAATGGGCTTCAGGAACGAATTAAATTCGTAAACCTAGGTTCCACTGCAATTTCTTTTCTCATAATTCTCGCCCGTGCATCTTTATTTCAGTTTCTTGCTTCCCAGGCAACTACGTTCTTCAAAGATCTAAATGCAACGCCTATCGCCATTTTCTGTCTTCCTGAATCTTGTTCTTTTATCGTCATTTCTCCTCACTAATGTTTTCTTAATCTCTTTCACTGTCAGTATCCCTTGCATCTTAGTGGCACTGTCACCTTACTTGGAGTGAAATGATTAAAAAAAAAGTGCACCTTACTATTTAGAAAATGCACATCACTTTATGATGTTCTATAACTGGTTTATACCATTTTCAGCATATCATTATTATTATTATTGCCTAAATACTAGCGCAGACTAGGCTCTTCAGCCTTGGTTTGCAACCAGTCTAGAAGAGGGCTATCAACTCTATATCCTGCTACAGAAACCACATTAGTAACGCCCAGCGTATTGAGACTGTTGTCCCATACTCCAAAGTTATAATATAAGGGACTTGAAGGTAAAATAGAATATGATAAGATATATAATTTATCTGAAAGGTGGCAAGATATCATAGAACTATATGTAAAATACTTTAATAATGTATATGAAAAGAATAAATAATTATATAAAGAAAATGTATTATTCCTATAAATAAATATAAACATCGTGTACATATTTATTAACATTTGATGGCCACAGTCTCTTCCATGCTTTAATCAAACTCTGACCATTCAATGTTAATACCTATGTCTCCATATTGTCTCGATTTATATAGTTCTGATATTGTGACGATAAACTACATCCGACAGCAAGGCCTCTGATCGGGAGATTGAAGGTTTTGAGGAGCGTGGTACCACCTCTTAATTGTTGTTTTCCTCAGATCCACCCTGACCTGGGGTGGTAGCACCTGTTAGGATCCCAGCTATGGACAAATAGTGAACTCCCAAACAAAAACAAAATACTATGAAAGTATAAAAATGCATCTTTTACAGAAAAATACCAGCAATACATTTTTATATTAAAAAAAGTATCAACAATATGACAAAATAATAAAGGCAAAATGACCAGCAGTACATTTTACCTAGAGTTCAAGCCATACAATTGCGTGTAAAATATTTAGATTTCGGCATTAAATAACCTCTAGGGTTATTGAGGTACCGTTAAACAAATCAACCAAACTAAAACCCTAGTATTGAATACTTTTCTCCTATGAATATAGCACAGCTTAAAAACTGTATTTGATCATAATTTATATAAATCAAATATTTTCTCGAAAATAATTTATATAATTAAATAATAATTTGCGTAAATAAAATATTTAAAAATATGATGGAACTGTTTGAAAAAACTAATTGTTTAATTGGTCCGCATGCTATGGAATCAATTGTCTTGGTGAAGGTTTATATACTTTTAATTGGGTGAGAGAAAGAAAGAAATATTTTTGTGCATACCTTGTGATAACATAATTCAAGATGTGTTCTGAAGTTAAGTGAAGGAAAAAAATACTATCCACGTTTAACATTATCAATAATTTTTCGAACAGAATTCTGGGTCTTGAATTTTGTGAAGCATAAACCAGTCAGCGTGAAAACTTGTTCAAAGATTCTTTCTTCCTCATCGTTGGATCACCAACATGTATAGGAGAGCAGCGAAGCATGGAGACGCGAACGTTTACAGTAAATAATAGAATAGACTTCCGCTGTCAAAAAACGTCTACAAAGATTTTTCCCCCTTCAGAGACCGTAATGGACCAGATATATTGATCTCATAATGCTCTACTTCTCATATTTTTGTCACCGGGAGATTACAAAAGGCAACAGACTTGACTTTGATTCAACCAATTCACGTAATATGCGTGTTACCAAGCGGGAAATCTCCCCTTCTATTTAACGGAAGCAAGTAGTGAATTATATATATATATATTGAGCTGACATATTTTGAATCCTTCGGAAAACAGAGCAAGCATCATTCGAAACCTCTGAAATGGAAAATGTAGTTTCTTTTTATCAGACGACATTTAGTGGAATTTAAAAGATACAATTTCCGTTTTGAAATACCGTATATCATTCAGTATAACGCACGTAGTCTATAGCGCGAACTTTAATTTTGAAGAAAAAATTTATGAAAGACAAAAGCTGTTGAATGATCTTCCTTGTAACCAGAACTGTTAAAATAGCAAGAGGGCGTGTCGTTAGCTGAATACAAAGCCATTACTATTCACGATGGGAGTCAGTAATTTTTAATTGTTGCATAGCACGCAAATGACTGGGCGAGCGGTTAGGCTCTAAGAGAGGTCGAATGTGAATTAAAGCAAAAATCCTTTACATGCTGTTATGGAAGAAACAAATATATTAAAATATTTTGACAGGGTTAAATTTATTTTTATTAAGGCAATAAAAAAGGCATTTAAAAAGCAAGAAGAAAATTTCGTTTCTCACTGAGTGCCCTATGAAATAATTTGGTATTAAATAACTGAATGCGATTTGACGTGTAATAGATTCAACCAACCAATCAAAAAGTAGGTTACCCTGCACTTATAAATATTTTGTTAATATTTAAGGCTAAGCGATATTAGATTAGTACTCCGATTCCATTAACGTTCTCGTACGATCACTGAAGGTAAAGCAACTTTGAGTCTGGTCAGTACCTACATGGGTGACTTCTTGAGAATGCCAGGTGCGTAAGCTTGGGTGTGCGGCTGATGTAATGGTTAACAGCTTTGAATTGGAAATCGGAGAGCCGAGTTCCAATTCCAGTCAGGTTCGCTATACTCATTTATGAGCGAATACTCTTGGGAAAGATATGAATCCAACTCTTCTTTCCCCTGTTATGGTTTAATTAGTAAAACTTCTATCACTAAAAGAATGATTATCTAAAAAAAATAAAAATGCATACAAAATATTTAGATTTCGGTATTAAATAACCAATAGATGTTGATACGCCGCTAAACAACTAAAGATATTTTTAATAAAATTAATTACAATTAAACACTCATAATATCATCTAAAGAAAAACGCAAAAAAAAAAATCATTTCGACAAATTCAATGCAGGACTATCTCAAAAAATTCTTACAATGTAAAAACATTATTTGGCTTTAAATAACCTATAAAAGGTTGATAGACGGTAAAAAAACAAACAAATCAATCTTCCAGTATCTGTCGTTATTTCTGAGATGAGGTATTATGTACACTATTTAAATTATTCGGGCTATTGTCTTCATCTTTGTTGCCATATTTATCACAACGTTTCGGCCGTTGTACGCTTCGGGCTTCTTCGGGTGGTTGGATTGTCGAACTGGACCCTTTATTTCCCTCACTGGAGTAAACTGTTCTAGTTCCACGTGCCATGTCTAATGGATCTCAGTTATCTTCTGTTAATTCCTCTCTCAAAATTATTCAGGGCCTTAACCAGGTATTGAACTCACGCTCTTTGGGTCCTGTCCTCAAAGACTCATGGCACAGTGGATAAAGGCATTGGTTGGATCTAGTGACAGGAATTAACAGAATATAAATGATAACTGACATCCATTAGACATGGCACGTGGAACTAGAACAGTCTACCCCAGAGAGCAAAATAAAGGGTTCAGTTCGACATTCCAACCACCTAAAGAAGACCGGAGCGTACAACAGCCGAAACGTTGTGATAAATATGGCGACAAAGATGAGGACATTAGTCCGAATAATGTAAATAGTGTAAATCAATCCTCTATCAGTAAATGATGCTATCAATAACACATTAATTCCTAACCACTAGTGATGTATTTATCCTTACTTACCGTTCAATAACAAAAAACTCAACTTTACGTTTGCCGTGTTTTAATGTTGGCAAGTGTTAAAATCGTGATCACTGTTTTGCTTATTTCTCCTGCCAGATTTTTTTTCATCAATATAAATGACTCGAGTGAATGAATATAGCTGAGTACATCACAAATTATGGTGCTGTGCCGAAGAATGCGAGAAGCAACAAGTAATGAGATGTTGTTATATATGAGAGCCAGTCATAAAACTAATGTCTGTTCTCATTTAAGTATTAGAGAAAATCTCTTTTTTTCAGTTATTGTTGTGCTGTGGGGTCTGGTAAGACACAACACTCGACCGAGTCAGTGGTGATAGTAGTATTCAATACTCAGCTAGACAAGTCACTGCAATTGTATATTATCTTCTTTTCCCTCTAGACATTTACCCAGGACTACTTATCATGAATAGCTTCTTGCAAGCGAAACGCGTAAGTAATCAGCAAGGAGCATCTTTTCTACGAACCTCGCGGAATGTCACTACAGGATCACAAACAAAGACCTGTACCAAATAACAGAAACCACATTAATTTCAACAGCAGCAGTAACTATTAGGTTGGTGCAAAAATAATGTCGTTTTCTCACATGAAGTTGAACGTCAAAAAACGACATTATTTTTGCACCAACCTAATAAAATGGATAGCACATCTCACTGGACGAGAGAATGATAACATAATAAGTATACTGACGCTCTTCGCCACATCAAACAAAAGGCAAGGAAGTCCTCCATAAATACTGGAAAGAGCAATAACCGCTACTGGACATGAGAAACTTATTTTCCTGAAGAATTGTTTTAAGAAAAAGATTTTATAAATTTCAACCGACAGTAGTACTGGCTGTTCGGTCAGTGAATGTCTAATGTTTCCTTATAAAGAAACGGGAATAAAAATTTTTTTACTCCGTCTATTTACTTTTAAAAAGTAGTATACGGAAGATTTAGCCTATTTTGACTTGGCTTGAATGTACACATATACCGGGTGTAACAGCAAAATTGTCCCACTCGTGTAACAGAATGGGATAATTGTCCATCCCACAAAATGTTTAATATCTTAAAAAAAAGACTAAACCAATTTAGTTTCTTTTTTCTAGGTTTTCAGATAAGACGTTTAGCCATCGTGACACCATTTGTCGTATGAATCACTGTAAAACCCTTTGTGTTATTGAGCTAAAAAGAAAATAGATTAAAATCGTTTTGTGTCCGACCCACTGTCTTCCCAAATGAACAAAAAAAGATCATTCAGGCCTTCAGTAATAGTAACATTCATTCTCTGGCTTCCATCTTGAAATTCATTCAAGAGCTATCCCGAGAACAGTTAATAAGTTTAAAAGTGAGGGAACAGTAGAGAGGGAAATTGGATCAGGAGGTCACAACTTAGAACTAAAGAAATCAATTAGAAAAGATCCAACTCAATCCATACGTCGTTTGGCACGAGAAAGAGGAGTTTCTGCTATGACATGAAGGAGAGTAACAGGCACTTACTACAACAGTTATAAACCATAAATTGTATAGAAGCTCAGGGGAGTAATTTCTTTAGTTACATATCCTTTGCCTACTCAGAAATCTCTTTGAAAATGGCTCCACTCCCGGGAACATGAATGAGGTAAATATCCTACCCACATGTTTTCATTTGGTATGTACAGTCGACCACTTGAAACTATTTAAATTGCCAGGGCATCGAGCCAAATCCTATTACAGACGTCTGTACTGTTGTTTATATATAAAAATATACAAAACAAACCTTAGTTTCTGGGAGAAAGCGCATAATTTGAAATGGTCAATATTTTCGACCCAAACTCTCGGTGACTTATGTGCTAGCACAATCATCGACGGCTTCTGAACAGTTCCGTCTACCTAATTTCACGCAAAAGTCTTGGGTCGACCTGTGGTGAGGTTTTCAGGCACTTTCCAAAGGTACCGCGTACTGGGTTTGCCTCCCCAGGTCGATGACATGAGAAAGTCACCTTCTTGGAGAATCGTCCATGTTGAGATTCGAACACGGGACTCATGATAAAATAAGTGATCGTTCTAACCACTCGGTCACGCGCCTATGACTATTGCAGATTTCTTATATTTGTCAGCTTATCAATAGATGTCTCGCCTCGTTTTTTCGATAGATGAAATATTATTATTTCCTTATTATTATTATTATTATTATTATCATTATTATTGTTATTTATCTAATTATCATATTTAGTTGCAGGGGTTCTGAAGGAGAAGCGAAGACGAGAGGTGACCCTAAAAATGGCAATGAAAGTTTTCGATTGTCTAAATTCTTTTTATCTTCTGTTGTTACGCATAAGATTTTTGCATATTAATGGTGGGAATGTACCATCTTTTCCTACATAAACTGAAAACCCATGAATCAAATTCTTGCATTCTTTCAATACCTGAAATCATGAAAAATTTCCAAAGAAACCCTGAAAGATCACCAAGGATATAAGCCAGCGAGAAACAGCTAAGGTAATTAACATTACAAGCAACAACATTTCAGAAATGTTCTCGAAATTACAAGATACTTGAATTGTTTTCGGTTGATCAAGACGTAATCACCTTCGACAGCTGCAGTATAGGATCGCTTCAAGATAAGGATCGTTCCCAATTTGGTGTTAGTAGATACCACTAAGTGCATCCTTCGGAAACATAAACTGAAGATATACCATTCAGCTAAGGAACCAACATTAGAGAAAAAGAAAGATTAATATTGCCAAAGTGATATCAGCTATGTTTAGAATGAGATCCAATTCAACAATGTAGCGAGAAGTTATCAGGAGGCCTACATAATAGCAAAACAATACACGCTATACAATAACAACGAGGGCACCTCGAGGCGGTGTAATGGTTAGCGAGCTTGTCACGCTAGAACAATTACGACTGAGTAGTGAGTTCGATCCCCACTAGATTCTCCCCACTTTCGGCCTTGTGCCACATCTAAGCTACGTTTGGAATATCACTACAATAACAACGAAATCAGTGAAGTTTTAGACGTCAGAGTTTGATAGTTTGAGGATACATAAAAAAAGGATTCTTCGGGTAAATGTAGTTAAATTCACGGTAGCTTAATTAGTACCCAACACATCCAGTTGCTAAAAGATCATTTAATACCAAACTAATGACTTTTAGCATGACAGTGCTACATATTACTATTACAGCTTGTGTGCAGCGTATCCTAGCTGATAAAGGTGTTCCTGAACTGGAAAATTAGCCAGCTCAAGGCCCTGGCTCATCAAGTAAATGCATACAGAACAAAAGAGGAATTCGTCAGTGGAATCCATGCAATCGTAAAGTTTTATGAGTTTTCAACCACAGAGAATGGTATCCCGTAGGTGTGAAGATGAAAAAGGACGTTACGTATCCTATCATTAGTTCTAGTTCTAGTTCTAGTTCTTCTTCTTCTTCTTTGTGCGTGTCCTTTCATGGCTTTCTACAATTCCTTGTCCTTCGTAGCCGTTAGTAAAGTTTGTCTTTTCGGCCAACGACTTACACAAGCTCGCTAGGTAGGTTACGCACTGCTTACCTCTGTCTTTCTTGCTTTCAAAATGTCCTGTGTGTGTCAAATTCTCCAAGACATTTTTCTCATTGTGCCCTAGAAATTTCAACTGTCTCTTTCTTACGTATAAGTGTCCTTTTACTGAAGCAACTAATGTAAAATGGAAGTCATACGAAATATTAACAATGTACAGTAACTTCTGGAAATTAAAATGATGTAAAAAAACACGGCCTCTGGTTGGGCTTCTCGCAGCATTCTCTCTTATTCGGACACCCAACTAACAAAAATGACAAGTACATATAGAAATAATTCTAATTAGGCCAATGTTTCATCTGAAAGAATACGAGACGCGAAGGTTAGTTAAGAATCTGGCAATGGTTAAAAATTTATAATAGTTTAAATTTGTTAAAGACTTTTATACGGTAGTATATAAATACACTTATCCATACACACAGGCACACGCATACATGGTTAGCCAATAGTAACCCTTGTCCAACATGCAATTTACAAATTGTAGATACCGAAATCAAGCAAGTAAACAATTTGAATATCTGGGAAGTCTTTTAACAGAAAACAGAAACTGCAACACCGAATTCCGAAGTCGCATTGTAATAGGAAAAGAGACCTTCCAAAAGCTAAGCATAGTATTATGAAACAGGAAAATGTCGTTAGAAGCGAAGAAAAGAGTACTGAACTCTTATGTAATACAGATAATTTTTAAATATGCGTGGCAAATATTCTTGACGCTAAAGTGTGTAAAAGGTAATTGCAGTAGAATATTTCGATTGGATACGTGCTACGTGTAATAAAGTACAGATAATATTCAAATTAGTGTAAGAAAAACATTCTAAATTGTGTAAAAATTAGTGAGACACTGAAGGATGTTTCTAAAAATTTTCTTTGGTAAGATTTTACATTAAAGTATATAGCGTGCGTATTATATATATATATATATATATATATATATATATATATATATATATTCTTTAAATTAAGTTATTCGCTCTGATTTAACATTGAGCTCTCCGGATTTCATCCTTCTTGGAATTATCCATACGGAATACCAAGATTTTCATTTCTTAAATATATATATATATATATATATATATATATATATATATTGATTTTTATGCATTCGAGACAATTCTGATAACTTTTATTTTGAAATGTTTCGGAGGTAAGATCGTCATCAGAAGACAGGATTTAGTTTTGAATTTGATCGAAATAATGATGGCTCTGCTTTATCAGAGAAACACGTCAAAGAGTTTTCCTAATTATATATAATAATATATATATATTATTATTATATTCGTCCTGACCGGTCATCTTGGCTACAGTCACTTTCCCAACGCCATAACGTAGCTTCCCTCTGCTTTTTCTATAAAAACAATTGCTTGGTAATTGCTCTGATGAACCTCCCTCTTTGCCACTCTGACCTCACGAATTTAAGTGGATTGGCAGCTAGGTCTCATCATTTCACTGTTGAACTTGCTAGATGTAACTAAGTTCTACGTTAAGATTTTAAGATTGTCTTCTCTCTCATTTCCCGCTCTTCCAGCTTTCTGCTTTCCTGCTAACTAGGATCTTCAAATTCAGTTGCCATTTTGCTTGAATACTTGCCTTTTATTGTCCACTGTCTTCAGAATGTTTTCTCAATTTCTTTCCCTTTCCTCGTGTCTTAGTGGCTTTATCGCCTTGCTTGTGATGAAATGATTAAAACAAAAGAAAAACATTGACTGAACTTCTGTTCTGGAGTCCTAGCCTACCCCACCACGAATTCTTTATTTCATCTAATATGCAACACCAAAGACATGGCGAAAACTTATAACATCTGCAGCGCAGTTCATTTGATTCAATCCAGTTCACACGATGTCTGAAAGACGGACCTAATCATGTACAAAATGTTTCATTCTGCGTTTCGTCTTTGAAGTGGTCGATGCAAGAAATAGTATATAAAAACAATATGCAAACGGGCCACGAAATAAATAGAAAAAAGACAGCAGTCCTGAGTGTTTTTGTTTGTCACCTTTGTGAATAAAAAAAAACAAAAAAAACAAAAGAAATAAAGAACAGGATGATACATTCGGAAAGATTTGGCAAGAAAGGCAACTGCGGAATCCATTGTCGAATGCCGACTATCGGCATCTGCCGGTAAATGTGTCGACCACATTTGTTCGCAGTTTCGTTGTATGCTTCGCTCTAAGTTTTATGAGCGGGAAGGTGGTGGTAGTCCAGGGTAATTTTTGTTTTCCATTGCTCTGTGCTTTGTCAAGTGCCTTCCGAATTTATGGAATGTTTATCTATACCTTATGCCATGCCGTTTTACTGGGAACGTCTTTTATTTTTTGTTTTAATTTTTTTAACCAACCAGACTTGCTTTTTATTTCAAATGTTTATTTTTCTAATACTTTGTTTATTTTCCCCATGTGCTCGAAAATTTTTTTTTTCTTTTTTTAACTCCCGCCATTGGCAGCACATCAGCTAATCGTTGTTCTATTTCTACTGATGTGACAGTCAACAAATAGAGCTATTTTAAAGAGCAGAGATTACTGTAAAGACTACTTCAATGTAAGTGCCAGGGGAACACTGCAAACAAAACACCTTTGCAAACACGGACTTTTTTTTAATTAAATTTATGCTTAAGTCATCTAATCATACGAACCAAAAAAAAGTCAGAGAAAAAAAATATAACTAATAACCATTTGTCTTACATTTCATATAGCGACTACTTTCCGGCAACTCCTGCAGTCAAGCTGGCCCCAAATGTAATGGCCTGTATTCCTTTCGATCTTGTCGGTACGGCCGAGAGTTGGGTGGGGGCATGTAGTCTGGGCAACGGACAGACTCCATATACGGACTCCTGTGACCTAGAGAGATCATTCCAGTCTCACCACCAAACGACTGAATTTTGAGCAGACAGGGCGCTATCCTTATCTCGCGGGATAAACGGGTGCCTACTTACCATATCGCACTGGTATTACAGACCAATTTCAGTCGGGTTTACATGGATTGGTGCATTTTACGACAAATCAACCTTTTTTGGTTATTTAATGGCGACATAAGTTTTTGTTGTTGTTGTTGTTAAAATCGAGTCTACAGGTAACTGTTGATTTTTATACTTGATAATATACGTAAACTTTAGTCGATTATATTTGGGTTTATAGGTAAATATTGGTTTAATTCTTTGTTTGTTTAATGAAATATCAACACCTTGTGGGCCATTTAATGCTAAAATTTTATTTTCTTGGAAGCTTGGGTATTTATTTTTCTTTTTACAAAAATCTGTTACTGTTAATTTATTTATTTTTAAATCTATTGCTGTATTTTTTACTATAAAAAAATATTTTTTATACTTTCAGTTTTTTTACCCCAGTTTAAGGGTTAACTATTTGCCAATAGCAGGGACTCTAACAGGTGCTACCACCCTTGGATAGGGCGTACCTGGGAACAACAGAAATTAAGAAGTGGTTCCATACTCCTCAAAACCTCCCGATCAGACCGGGTGCTGGCCCTTTACGTTTAGGGCTACACCCAGCTAAAGAATGGCGTGGCTACAACGTTTCTCCAAAATTATACAGTAGTTATAAAAACTTTTTTCGTAGACTCCCCACAAAGTATGTACAACATTACCTTGTAACTTTGTAAATACGTCGCCTAGTAACGTTACATTAACAAAAATGCATAATAAATTAGAGAAGGAAATAATATGCAGTTCTTTTTTAATCATTTTACTTCCAGCAAGGCGGAAATGCCACTAGTACACAAGGGGGGAGGTTACATGGAGTGAAAGTGAGAGAAAAGATAGGGAAGCGAGTAAACGGAAGAGAGTTCCACAGGCGAGAAGTGCGGCAAACAAACTTACAGCAGAAGTGGCGGAAGCATTTAGCTATTTCAACAGTAAATGGGTGAGACCGAGATGCCAATCTAGTAGCACGCTTAAATTCACGTAGTCGGAGCTGTAGGTTAAAAAAGTTCGACAGAACACTGTTTACATTATTCGGACTATTGTACTCATCTTTTTCGCCATATCTATTACAACGTTTCGGCCGTTGTACGCTCCAGCCTTCTTCAGGTGGTTGGAATGTCGAACTTAACCCCCTCCCCCCATTTCGCTCACCGACGTAGACTGTTCTAGTTCTACGTGCCATGTTTACTGGATCTCAGTTGTCAGTTATCCCCTGTTAATTCCCCTCTCCAAGTTCTCCACTGCCTTAACCGGGTATTGAACTCACACTCTTTGGGTCCTGTCACTGGATCTAACCAACGCCTTTATCCACTGTGCCATGTGTCCTTGTAATAAATATGGCGACAAAGATGAGGACGATTAATGTAAATACTGTACATAATATCCCATCTCAGAAATATAGACAGATACTGAAGGTTCGACAGAACAGTTGCTATGAAAATATTTGTAGAAAAGCCAGCGAAAAGCCATGTCAGGTCGGTGAGAAAGTGACTGAAGTTGAGATGCCATGTCAGGATCGATTACATTACAGATCCTTAACTTGGATTTTGTCAAGATCCTCAAGATGAATAACAGAAGCACCATACCAGATATGGCAGCAGTATTCAGTGCACGAAGGAATGGTAGACTTGTAAATGTGCAAGATGAACACTGCCGAGAAAATATTTCTGGCACGACACAGTGACCCAAATTTCATTGCAGTAAATGCAGCTATTGATTCGATGTAGTCGCTCCACTTCAAGTCAGGTGAAAACCGGACGCCAAGAAGGCACAGTGTGTGTCTCTCCAGGAGTCTAGCGTCAGCGTGCTCATGGCAGGATGTATAGCTTCTATATTGTGGTAATTCTCAATAAATAAAATGCGAAAATATATTATATGGCGTCTATACATATTGTTAAGCGAAGGCCAAGCAGCACAGCATGCCGTTTCCAAATTTCTGGCGTAATGAATTGCGTCATTGTTACTTATTTTCTTACAGAAGATGCCCAACTGACCCTACTATACTGTGTAGTCGACAAAATAATAAAAAAAGAATGCTCATACGCGAAATTAAAAATATACAATGGCGACAATCGGATGTTTAAATTCCTTATTGATGTTTTGCTCCACTTTTTTCGGTTGTCTTGATAATGCTCGCGTGAGAGTAGCGAAACGCCAACAAGGAAATAAAATATTACGGATCCAAATGTTTTTCCACGTATTTCATCGTATATGAAATACGTGGATGAGATTATTATAATTGTATTTTCTAGTAGTATTTTTCGAATGGAGTTTGGTAGTTTTTTGTGTGTTTAACTGAGTTCTAATGGAGCTATGGTCGAGTAGTTGTAACGTAAGTTGTCTAGATAGGCATGTAGTAGTCTGACCAATGTAAATATTTACGAATTTGGTTTAATCAGGAACACAGTTCTTTAATAGGCATTTGAACTCGTAAATAATGTTGTTCTTTGTAGTTTTGATTTTACAGGTGTGTTGTTATTTTTCATGTTAAGGTTAACTATATTAATTTTTTTGTAATAGATAATTAATTTAATTTTCTCGGGTCGACTGGGATTGTGTATTTCATTATGATATATTTAAGAGAAATTTTGCCTTGCTTATAGTTGATATATATTTGGCTTTTGCAGATATTAATGTTAATGTTTTTATTTGTATGTTCAGTATCGTTATACTTTAGAAAGAAATAGTTTAATCTGGTTGTCGATGAAGTAGTTAGGAAAACCATTGTTAACTAGTGTCTGTTTTACATTATTGAGTTCTTTAAGGAAAATTGAACGAGAGGATCGATTCTCATGAGCTCTCTTCAGGAATTTTTATGGCTGCTATTTTATATCTAAGTGGGCATTCATTCTTAAAATGAATGTGGCAAGAGTTTCTGCTAGTGGGTTTTTATATAATGAAGTCGTGAAGTGCTATTACTGCATTCTACGAGAACGTCTAAGAATGGAAGTTTATTTTTTGACTCTGTTCATAGGTAAATTTATGGGCAGAGTTTTTTCGACTGTGGTTTTGAGATTGTTGATTTCTTGTTTGTTTTTCGCTAAAATAAAAACAACAACTACATAGGAAACATATATCTTGGGTTTAGTGACTTGCTTAAATATGTTTTCTCCGTGTAGGTGTAGGGACATGTAGTAGTTGGAGAAGCGCGGACTCAGAGAATTTCCCATACTAGCACCATTAGTTTGGGTGTAGATATTGCCATTCTGGTCGTGGAAAGCGATTTGGGCTGCACAGGCATGCAATAATTCTTTGAGGATATTCGGTTTGACTGATGGAGGTGGAATGGAATTATTTGTATACACAGAGTTAACGATTATGGCGATGATTTGATCGACTAGCACGTTTGTAAGTAAATTTTCAACGTCAAGTGACGCTAAAATACCTTGGGTTGGTTCGATAATTTTAGAATTTAAAGGAATTCGTGGGTTGATGTGATGCCGTAATTGGTAGATAGATATGGAGTAAAGATATCGTTAAGGAATTTTGATAGCTCGTAAATAGGCGTTGGGATCTGGGAAATGATGGGTCGTAGTGGGGATCCAATTTTATTTCCGTATAGGTATCCTGGTTGGTAGTCTCCGATGATTTGAGTTTTTCTTTTTAGGGAAACAACGTCGACATTGTTTGATGTTATCAGTTTGTTGACGAGCTGACAAAGCTAACAAATACGTAATTTTGGACAAAGCAGATTACCATAAAAGAGTACAACACATTATCGACGGCAGATCTAAATTTACAGATTAAACAAAAACAACAAGGAGACCCTAAAAAGATACGTCAACAAAGGGATGACATTAAATAATACCCTCATAATACGCTCTTCTTCTTTCCTCCTCTTACGCCCTTACAACCAACTTATTCAGTAATCCTCTACCTTGAGTGATTCTTGGCCTTAATGGGATAACAGTAGAACCGCCCCATATATATATATATATATATATATATGATTCATTACCCTGTTGAAAGCTGTTACTCGGTGTGGAATATAGTAAGACTGTCAAAGACTCAGGTTATCTGAAACGTCGCACCAAAATGATCAGATTCCTGGCACTCACGGCATCAATTGTTGCCCGTAACAACAATTCGACAGTTAATTTAACCCCTTCCAACATCAAAGTATATGTAAATCCTGCTCAGGACTTACACATCATCTCGTCGACAGGCCAGGTCATTACCAGCTGAACAATGATTCAGCGTTTCCCTGGCAAAATTTCTAGGCACAAAAAATAACAGGCAGAAAAGTTTCTTGCTCCATAATGAGTCGACTGGCACCACACACAGTACAGACACACACACAGTACAGACACACACACACATACGCATATGCATATAATAAGGTGACTGTCACCACATACATACATATATATAACGAATCGACTGTCACTACACACGGCGCACACAGCACGCACACACACACATATATATAACGAGTTGAATGTTACCAAAAGCACACACAAATACACATGTGTGTATGTTTGTATATATATATATGTGTGTGTATGTTTGTATATATATATATATATATGTGTGTGTGTGTGTGTGTGTGTGTGTGTGTGTGTGTGTGTGTGTGTGTGTGTGTGTGTGTGTGTGCTGGGATTATGTGGTATGTGTGCTAGTGTGTGCTGTATGTGATGACAATCGACTCGTTTCAAATATATATATATATATATGTATGTATATATACATACTCACACGCACAGATACATACACACGCACACACACACACATACACCTACATATTCGTGTGTATGTGTGTCTGTATGTATGTGCGTGGTGATAACCTGCTCGTTATCAAGCAAGATTTGTTTTTTATTTATCATTTTTGTGCCTAAATACAATGCTTTGCCATGGAAACAATGAATCATTCAGTCACCACACACACGAACGCATATATATATATATATATATATATATATATATATGCGTGCGTGTGCGTATGTGAGTGAGTGTGTATATCTATATATATATATATATATATATATATATATATATATATATATATATCTGTGTGCATGTATGTGTGTATAAATTGGAATCATATATGAATAAAAACCCGGCAGAATCATGGAATAAGGAACAAATAGGAAACGTTTCTACAGTTAACATGTTTCGGTTTTATTTTAGCTTCATCCAAAACATTATAATGAAGCTTAAATAAAAGCGAATTATTAAATTCATAGACGTTTCTTACTTCTTCCTTATTCTATTACACACTTACACACACACACACACACATATATATATATAAGTATTCTCGAGGAAGTTATCGAATCGTTCTCGAAGTAGACCATTTCTTGCTTATTTATTATTTTCTGCCTAGGGAAATGTTGCTAGGGACACAATGAAGTTTGGAACCATTTTATATTCTGAAAAACTTTCTATTGTAACTTTGCTGAATTTCATTAATCAAAAGATCACGTGACAGTTTATATGGAATGCGGTCGCGACAGGCCCCCAGTCACAAATAACTTCCATGTGTCCACTTGGTAACTTTCTTTTTATAGCGTTGTCATTCCAGCGTAACTATTTCCCTCTACCAAAAGAAAAACAACAGGAACTAATTTTTTTCTTTATTAATAACATTATGCCAGGTTTATACTCTTGTAGCTTTAATACGGTCATCGTTACAAGATTGTCCAAGAACTATAGACGATTTTAACGCAAACCACATGGCCACGTAGATAAAATGATTACTCCTTTATGCCATATAAATTTTCGGTACACAGTGACATCTGTTTATCGAGAAATAAATACGCTGCGTAAACGCTCGTCACGGAAGATCCAGACTCCAACCCCTGGAAATAACATTTTTAATCATCTCGCTAAAGGGGGTGGAATCAACTAACTCAGAATTAAGACTCTTGGCAATAAATTATGGTCATTAAACGCTAAATAATCTTTTGTTTTCTACATTGTCTTTTTGTATGCTTTTCCATTAATCTGCAATTTCGAATCCTATAAAAGTCGTATTTCAAAAACTACCACAGAATGTAGTGAAGAAAAGCTAGAAGAAAGGACTAAGCATCAACAACTGCAGGAAAATAGAATGCATGGTTGATAGCAAAAGGATGAGCCCAAAATGCAAATTACAAATCGGAGATACCAAAATCAAACAATTAAAAAAATTGAAATATCTGGCATGTGTTTTGACAGAGGACGGAAAATCTGAAATCGGAAGGCGGATTCGAATAGCCAAAGGTACCTTCCAAATGCTAAGCAGAGTATTAAGAAACATAAAACTATCTTTAGAAACAAAGAAAAGAGTAGTGAACTGTTATGTTATATCTGTCCTCCTGTATGGCAATGAATGCTGGACAATCTCCTCAAAGATGAAGAAGAGACTAGATTAAAAAAAAATCTGGTTCTACAGAAGGATGCTGAGGATACTATGGACCGAACATGTGTTTTTGAGAAAATGGAAACAAAATGGAAATTTATACTTAGCATCAGGAAGAGACAGTTGAAATTGCCAGTGCACATAATGGAGGAAGAGTTCTTAGAAAATCTGATACTCTTATGACAGATTGAAGGTATGAGGACAGGAAAAATGCGTAACCTACATAGCGAGCTTCAGTAAATGGATGGCGGAACATAGTTCAGGAGAAATAACAAAAAGACAAAATTTATTAAAGAGCTACGAAGGACAGGCAATTGTGGAGAGCCATGACCAAGCTCTGAAGGAATACGGTATATAAAGAAGAAGAAAGCTAACATTAATTCCTGACCCCTGATCAATTCGTTCTTGATTTTTAATACATTTCAGTGTAATTCGGTATTTATTGATTGATTCGGTTTCTTTTATGGCTTATCAACCCTTTGCAAGTTATGTGTAGCTGAAAAATATTTTTCGATTGTAAGAATTTCTTTTTGGAGCGGTGGATTCACACGTTTCCCAAGGGTCATTGCACGTAAGTGAATATAAATTACCCAACTGGAATTGTAATTCGATTCTCCGATTAACAATTCCGTGTCATTATCTATTACATCAACCGCACGTCTAAACTTACAGCACCTGGTATTCCCAAATGGTCACCCATCTAAGTACTGACCAGGCTCTATTTTGCTTAACTTCGGTGATCTACGAGAGCCAGTGTTGCAACGGGATGTGGCCGTAAGCCTGTAATTCTGTAGTAATATGATTTCCAATGGATTCTATAGTAAAACTATTAGCAATGTGCTAACAGTATACACATAAGAGATGTACTTTATCAGTAAGTCTAGTACCAATTCATGACCACTGACAAATCTGTTCTTCCTTGATTATAATTTTGTTTATAATAATAGTTATAATAATAGTATTTTAATACATTCTCATAGTAATATGATTTTCAATACAATACTATACTAAAAACATTAGCAATGGATTTAGATTAAACCTTTTCTGTCAGTAATGCTACCATCAAATTCTGACAACTGACAATGCATTTCTTCCTGATTTTCAGTGCTTTTCAATACTAATGTGTTTTTCAATGCATTTTTATAGTAAAATATGTAGCAGTGCCTTACGATTATATGTATAATAAAGCTATTCTGTCAGTAATGTCACCATCAGTTCTTACTCACTGATATGTCTTTTCTCTCTGCTTTTCATACATCTAAATATCAAAATCATTGACAAGGTATTTATTTGCTTTTTCTTTTGTTTCCATTCGCAACATCTCAGTAAGTATTTATCCACGCGCCCACAACGCAATAGAATGTGACACAAGGTCGGAGTTTAATGTGCAATTTCAAGAAAGCCTTGAAAAAATTGCTCATGCCACATCACATCGGCATTTTATCTTTATCGATGGCGATGCTTTTTTTGTGAGTCAGGACATCTAATAATTACTATTTACTCTCTAACCCAGTGTCTCTCAAAAGTTTTTTTTTATTCCATTATCATGAATATGTGCAGGTGGTGTAATGATTAGAGCAATGTTTATCAGCCATTGTTATTTTAGATTGCACTTGTTGAATAACTAAATCTCTGCGGCACACTTTAAATTTTAATAAGGAAAAATTAGTCATGAAACTAATAAAGAAGCCTCTTGAAACAAGCATTTCTTTTTAAGACATTACATCGTATATTTGAATGGTACAGTTTCCATTTAAAGCGACTTATGAAAAATCTGCTATTCTTCTTACAGAGGCCGATAAAGATTGATTGAAATCCCTTGAGGAAGGCAAAAGGCAAATAATTATCCGCTCCTTAGTAAAGATTAGGGAAACTAAAATGGAAGACATGTGCTTGGTGTCTCTAGCTTTTTCAAAATAAAGATTTTTTTAAGTGCAAAAATAATCAATAAATTAACCTTCTGTTAACTTGGGGCGCAGCTGGGTACCTCGCAGGGCGCATCAGTGCGCCTGGGCGCACCGGTTGAGAAAGGCTGGATTAAAGGTTCGGAATGAAAAATCGGCGAGCCCAGTTCGAATTCCGGTCGAGATAGTTACATTCACTTTCGCACAAATACCCATGGAAAAGGTTAAGAATCCATCTCTTCTCCTCCTGACTATGGGTAAAATAGCAAGAACTTTCTAGCCGTGGTGAAGAGAGATAATAATTCAAAATGGTATGGGGTCCTGACGGAACACATTCTTGATCTGTAACTGAGGTCTTAGTATAGTTGTAGTATAAACTATTTCGGTTGTCTCCGTGCGTGTTGAAGAAAGACAAATGTGCATGAGCAGAATAATCTGTTCGCAAATGAAGACGAAAACACAAGCATAGTGGCAGTATACAAATTGGCAAGTCGGATCAGCTATGATGACGGTCCTAAAGTGATATAACCATGTCGCTGATTACCCATAGTATAAAAAAATGATCTATCTTATTCAATCTTTAATGTAACAAAGTTTTGTGATGTTAACGAACACTCATTGCCACTTTTGTAATGCTAACGAATACTCGTTGTCACTTTCGTAATGCTCGTTGTAGTAGAGACTTTGTAATCGCAGATACAACTATAGTGCACAGTTGAACAATGCTGGTGTCAAACGCCTTCGAATAATACTAGCACTAATAGCACTTGCTCGATAATACTCGCTCGAATAATAATACTTATAGTGATCTGAATAGAGAAATATTATAGTCAATAGAGTAGAGAATAGCGGTCCGTATAATAATAGAGGATAGAATAGAAATAGCGATCAAAATAGTAATAGAGAATAGACGAGTAATATTATATTTTGTAGCTTTTTTAATTACAGTGTAACCCGGAAATAAGAGACCCGGATATAAGATAAACCCGGATATAAGAGAAACTCGGATATAAGAGAGATTTTCTCTGGTCCCAAATTAGAGCCTGTGTTAAGGTATATATAATAGACCAAACCCGGATATAAGAGACCTCTTCTCCGGTCCCGACAACTCTCTTATATCCGGGTTACACTGTACATAGTAAAAATCAAATATTGGAACACTAATTAAAAATGAGTTATCGATAAAACCCAATGATTCTCACTATTAAGCATGTTACTCTCACAGAATATTACGAAAATAAATGTCTTGGATTCTTACTGGATGTTCCATATTTTTAGTATTGTGTCATAGTGATGTGATGTTATAACCTGCCACTTCCATGAGTGGCGGCAATATACGTGGTAATCACCTATAAATATCCGTTAGGACAGCGGACATCAGAGTCGATCTGTGATCTGTGAGACTAGTGGCCTTCCGATAACAGCACGCGCACAACTTTACTGACTTGCGACGACCGTGCGCATAACTATTACTTCCTTGTTTGGTGTACCGGTTTCTAAAATAAACCTCTTACTGTTTATCCACCGTGTTTGTCCATTCCATATGCACGGAATATAACATAGTAAGCTAAACCTGGTAAATATCACGACTTTCCCGTAGTATTTCCAAGAATTTTGCATTCGAATCCGAATAAAAACCACAATTTCAAATGATGATTTTCTAGGCATGCACTTCCAAATTGAAAGATTCGAATAATACAATCTTCCCTCTCTATTCTCTCATTTGGCCTTGTGCCGTACAAACTTACGCTTAGAACGGGAACATGTTGTAGATATCATGCATAGCGTCAAACCCGTTCTGAAATATCTAAACTGTAGAGCGTAAGGGGAAGGATGATCCTCGCTAATACCTACAGGCTTTATTTGCTCGAGTCCATTTTTAACCATTGATCTCTATACAACCGCATTCACAGATCAATTGTTAAAAATGGTTTCGAGCGAATAAAACCTGTAGGTCTTAGTGAGGACAATCTTTATCC
This sequence comes from Acanthosepion esculentum, assembly GCA_964036315.1. Classification (NCBI taxonomy): domain Eukaryota; kingdom Metazoa; phylum Mollusca; class Cephalopoda; order Sepiida; family Sepiidae; genus Acanthosepion; species Acanthosepion esculentum. The sequence continues at coordinate 50,117,209 of OZ038501.1, forward strand.
TAACTTCGTGGACTGGCGCTACAGAATCATAAAGAACTGTACCAAATAACAGAGACCACATCACTTGAGGACTTTCAACAGTAGCAACACCTAAAAAGGGTAGCATATGTAACTCGAAAAAAATAATGACATAATCAAGATGATGACGCCCTACACTATTCCGAATAAAAGATTAGAAAACAAACTTATCAGTACTGGAAAGAACGATAACAGCTACTGGACTTGAGAAATCTATTATCCTGAAAAATCATTTCAAGAGAAAAATTTTATAAATTTTAACCAAAACTAGCGAAGGCCTTTCTGTCAATGAATTCTCAATGTTTCCTAATAAGGAAACGGCTAATTACCATTTCTATCCTCGAAAGAAAAAAAGAATACAATGACCAAAGCTAACACCGAATTCATCGACGCAAGGATCGCTACTTATTTTGCAATTAATGTCAATGAGAATTGTTTATTTACCGAGGAAATGTCCTTTTTGACATATTCTCTGATACATACATGAAATTCTTCCTCTTTCCATGTCTATGAAGGGATAACAAGTCCTGTTAACTTTTGGACTTCTTTCCGTCCAGAATAATGGAAAGAATTTTAGAGATTGGTGTATCTTTCGTCTTTTTGCCCAGATGTGCGGTTTTATGTTTGGGAACGTGAAGACGGACACACTCTTTGGCCAATCAACTTGCCCAGCTTTCCAGAAAAACTATTCGATTCAATTGTGTCTTTCTGAATTTCTATCCAAATATACATTCCTCGTGGTTTCAGGTGTTGCTGGCTTGTGCTTTTCTTTTTTAAATTGTCTTTCCTTTTTCTCTCACGACAATAACAAAGCTCGAAGGTTCTAAGGCTCACACTATTAAACGGTTCAGAAACAAAAGAAAATAAAGGAAAAAATAATTTTCAATCATTTCCTTTTCCTCTCTATTTGTTTCTCTGTCTCTTATTCTTTTCCTTTTCTCTCTCCCTCTCTTTCTCTATCACACACACACACACACTCTCTCTCTCTCTCTCACACACACACACACACACACACTCTCTCTCACACACACACACACGCACGCACGCACGCGTACACACACCCACCCACACACACACACACACACACACACAATGTGATTCCTTTTAACACGACAACAATGACATGAAAACCGTGAGAAGATTTTCACGGGAAAATTTACCAGTACCATCAAGAAGTTCACAAAAAATACATTGTAAGTCTCGCTGTATATACTACAAAGGCAAATGGTTTATTTTTTAATACACCGGGTAGGCGGAATCAGTCACTCGAATTGTTGTTTTATTGTCATTTCTTGAAAGTAACTTGTCAGTTATTATTAATTTGTTGACTAGTATTTATTTCTTCTTATTTCTAATGCATTACAATTATTAGTTATAGAAGTGATAGTGGTATCTGAATTTCTTAGGAGAAGAATTGGCAATTATTCATTTTTGACTTATATTTCTTTCATCTTATTTCTATTGCTTTAAACTTAATAATAATAGACTAGGTAACTCCGCGGTGTCGCTAAAAAAAGAGCAGAGCATGAGAAAAACGGCCTTAAATTTGATGAAAAATTTTCTTAATGTTTATATCATTATTAAGAGGAAAGACCAAAAAACCTTTGTTTTTTACTGCATTCTTGTATTATTTTCTCTTTTTGTCATTTTCAAAATATTTCTCTTTTTCAAACAGTAGTTTTTATTCCATTTTTCGGGGGTAATCCTTTCTATCTGAAATTGTTATCCTGACTTGATAGGCGCCCAAAGGTAAATTTGTGTGCAAACTTTGTATTTGTACATTTTTTCATAATTGTGTTCATAAAGGTGCATTTTCTTTTAAAATTTTACCTGGTAGTTGTTTTGTTTTGTAATTTTGCGCCTATTATATATTACTATTCCTACTAGACTAAGTTTTTGTGTCTGGTCCAAGAAATTGGCTTTAGTAGGAAATAATTTTTTTATAGTTTAGCATAAAAACGGTTAGCAATAGGAACATCTTATGTGTACAACTGACGCAGAGTCTGAAATTGAGTAAAATTATCAAACAATGCCCGAATAGTGCTTTTGAAGACATACAACCCGATTCTCGAAATATACATATCTGAGCTGTTTTGTATTCTGACGTAAACAAAGAATATTTTAGGAAATGCATTAAATCCGACAGATTTTTAATTTATTTGTTTAAAAGTTATTTTATAAATGGATACTCATATTTGAGTAGATGTCCTGTTGTTTTTTTTATTCATTAAACACTATATTTATTTATTTACATCTACCTTCTTGAATAATTAGAGAAATGTTGTTAGAAAAATAGGCGCCCCCTAGGGGAAAACCGTCATTAGATCTGACGTGCCTTAGACCAACTCACCCAGGTAGGACATCCGAATCAAACAATACCCGAACAGTGCTTTTGAACACATACAACCCGATTCTCGAAATATACATATCTGAACTGTTTTGTATTCTAACGTAAACAAAGACAATTTCTTTAGGAAATGGGTTAAATCCGACAGATTTTTAATTTATTTGTTTAAACGTTATTTTTAAACAAATAAATTATATATATAATGTTCGACCTATATTAATGTGAAACGTGTTGTGTTAGGTGCATTGACAGGGAAATAAATCATGCTAAAAACTAAATACTTATCTAAAATAATGTTACTATCATTAAACAACAAGCCTATTTATGTGCCTCTGTATATTTCCAATTCGTGTTGTATCCAATTCAATTGACATATATTCTTTAAGCCACTAAACATTTCATCTATAGAATATTTTATGTCAGCCAGAATTCTTGCGTCCCATGTAGTAATTTAAAAATTAATATTTTTAAATAAATACATAGAATCCTAAAATTCTTCATAGCAAAAGTATTAATGTGTTGGTAAGAAATTCTAACAATTGAAAACGATTTACTGTCTTGTTAGAAAAATATGCATCTGCCGACAGGATTCGAACCCGTGCCCCCTAGAGGAAACCATCATTAGATTTGACGTGCATTAGACCGAGTCGGCTACGTAAGAGTTCCTGGTCAGACAAATCCCGAATAGTGCTTCTGAACACATACTAACCGATCCTCGAAATATACATGTCTGCTCTGTTTTGTATCCTAACGTAAACAAAGACAATTTCTTTAGGAAATAGATTAAATCCGACAGATTTTTAATTTATTTGTTTAAAACGTTTAGACAAATAAATTAAAAATGTCAACCTATATAGATATTTACCAACATTAGTACAACATTTATACATCATTTATAAAAGTATAAAACTGTTACACCCACTATCAAACTTGACAGAAGGCAGTCGCTAATAGATATTTTGTTACTAGCCTATCCAAAGATTTGAAGATAAATGTAATACTACCATGTATGAGATACATTGGGTCCATTGCGATTCTACTATTAGGATGTGCGGGTAACGTAATGGCTATTGGCGTGACAAATGGAAGCGTTGAGTTAGGTTCGAATTCTAAGTCTGTTAGGTTCACTTCTCAAAAGAATAAATAACATGTATTCATCTCTTTTTCTCCCTGCTATAGGTTCAAATAGCAGACTTGATTGTCTAGTTAATTTGGCGCAAAATAACTGAATTCAAAGTCGTTAAGGCAACGAGAAATTACGCCACATACGCAAGAAATCATGGCAATTCACAGACATTAAAAGAACCTAAGAAGAGCCATAATGAGCACCTTTTTTTTCGCTTTTAATTAGGTTGGCAATTTTTTACGATATGTCGACTTTTGTTGGATTATTTAATTAGGTTGGCAATTTTTTACGATATGTCGACTTTTGTTGGATTATTTAATTAGGTTGGCAATTTTTTACGATATGTCGACTTTTGCTGGATTATTTAATTAGGTTGGCAATTTTTTACGATATGTCGACTTTTGTTGGATTATTTAATTAGGTTGGCAATTTTTTACGATATGTCGACTTTTGTTGGAGTATTTAATCAGGTTGGCAATTTTTTACGATATGTCGACTTTTGTTGGATTATTTAATTAGGTTGGCATTTTTTTACGATATGTCGACTTTTGTTGGATTATTTAATCAGGTTGGCAATTTTTTACGATATGTCGACTTTTGTTGGATTATTTAATTAGGTTGGCAATTTTTTACGATATGTCGACTTTTGTTGGATTATTTAATTAGGTTGGCAATTTTTTACGATATGTCGACTTTTGTTGGATTATTTAATTAGGTTGGCAATTTTTTACGATATGTCGACTTTTGTTGGATTATTTAATTAGGTTGGCAATTTTTTACGATATGTCGACTTTTGTTGGATTATTTAATTAGGTTGGCAATTTTTTACGATATGTCGACTTTTGTTGGATTATTTAATTAGGTTGGCAATTTTTTACGATATGTCGACTTTTGTTGGATTATTTAATTAGGTTGGCAATTTTTTACGATATGTCGACTTTTGTTGGATTATTTAATGTTGTATGCAGCGTCCTGTTAAGATCGAACTTTCTATTCAGTAATAATGCACAGTCAGACTATCTTCGTCAACATTACCCAACGCTGATGAACCTGACAGAAGAGAATGTTGGTTGGTTGACTTATTTTAAGACAGTGAAACAGTGATTGATTTGTTTGTTTAACGGCATATTGACACCTTAGGGGCCATTTAATGCCGAAATTTAATTTTATTGGGAGTTTTAAAGCAATAAAAATGTGATATATGTTATTCTACTTTCACAACTGAATACATGGTAGATGATACTCAGCTTTTGTGCATATACATATTTGTATGAACATAATTACTAGAGGCGGTGATATGTGTGTGTTTTATGTTGTAGTCTTATTGAAGTAATATTTTGGAATACCGTTTGATTTAAGATATTGTAGGATATTATATGAATTAATGTCATGAAAGTTCTTTCATATTGGTTGTTTGATTAGTTTTGTTTAGCGACATATCAACATCTAATTTAATACCGAAATCTAAATTGTTTTGTACGTAATTTTATGTTTTCAACTACAGATAGTTTGTAAATAATTTTATAATTTTCAGAGTAAACGAATATTTAGATATATATTTTGTAGATCATAAAATGTATTGTTATTCATTTTCCTATAAAAATGTACTTTTATATTTTAGTGTTGAGTTGATTGTCATTTTGCCATAAGAATACATTGTTGGTTACTTTATTATAAAATGAACTGTTGATTTTTGTTTGGGGGTTCACTATATACCCATATCTGGGACGCTAACAGGCTTGTTGCTGGATGTAGTTTATCGTCATACCCAGGACGAGCATATTTGCATCATGCTCCCAGTGAGAATCGAACTCACTATTCAGTCGCAATGTTTCATCTAGACTCACCTCTCTAATCATTACCCAGCACCGAGGTTCCTTAAATCGTCCGCCTTTGTCGAGGTCTTACGCCAACAGTAATGCCCCAAAATATTCTTCTATTCGAGAAGTTGTTTACAATTCCGCCAAATTTGACTGACACGTGTTATAAAAACATTATTTACAGCTGTTTCGACTGTATAGCTCTGTGAAATGATGTTATCGCTTCAATCTATACAAGCATTTGAGTTGCCTCCTCGTCGTTTATATTTGCCAATTTCACAGAGAAAAAAAAACGACATCCTGTCAAGGATTCATGACAATGTTTCGAAAATATCATGTGCCGCGTGCAAAGAATCTCTTCGCAATTAACCATAATCCTTCGAAACAGCTTCCTCGATTTTTTTTTTTATTTTGTTATTTTTTTCTTTTTCTATCAAAATGTTTCACCCTCTGCCCTTTCTCCCGCCTTACTCAGGTGTTTGTCGCATTCAGTTTCTTTCCATTCTTCCCAGGAATGTCGAACGGAATCTTTAATTTGATCTACGAAGTTGTGTTATTCTCATTTGTTTACCTATCAGTCTTTCTAGTGTATTTTTCTTCTTTTGTGTGCCGTGTCCTTTCAGGACGTGCACATCATGGCTCTCCATGACTTCATGTAGTGTCTTTACAGTACGTTTTATTATTGCGTATAGGCCTTAAAGATACACTTGATTGGAAAAAATGGGTTTGCGTATGATGAATTACCGGGAACCACTTCCGAAAATCAATAATATGATGTTTAGACATCAAAATAATGAGAAATGAGGCAGGTGAAGAAATGTTCAACAGCTTCTCACCTGACGAGGAAGAAATAAATTTAGGCCGAATTGGAGAGTATGATGATCGCTTATATAAGATAACCAAAAAGATTTTGCCGTCTATTTCGTGCGCGAAGAAGTGATCACTGACAAGGAAATGAGTGCGTCATGTACCGGAAAAGCGGTGGGGGTGGGGTCCATTACTCTTGACCAATGCAGGTGCGTTGCACACACACATCAGTCATAGCTCGTGCAGCAGCGAGGAAACGGCAGTGTAAAAAGCAGCTCGGTCGAAGTTGTCTGTTTTATGACTTCAAGTTGGGCTTATCCAAAGCCGCATCAAGTTGCCGAAAACGCCAATGCTGTGAATAGACACACCGCTAGGCATTGGTTCCAGAAATTCAAAATGCCCTTTTGTGATGAATTCCACAGTTGCCGCCATAGGAGCTGGATGATGAGGCTCCGAAGGCGGCTGTAGAGGACAACAACCAGACCTGTGGTAAACTTACCGGACGTTTCCAGGTTTCTGATGAAACATTCAGACTTCACCTGCATCGCATAGGGAAGGTGTACTAGTGGGTACCTGTCATACTATCAGAAGACATTAAGCAACAACGAGTGACAGCTTGTTTATCCTTGCTTTCTCGGTACCGCAACGTACCAGTATTTGATCGAGTGCCTACCAGTGACGAAAAGTAGGTCCTTACACTCTGGATCTTACTTCAGCGGATTACCAACTTTTCAATTCCTTGGGCTATCAGCTTCGTCAGAAATCCTTCGACAATGAGGCAGACTTGCGGCAGTCACTTATAGACGACTTTGCACCCAAGACACTTGATTTTTACAACCAGAACATTACACAGCTGGAGGAACGTTGCGAAAAGGTTTGGGGTGACAATGCAAATTACTTTGAGGACTAACAGTATGTCAAATTTGTTGTATACCTTTTTACTAATAAATCACAAACGGCAAGGACTTTTGGTTACCTTGTATATCCGAGTTGTAGTAAGACAGTTGCGCCTATGATTAACTGGAGGCTCTTCTCATTAGATTTATTTAACATAGATTAAAAGGAGCTTAGGACAGCAGGAGGTTTCTCGGGATTTATTATTAGCCGACCCAACATCAACACAACATATGCAGATGATACTGTGTTTATACCAGACACAGAAAGAAAACTGCAGGTATTTCTAGACAAGGTAAATAGGAAAAGCGAGAAGAAAGGACCAACCATCAATTGTAAGAAGGCAGAATGTTTGGTCATTAGCAAAATGGATAAACCAGGATGTGAGCGACACATTTGAGATGTCTGAATCAAACACATACATAAATTTAACTATCGGGGAAGTGCTTTTTTAACAAACTATAGAAAATCAGACATATAAGTCCGAAGACGCATTGGAATAGAGCAATGTTTCTCAACCAGGGTCTATATGGTCTCTGGAGGTTCATGTAACATTACTGGGGATCCACGCGCACAAAAAAAACGGGGGGCGACAGCAATATTTTAGTAGTCCATAGTGTTGCAAAACTCGACAAAATTCAACCATATAGCTGCGAACACGTTTCTCTTAAAAGAAATAGTGAGATTTTCTATTCAGGGGCCAATAAAAGCACATATAGCGTAGAGAAAACAAACTAAGAGATGCAAATTTATAATTATTTTAATATAATAAAGATATAGATTGGGAGAAGAAGGAGACGATAAACAAAGAATAAGAGAAAGGAAAAAATATAAAAATTGTCATGAGAGAAATTTTCAATGGTTTACTTATCTGTCGAATAATCTTATCGACGAGTTTTGAGCATTAATTCTTTTTCTTTTCTTTTTATAAATAGTTCAAGTTAGAAAAAAATCTTGTTTTGTCTTGGTTGAGTTGTTTCCCTTAATATGTAAAAACATTTTGTTCGATCAGTGTTGTTTATTTGTTTGATTATCGTCCTGAAAGCGCTTTGATTTTTTTTTTCATGGAGGATACAGTCCACCTTGGATTTTGAGTTCCTGATGAACCCGGAAGTTTCTAACTTTAATCTCTGGAAGATCAGAAGACAATTTTACGTACGAGCCAGTCTACGGAGAAAGAAAGAAATATTTGCACATCTTCTCGGTGTAACGGCTACGATTCTTCTGACGAGTTGATGCAAGGACGCTCAACGGAACGTTATGAAATCAAACCCAACTGTTGAACGCTTCATATGAAATAGTTTTATATAGATGCTAGTTTAGACATTTCTGATTGTTTTGGTGGCCATGCTTGGTATCAAGATGAAAGTTTCGATCTGACGAATCTAAGAACATGATTCGAGTTCTTAGACTAATTTTGGGGTTTGTAGAATCTTGCAGTTTCAGATAAAACTAATCATAGTGCCACCAATTCTATTTCCTTATCTCCTATACTAAATTTGTTATAACTGATTCCAAATCCTTTTCATTTTATCGATGTCGTTAAGACAGGATCCAGAAAATATGTCTAAAGAACATTCGTCTAAGAAACACTGGTCTAAGGAATATTGGTCTAAAGGAAACTCGTCTAAAAATATACGTCTCAGAAATATTCGTCTAGAGAATTATGGTCTAATGTGTTAGTATTAATATACAAATGATGCATACCAATAAATGCTTATAAACCACATGTATCATCAGTAATTAATGTTGCTATAAGTGTCTTAAATATATTCTCTGGTATAGGGAATATCAATAAAATTGAGTATTTTGTACATGAATAAAGTGTTAATGTATTAAAAAATAATATTATAGACTAATAGTCCTTAGGTGGGTATTCCACAGATCAATGTCCTTAGACGAATATTCCATAGACCAATGTCATTAGACGAGTACTTTTTAGACAAATCTCATCAGACATATTTCCTTTAGACCAATATTCTTTAGAAGAATGTTCATTAGAACAATATTCTTTAGACAAATATACTTAAATCACGTTAAGACATTATTTTGGTTCCCAAATGATTTTAACATAAAACTTATGAACCTGACAAACATAAAAATAAAAAAATAAATTAAATGTTTGTGGTCGAGCGCTTTCAACCATAATTCTGGTCGTTATCATGGTTTGAGAATTCCAGCCTCACTTATTCAAATATTTTAAAATTCAGCGTTGACCATTATGCGTTATGGAAACATCATGCTCATGTTAACTTACTTACATGTAAGTTAACATGAGCATGACGTTTCCATAACGCACAATGGTCAATGTGATCCTTCACATCAGTTATTGCATAGATTCAAAACTGCTGTTTCATCGTTGAAGATTTTATTTTTATTTTATGGTTATAGCTTTAACATCCCGAATATATTGCTTGGTTTGTTACCATTAATGTTACTATACGTGTACTATTCGAGTCATAACTAGTTTCCGTTTTGTGAGGAAACATTTTTAATGACGAATGTGTTATGTTTACTAATAATTATATGTGCCAGTTAAGAATAAATTTGAAGTACACGAGCATACCTTACTTTTTGTGCGGAAATGGCAGCGCACACTGTGGATTACAAGAAAATATTGTTCTCCTCCATAACAACGAAATGCCGCATTAAGCAAGAACAACACAATACAAATTTTGGAACTCAATTTGTCTGTTCCATTTCACCCGCTATATTTGCCTCGTGATGCATAAACCGACTATTAATTTTACGGTCTCTGAAAAACGCTTTGATGAAAACCAGATTCCAAGTGTTGGTCGAAAACATCAAAACCGGCGGAATTTTACGCAAAATGTATAAAATATTTGAATGATAAGTGGCAACAAGTCACTGCAATATAATGATAAATATATAACGGAATAAAATGTAATTGAACTTTATATTTTAAAATAAAGCTGGTAAACAAAAATGAGGATTACCTATAACTCAATCATTTGCCGCGGAGGTGTCAATGGCTAGCGATTTATGTAACTGATTGTATGCAAAAATGGGACTGAGGGTATATATGGCAAGTTAACGTACGGGATAATATCTGATGTTTTAGCATCATAGCGGAAACAATCACTCAAAGGGATAATTTGTAGATAATATGAGTACGGGATGAAAGTATAGGTGTTGAAACAGTATATTAAGAACATAAAAACCCAAGAAAAGAATATATACTTGTCTAATGATCAAAGTACCATTACATTTGCTCTCGGAACGGAATTGAAACTGTAATCCCATTTTAAAATGTGAAAAACATTCAATCCAAAAGGGCTTTCCTATTTAAGGACTTTCAACAGTAAAATCTAAAATGGATAGCGCAATTAACTGGAATAACAATAACATAATCAAGATGCTGATGTTCCACACTACTTCAAACAAAAAATTCGGAAGGAAAACTCTATCAATACTGACAAGAGCAATAGCAGCTACCGGACTTGAGAGACATGTTTTCTAAAAAAAATTGTTTCAAGGAAAAGGATTTAGGTATTCCTAGCGACACTAGTACTGATTGTTCGGTCAATAAAATGCTTCCTCATAAGGAGACGGTTAATGTTACAATTACCATTGCCATCACAGCAAATCAAAACTCAATTAATCTATAATATACACCTTTGGAACCTTTCGAAGTTTAAGCTTAGTAGGCATTAATTTCCCTAATTAAAACTCAATATCTACTCAAACATCCGTACCTCAAAATGTAACCTTGATGATAAGAAATAATGTTGGATTAAAGATTCATTAATTTCTTATATATATATATATATATATATATATATATATATATATATATATATATATATTGTGTGTGTATTTAGGCAGCATTTTTTCATTCATACATGTTTCATTATCAGACGATATGAAAAGAACTTGCATAAAATAAATAGACAACACTTGTCTATATTATTTAATGAAACATGTATGAATATATATATATATATATATATATATATATATATATATATATATATATATATATATATATTGTGTGTGTATTTAGGCAGCATTTTTTCATTCATACATGTTTCATTAAATAATATAGATAAGTGTTGTCTATATATTTTATGTAAGTTCTTTTCATATCAAAGATGACAATTACACAATAATTCCGGAAAATCCTCGTCGAAAACACAACTATACTTAAACATGAAAACAATAAACAAAAACTAAAAATTCTTGAAGCTATATACATAAAACAGTTGAAACCTAACCTGAACAAAATAAACTATGAAATCTCCACAAATATCCTTAAATGCCTATAATAAGTAACAGAAGTCATTGGTTCATACCAACGGCTTTCCATACTCAATACTCATCGGATTTATTCTCGCGTGGTCATGTGTGACGTCATGAGCTGTTGTGCGATTTTCGCTTTCAGCGTCTTATATGCACGTGTTTATCGTTGCTTGGAAATCATCCATGTAAACAAAAACAGACTATCATCAATTTCTTGTTCGTGTATTGCTTAATATATTGTGTAATTGTCATCTTTGATAATGGCTTATGCAAGCCGAAAGCTTAGATTGGATTAAAAAATATTGTGATTTTCTTTCATTGTTTAATGATAATGTTATTAAGCTTATCAGACGATATGAAAAGAACTTACATAAAATATATAGACAACACTTATCTATATTATTTAATGAAACATGTATGAATATATATATATATATATATATATATATATATATATATATATATATATATATATATATAGTTCTGAGTGTGTTCATTCCTAATCTGATAACCGAAAAAGATTAAGGTTATCGACGAAATATTTCGAATGGGTAGTGTAGGTTTTAAAAAAAAGCATTCACAAGAGTCTATTTTATAGATTTGACCCCAAAGTGTCAAAAAAGAACACATGCTTTTTAGGAACTGGAAGTTATTACTAGAAAGGCTCTCAAGAAATGCGATATCATTTACCATGATATAATATCTGAGGAAATATAACAGACTTTTGCATGATATATGGCTTGATTATTCAAGAGTAATTTCAAAAAAAGAAATTGACAGTGCTCTCAGAAGAGCGCTTCATATATCTCAGCCTACGAAGTAGTTTATTTTAAGGTGTGAGACGAGGGCCTGGCCTGGATATAATTTTATATGCATTATATTTCTACCTCTAAAATACCTACTTTAATAAGCTAACGGTTTGCACTGAGCAAAAGAAAGATTTCTGCAAGTCCTTGAATATTTACTGCCAAATTTTTTTAAAAAATCATTTCACCCAAAGCAAGGCAATAAAGACACTAAGACGCAAGGGGATTACTGAATGTTAGTGAATATGAAAAAAAAACAATTAAGGAGAGAGAACAATGAAAGAAAAAGAATTAACACGAAAACATCGACTGACATTGCATTTAAATTTTTGAAGATCAAAGTTGACTGGGAAGCAAGAAACAGGAAGAGAGTTCCACAAACGAGAGGAGAAACTGTTAGCATAGAATATATGGTTGATTTGAGCCATTTCAAGTGTATAATCGTGAGACCTTGCCGCCAATCAAGTAGTGAGCTTAAATTCATAAAGTCTGGGTAGCGTAGAGGAAAGTTCATCAGAATAATGAAAGTATAAATAGAAAGGGCGCAGGGAATCTACGTTACAGTAGTGGGAAAGTGACTGAAGCCGAGGTGCCAGATCAGGACCAATAACATTGCATATTCTTTTTTTATTTTATCAAGAATCTCTAAATATATATCAGGCAGGTGAAGAAGTTCAAATATCGGGGAAGCGTTTTAACAGGGGATAGAAAATGTGATACTGAGATCCGAACAGGTATTGGACTAGCGAAAGAGGCAAGATGCTGAGAAACGGAAAAAATTCGTTAAAAAAAGGGGAAAAGCGTGCTGGGTTCCTATGTGTTATCCAACCGCTTATATGGCAATAAATGTTGCCCGTCCCAGGGTATAGTGAGGACAAGCGATAGGGGAAGGCAGCTAGCCACTTACCTGACGTGGTTGCATGAATGGATGATGGAACGGGCAGCGGTAGCGTTAGCAAATAGAGAAAATGGTGCTAAGGCTCACAAGGGATAGGAAGTTGTGAAGAGTCATGTTCATCTGTGTCATGAAGAGACGCGGCATATACAAGAAAAATGTTGTTATTTATTAAATTAGTCTTAGTTTAGTACAAGACCACAGGTATAAGTCGTCCAGGTATTTACTTGACCCCCCACTGAGTCAGGTTGTGACACAAGGTCAGTTTTTAACGTGGGGACCCGAGTGTTTTCACCCGGGCCGCTGGTCTTAGCGGAGCCGGTAAAAAGCTAGTCGTAGCCATGATACCACCAGCGCAGGGAAGTATCGACTGAAGCTCTCAGCCAGAGGGCCGACCAAGCGAGCGATCTGCGAATAGATAAGTCGCCGTGAGTGTTGACCATCACTACTCTGTAGTAATGATTAACCAAACGATTGCCTCACATCGCTATTTCATGCTGATTGTGGAGAGACTGTAAGATTAGGCAAAAAAAAAAAAAAATAACATTGACATGTAGCACTAACTTGTCCAACTAAAGGCTGTATAATACATGGCACAAGGGTTAGATTGTCAAAATATATTTTGAATTTCGCGCATGCGGATTGTTTGTTTTTGATTTTGTCGACTGCACAGTAAAGTTAGCTAGGCACCGTCTGTGAGAAAAAGAGCAGCATGACGCAATTCATTTTGGAAACGGCATGCTATACTGCTTGGCATTCGCTCTCGTAGCTCCAATAAGAACATTTCAGAGTGTTTGGGAGTCAATCTGAGAAAAGTGCAGAGTAAGCGGAAAGAGTTCAATGAGTTTAATGGTGATTACGAAGGTGTTTGGAGTGATCACTAGTGATGGCAAAGTTATACCTCCATTCATCTTCTCACAGGGCCTCAGACTCAACACGGGTGCATACATCAAGTTCCTTGAGGGTGTAGTGCAGCCCTGGGTCAAAAGGGTGGCTGCTGGAAGATTCTGTGCCTGGCAACAGGACTTTTCACCATGCCACACTACGAGAAAATGGCTGTTAGACAATTTCTGCGACCACATCACCCGTTATGTCAGGCCACCCATCTCACTAGTCTGCAAACCCCTTGATTATTATGTGGGGGCAGTTGAGCGGGAGACCAATAAAACTTTTTGTAACACCAAAGATGAAATGAAGGCAAGTAATATGGCAGCATTTATCAACTTAAATAAAGAGACGGCCTAGAAGAACTGCAGTCGTCTGGAGGCCATGGCTGAAGCCAAAAGGCACTGACTAAATTTACTCTTTAGTATTTCAAGGTATTTTCTGAAATTTTCGCAAATATGTCTGTTAAAATAAGATGTCAGTATTATTTTCATTTTTGCGTAATTTAGAGGACGATTTCTAAATCGCACCCTGTATATTACAATGTGTGTCTCTGTGTGTCCACATTTCTTCATCAAAACATTTTATAAACCTTAGGGTGTCTATTGTAAAACTTTTTTTCATATATACATATATATATATATATATATATATATATATATAGACTCCGAAATCCGCTTGACGAGGAAATGGAACTAATGTCTTTAATTTAATAACAAAATTAAATTCGAAGTTTTTACCTTCCATTTTTGAAACGTGGTTATTACTGTGTAGCGAAAAAAAACTTATTTTAAATCAATTAATTTATAATATATATATATATATATATATATATATATATATATATATATATATATATATATATATATATATAGAATCCGAAATCCGCTTGACGAGGAAATGGAACTAATGTCTTTAATTTAATAACAAAATTAAATTCGAAGTTTTTACCTTCCATTTTTGAAACGTGGTTATTACTGTGTAGCGAAAAAAAACTTATTTTAAATCAATTAATTTATAATATATATATATATATATATATATATATATATATATATATATATATATATATATATATATATATACTCCAAAATCCGCTTGACGAGGAAATGGAACTAATGTCTTTAATTTAATAACAAAATTAAATTCGAAGTTTTTACCTTCCATTTTTGAAACATGGTTATTACTGTGTAGCGAAAAAAACATATTTTAAATCAATTAATTTATAATATATATATATATATATATATATATATATATATATATATCTGAAAATAAGTTTCGTATAGATGGAATAAAATTCCAGTAAACAAAATCACTATTTTTTTAAAAAGTGCTCAATATAAAGTATAGCGAATAATATTTATTAAATAATTATAACATAAATATATTATAACATCACTACAAATTTAGCTATTTTGTTTCAACACTTCGGGTGTCTTGTCAAGTGATGGTGTTGATGGTAAAATAAAAAGTTTTTAAAGAGTTCAAAACCAAGCACTACCCCCACTAGGGGGAAAAGTTTTACGTAAGATGTAACGTTCAATAAAATTACAAGTTCAAATAACGCGACAACAGACCCTAGACACAATTTATTAATGCTTTTAAATTAATATTAGATTATATAGGAAATCATGATAACTAATTAATCTACAATTTATTATGTAATTATAAAATAAAAGTTACGAATAATAAACTCTAAATTTAACCACGCATCAAGTTTAAAAACTTTAAAAATATTTTAAGAAAATAAACGAAGAAAATATGCCTAGATTTTCATGTATTGTTCTCAGTAATATGTTAAGTTTTCCACCCGAATCTGAGCAGAAGTAAGAGGTGCAATGTATAACTACGAGATGAGTTACATTAATTGTAATTAGAGATTTAGTGGACGGGGGGGGAGAAAAGTTTATTGGTGACAGGACTGACAGACATCACGTCATAATACACAAACACGTAAATATGATTGAATATTTGAGTACGCAAATATATGAACAACAATTATACAGACTCATCAAGATTCAATCATCCAAAATAACTAGAGAGACAACGCAAACTACCCGTCAAAATTGCACAAACATGTACAATCAATATACAAATAAATAAACATACGCACACGCGCGCGCACACACACACACGCATATATATATATATATATATATATATAAGTATTTTCAATGTTCACTTTTATATTTACACACGCTCTATCTCTGATATTGAGCACTTTATCCCATAAATATAGCACACCTTAAGAGTGTATTTCTTCATATATATATATATATATATATATATATATATATATAAAGATATACCTACATACAGATATATATACGTATATACGCATACATATATAAATACATATATAAACATACATATACAAAATACATATATATTGTTTTGGATGAATACTTGCTACCTAAATATAACTTATTCATATATATATATATATATATATATATATATATATATATATATATATATATATATATATATGAATAAGTTGCTTTTAAGCAGCAAGTATTCATCCAAAACAATTTGATTAAGAACAACGGCCATGTCTGTCTCTATTTTTGCAATTTTCGGTTAAGGTTCTCGAAGTTGTACATAAACTGTCCGAAGTTCATATATCTATTTTTGTTCAATACTTTTCGAGTTTCGCAGTCATTATCAAGAACCTATGTGGTAGTTAGGCTTCCTTTATCTGCATTCTGGTATTCTTTGGAAAGCTGGACGTTTGAAATGGTCTAACGTGACGTCATGTTTAACGGCTATTGGGAACGAAGCTACACAAAAAATGCGCTATATTAATTTTAATTTATTTTTATTATTATAACAAAATATGTGAGCATATTAATTATATCTTATACACTTTATGATACATTCTCCTGTGCGAATCATTTTATTTAATGTGGTCTATTTATTTTTTTTATAATTATACCTTCTAGAGTTTTGAGCCTTACAACAGCTACAATACTGGATCTTATAAAAATGATGTTATCTATGAATTCTTATGCCCGCTGGGAGAGTGCATCTCCAACATTAATAATAAAAATACATCAAATACTTACATTGGGCACACATACACTACACTCTCTCGCAGATTAACCTGTCACCTGTCGAAACATTGTGCCATCCGTGCACAAATCTATCAGCACGTCATGAACGACCAAAGTACAACTATCAACATAAGACAAATACAGGTAGATAACACCAAAATTCTCTACTGCACTTCATCCAAGGAAAGACTCAAAACTCTACCTGCTCAGTTAAGAAAAGTGCTCAAAACCTAGATACCTAGACAGAACAAAAACGCTTCAAACGTTAACTCCTATGAAAGGACACCCCGAATCGTTACTGGAATTTTACGCTCACACGATCTTCAGACGACTAGAAAGCTCCTCTCTCTATATATAAATATATATATAGAAAGAGGGGGAGCATGAGAGAGGCAGACAGAAAGACAGACAATGAATCATAGAAAAAACGTACTTTCCGCTAGGGATCGAACCTGAGTACCCCCACACTTATGGATAACCCAATGTTTGATCTAGCGTATCCTAAACGTAAACAAATCAATTTCTAAAGAATCAATGGTTTTATTTTTAACCCGACATTTTATAAATTCCAACGCCATTATTGTGAATATTCATGTTTCAAATAGAAACCCCGCTTTTATTTTAAACATTGTGTGCATTACGTCTATCAGAAAGCACATTCGTGAAATTTTAATAAAGGAAGCGAGGTCCCCATCAGGGACCGAACTTGCGACCCCCTTTGTAAGAGAAACCTGTGTTTTTTCCGGCATTATTTACCACTCGGCTGAAGAAATCAGTGAAGCTCCTTTTCCCCTTTTTAAGGAAAGCACTCTTCCTCGTTCAGGTTATTGTTCTCGAAAGCCCATATATATGTCTAATCATGAAAAAATACTTATAAAAGAAAACTACATAATAACTAAATAATTCACTGAAACAACTATTTACGAAATTTCATGTTTGAAAAGTCATGCTTCGTTACCTATGTATAGCCACGAGGCGCTGTGCACAGTTTGCCTATTTTTAATTTAATGTTGAAATCTAATTAAAAATCGTTATTGCATTAACATTTAATTTGCATATAATACATGTTTGAATTATAACTGAACCGGTTCAACATTTTCTCTCACACATCAATTTTACGTCATTAACAGAATAAAAAAGACATCTTTTTCTTTTAATATAGAAAAGAATATACGACCTATAAACAAACTTAGTTTACACTATTTACATTATTGGGACTAGTGTCCTTATCTTTGTTACCATATTTATCACAACGTGACTGACCACATATGGAGAGAAAAGGGAAATCACTGCCCTCTATGGGATCAGGTTGAAATCATACACAAAGAACATCATTGGAAAATTCGTAAACTTAAGGAATCAGCACATATGATAGGCCACAAAAATATCCTGAGCCGACCAAGCATAGAAATGAATACAATATGAGAACCAGTAATAAGTAGTGCCAGAGAAAAGCGATAATAACAAAGAAAATTGCAAAATGAGCTCTAGTAAAAACATGAATTGATAACAGCAAAAATTACAATAGGTGCACTGGTAAAACAGGTTGCTGAATACATTAGGTTTACAATACCCAGAAATTCATATACAGATGTCCTCAAGGACACATGGCACAGTGGATAAAGGATCCAAACAGTGTGAGTTCAATACCTGGTTAAGGCGGTGGAGAACAGGAGATAACTGATAACTGGCACCCATTAGACATGGCACGTGGAACTAGAACAGTCTAACCCATTGAACGAAATAAAGGGTTCAGTTCGACATTCCAGCCACCTGAAGAATTGGTTGTTGTGATAAATAAATAGTCCGAATAATGTAAATAGTGTACATAATACCTCATCTCAGAAATATAGACAGAAACTTAGTTTATCCACAAAATCTGTTCTGGATTATATGTGATACATTTCCTGAAATTCTGAGTACTGATTTTCAATAAGATATATGAACTATATTTATTTAACATCTGTCTATTTTTCTATTTATATGAGATATTGTAACTATTTACACTATTTACATTGTTCTTCTCGTCTTTATTGTCGTATTCACGATGTTATGGCCTAGTTATGGACTCGTGGCCCAGTGGATAAAAGCATTGGTTGAAGTTATCTAAAAGTGCTTTAACCCAAAGTGTTGTGAGTTCAATTTCTAGCCACAACAGATGTTAGTAAAAGGAAATAATTGAAAATGAGATATCCAGAAAAGACTTTGAGTTAGAACAATCTGCCCCAGTGGACTAAATAAAAGACTTGGAGTTAGAACAATCTACCCCTGTGGACTAAATAAAAGACTTTGAGTTAGAACAATCTACCCCAGTGGACTAAATAAAAGACTTGGAGTTAGAACAATCTACCCCAGTGGACTAAATAAAAGACTTGGAGTTAGAACAATCTACCCCAGTGGACTAAATAAAAGACTTGGAGTTAGAACAATCTACCCCAGTGGACTAAATAAAAGACTTGGAGTTAGAACAATCTACCCCAGTGGACTAAATAAAAGACTTGGAGTTAGAACAATCTACCGCAGTGGACTAAATAAAAGACTTGGAGTTAGAACAATCTACCCCAGTGGACTAAATAAAAGACTTGGAGTTAGAACAATCTACCCCAGTGGACTAAATAAAAGACTTGGAGTTAGAACAATCTACCGCAGTGGACTAAATAAAAGACTTGGAGTTAGAACAATCTACCCCAGTGGACTAAATAAAAGACTTGGAGTTAGAACAATCTACCGCAGTGGACTAAATAAAAGACTTGGAGTTAGAACAATCTACCCCAGTGGACTAAATAAAAGACTTGGAGTTAGAACAATCTACCGCAGTGGACTAAATAAAAGACTTGGAGTTAGAACAATCTACCGCAGTGGACTAAATAAAAGACTTGGAGTTAGAACAATCTACCGCAGTGGACTAAATAAAAGACTTGGAGTTAGAACAATCTACCCCAGTGGACTAAATAAAAGACTTGGAGTTAGAACAATCTACCCCAGTGGACTAAATAAAAGACTTGGAGTTAGAACAATCTACCCCAGTGGACTAAATAAAAGACTTGGAGTTAGAACAATCTACCCCAGTGGACTAAATAAAAGACTTGGAGTTAGAACAATCTACCGCAGTGGACTAAATAAAAGACTTGGAGTTAGAACAATCTACCCCAGTGGACTAAATAAAAGACTTGGAGTTAGAACAATCTACCGCAGTGGACTAAATAAAAGACTTGGAGTTAGAACAATCTACCGCAGTGGACTAAATAAAAGACTTGGAGTTAGAACAATCTACCCCAGTGGACTAAATAAAAGACTTGGAGTTAGAACAATCTACCCCAGTGGACTAAATAAAAGACTTGGAGTTAGAACAATCTACCCCAGTGGACTAAATAAAAGACTTGGAGTTAGAACAATCTACCCCAGTGGACTAAATAAAAGACTTGGAGTTAGAACAATCTACCGCAGTGGACTAAATAAAAGACTTGGAGTTAGAACAATCTACCCCAGTGGACTAAATAAAAGACTTGGAGTTAGAACAATCTACCGCAGTGGACTAAATAAAAGACTTGGAGTTAGAACAATCTACCGCAGTGGACTAAATAAAAGACTTGGAGTTAGAACAATCTACCCCAGTGGACTAAATAAAAGACTTGGAGTTAGAACAATCTACCCCAGTGGACTAAATAAAAGACTTGGAGTTAGAACAATCTACCGCAGTGGACTAAATAAAAGACTTGGAGTTAGAACAATCTACCCCAGTGGACTAAATAAAAGACTTGGAGTTAGAACAATCTACCCCAGTGGACTAAATAAAAGACTTGGAGTTAGAACAATCTACCGCAGTGGACTAAATAAAAGACTTGAAGTTAGAACAATCTACCGCAGTGGACTAAATAAAAGACTTGGAGTTAGAACAATCTACCCCAGTGGACTAAATAAAAGACTTGGAGTTAGAACAATCTACCGCAGTGGACTAAATAAAAGACTTGGAGTTAGAACAATCTACCGCAGTGGACTAAATAAAAGACTTGGAGTTAGAACAATCTACCCCAGTGGACTAAATAAAAGACTTGGAGTTAGAACAATCTACCCCAGTGGACTAAATAAAAGACTTGGAGTTAGAACAATCTACCCCAGTGGACTAAATAAAAGACTTGGAGTTAGAACAATCTACCCCAGTGGACTAAATAAAAGACTTGGAGTTAGAACAATCTACCCCAGTGGACTAAATAAAAGACTTGGAGTTAGAACAATCTACCCCAGTGGACTAAATAAAAGACTTGGAGTTAGAACAATCTACCGCAGTGGACTAAATAAAAGACTTGGAGTTAGAACAATCTACCGCAGTGGACTAAATAAAAGACTTGGAGTTAGAACAATCTACCCCAGTGGACTAAATAAAAGACTTGGAGTTAGAACAATCTACCCCAGTGGACTAAATAAAAGACTTGGAGTTAGAACAATCTACCGCAGTGGACTAAATAAAAGACTTGGAGTTAGAACAATCTACCCCAGTGGACTAAATAAAAGACTTGGAGTTAGAACAATCTACCCCAGTGGACTAAATAAAAGACTTGGAGTTAGAACAATCTACCGCAGTGGACTAAATAAAAGACTTGGAGTTAGAACAATCTACCGCAGTGGACTAAATAAAAGACTTGGAGTTAGAACAATCTACCCCAGTGGACTAAATAAAAGACTTGGAGTTAGAACAATCTACCGCAGTGGACTAAATAAAAGACTTGGAGTTAGAACAATCTACCGCAGTGGACTAAATAAAAGACTTGGAGTTAGAACAATCTACCGCAGTGGACTAAATAAAAGACTTGGAGTTAGAACAATCTACCCCAGTGGACTAAATAAAAGACTTGGAGTTAGAACAATCTACCCCAGTGGACTAAATAAAAGACTTGGAGTTAGAACAATCTACCCCAGTGGACTAAATAAAAGACTTGGAGTTAGAACAATCTACCGCAGTGGACTAAATAAAAGACTTGGAGTTAGAACAATCTACCCCAGTGGACTAAATAAAAGACTTGGAGTTAGAACAATCTACCCCAGTGGACTAAATAAAAGACTTGGAGTTAGAACAATCTACCGCAGTGGACTAAATAAAAGACTTGGAGTTAGAACAATCTACCCCAGTGGACTAAATAAAAGACTTGGAGTTAGAACAATCTACCGCAGTGGACTAAATAAAAGACTTGGAGTTAGAACAATCTACCCCAGTGGACTAAATAAAAGACTTGGAGTTAGAACAATCTACCCCAGTGGACTAAATAAAAGACTTGGAGTTAGAACAATCTACCCCAGTGGACTAAATAAAAGACTTGGAGTTAGAACAATCTACCGCAGTGGACTAAATAAAAGACTTGGAGTTAGAACAATCTACCCCAGTGGACTAAATAAAAGACTTGGAGTTAGAACAATCTACCCCAGTGGACTAAATAAAAGACTTGGAGTTAGAACAATCTACCCCAGTGGACTAAATAAAAGACTTGGAGTTAGAACAATCTACCGCAGTGGACTAAATAAAAGACTTGGAGTTAGAACAATCTACCCCAGTGGACTAAATAAAAGACTTGGAGTTAGAACAATCTACCGCAGTGGACTAAATAAAAGACTTGGAGTTAGAACAATCTACCCCAGTGGACTAAATAAAAGACTTGGAGTTAGAACAATCTACCCCAGTGGACTAAATAAAAGACTTGGAGTTAGAACAATCTACCCCAGTGGACTAAATAAAAGACTTGGAGTTAGAACAATCTACCCCAGTGGACTAAATAAAAGACTTGGAGTTAGAACAATCTACCCCAGTGGACTAAATAAAAGACTTGGAGTTAGAACAATCTACCGCAGTGGACTAAATAAAAGACTTGGAGTTAGAACAATCTACCGCAGTGGACTAAATAAAAGACTTGGAGTTAGAACAATCTACCGCAGTGGACTAAATAAAAGACTTGGAGTTAGAACAATCTACCCCAGTGGACTAAATAAAAGACTTGGAGTTAGAACAATCTACCCCAGTGGACTAAATAAAAGACTTGGAGTTAGAACAATCTACCCCAGTGGACTAAATAAAAGACTTGGAGTTAGAACAATCTACCCCAGTGGACTAAATAAAAGACTTGGAGTTAGAACAATCTACCCCAGTGGACTAAATAAAAGACTTGGAGTTAGAACAATCTACCGCAGTGGACTAAATAAAAGACTTGGAGTTAGAACAATCTACCGCAGTGGACTAAATAAAAGACTTGGAGTTAGAACAATCTACCCCAGTGGACTAAATAAAAGACTTGGAGTTAGAACAATCTACCCCAGTGGACTAAATAAAAGACTTGGAGTTAGAACAATCTACCCCAGTGGACTAAATAAAAGACTTGGAGTTAGAACAATCTACCCCAGTGGACTAAATAAAAGACTTGGAGTTAGAACAATCTACCGCAGTGGACTAAATAAAAGACTTGGAGTTAGAACAATCTACCGCAGTGGACTAAATAAAAGACTTGGAGTTAGAACAATCTACCCCAGTGGACTAAATAAAAGACTTGGAGTTAGAACAATCTACCCCAGTGGACTAAATAAAAGACTTGGAGTTAGAACAATCTACCCCAGTGGACTAAATAAAAGACTTGGAGTTAGAACAATCTACCCCAGTGGACTAAATAAAAGACTTGGAGTTAGAACAATCTACCCCAGTGGACTAAATAAAAGACTTGGAGTTAGAACAATCTACCGCAGTGGACTAAATAAAAGACTTGGAGTTAGAACAATCTACCGCAGTGGACTAAATAAAAGACTTGGAGTTAGAACAATCTACCCCAGTGGACTAAATAAAAGACTTGGAGTTAGAACAATCTACCCCAGTGGACTAAATAAAAGACTTGGAGTTAGAACAATCTACCCCAGTGGACTAAATAAAAGACTTGGAGTTAGAACAATCTACCCCAGTGGACTAAATAAAAGACTTGGAGTTAGAACAATCTACCGCAGTGGACTAAATAAAAGACTTGGAGTTAGAACAATCTACCGCAGTGGACTAAATAAAAGACTTGGAGTTAGAACAATCTACCGCAGTGGACTAAATAAAAGACTTGGAGTTAGAACAATCTACCCCAGTGGACTAAATAAAAGACTTGGAGTTAGAACAATCTACCCCAGTGGACTAAATAAAGGGTTCGGTTTGAAATTCCAACGTATATCATAAGATGGCCGGAGAGTAAAACGTCGTAAATATAAAAATAAAGAAGAGGACCGCAGTCTGTACAATGTACATATTTGATTTTATTAGTAATAATTATTCGCACGCGCACGCACACACACACACACACACACACACACACACACAAATATGTACAGTGTAACCCGGATATAAGAGACCTGGATATAAAATAAACCCGGATATAAGATAAACCCGGATATAAGAGAGATTTTATCTGGTCCCAAATTAGAGCCATACTTACCGAAAACAGAATAGACCAAACCCGGATATAAGAGAAACTCGGATATAAGATACTTCTCCGGTTCCGACAACTCTCTTATATCCGGGTTACACTATATATATATATATAGGGTGCGTCAAAAGTAACGGATTTTTAATTTGTTAACATTTATATATAAATTAACGTTTATTGAACAAAAATTAATCACAGTAGTTTAAGACGTTTTGGAATGGTTAAAAATCTTAATTTCGCGCTCCCCTGAATAGAACGACGTGGAACAATTGAGTGGTCATCATAATTATCAGACCAAACACCCCTAGGTTTATTTCTTGTGAGATATACTGAAAGATCTTGCTTACAGGCGAAAACCGAAAACAATTCCTGAATTTCTGATAAATTTTTCTGAAATTAATGTAGAAATGTGGTTTCTAGAAATGTTGCTGATAGGATTCAGCGTCGTATTGGATGTGAAAAGGAATATTTTTAGCATGTTAAATAGTTTGTTAATCATAACAAATAATGTTGCTTTGATGTGGCAATATTTATCATTTTAAGGGTGGTCCGAAAATCTCATCAGCCCCTACCAAAAAGTAATGAGAGCAATAGAACAACAATACAGTAATACAAAGCACATGTACTAGATTCTGCTAATTCACTTTCATTGACGCTGTCACACATCTAGAAGGTCTGTATGAACACCATCATTTTCGTAGCACAAAATGATGCGGCGCCATGTCCTGCGTGATATTTTACGAAGCTGTGCTTTGTTGATTGTTGCAAAGGCTCTCTGAACGACATCCTTCAACTTATGGATATTCTGGTATCATTCATGTGAAACTTACTCCGTGATAATACCCCCACAGAGCGTCGAAATAGAAAATTTAATTATGTAGAGGTGACAAGACTTTTAAACCACCCTGTACTTTAATTTATTTTTGTTCAATAAAAGCTAATAAATAAAAAAGGGCGTAACGTTTACCACTCCATACATATATATATATATATATATATATATATATATATATATATATATATATATGGAGTGTGTATATATATATATGTGTGTGTGTGCGCGCGTGCGTGTGTGTGTGTGCGCGCGTGCGTGTGTGTGCGCGCGTGCGTGTGTGTGCGCGCGTGCGTGTGTGTGTTTTGAACAATAAAAAATATTAAAAAAATTAAAATCTTCAGACACACTGGGTTGTATATTAATATTCTTTCATTTTTTATTATTTCAATTAGATTCCTCGACTAATTTCGGGCAACATGGCCATCATCAGGAGAAAAAAAAAGTCTGCTTGTTAATAGCAGTGAACTAAGAAATGAATGACTTGATGGAGAAAATGAACTTTATCTGTAGTTTTCATTTGTCTTTTTTTTTTTTTTATTTTTATCATGAATTTTGGTCAGCCCTGGTGTTGGTCAAACAGTCTCTTTTAAGTTGTCTTAATATATAATGTCTATATATTAATTTTATCTATCTATCTATCTATCTATATTCATATCCATATATATATATATATATATATATATATATATATATATATATATATATATATATATAAAATATAATGTCTATATATTAATGTCTTAATATATTAATGTCTTTATATATATATATATATATATATATATATTATTTTTTTTAAGGGGTCTCCCCTTTTTACACAAATGGACTCACCTAGTGTATACATATACTACTGCCAATGAATACCCGAAGAATCGAGACGGAACGACAGAAGAGTAGTAGAGTTTAGTAGTAGTAGTAGTAGTAGTAGTAGTAGTAGTAGTAGTAGAGTAAGTCATACACAGAGACGGTGGCAAGCGTCACAGTTAGCGAGCACGTACACTCAGTAAGGAGTCATACCGCGATACTTCAATACCAAGACTGTATATATATATTTGTGCTACTAACTCGCATTCCTGGATCTACTAACCTGTATTAACAGTTTGTATTATTACGTTAATACATTTATTTTCCTTATCCATTCCTGGCGTTTGTTATTCATTGATATCGGATTCATCCCGGAATCCACAACATATATATATATATATATATATATATATATATATATATATAGCGAAAGATAGATAGATCAAGCCCCGTACACTCCAACTGTGCAAGAATGCTTTTTAAGGGATGGTGTTGCTACCCCATAAACAAACGGTTTTCCTTCACCTAGACTAGTTACCAACCTTGTTTCTTAACTAGTGGGAGAAGAGTTGGATTCATACGCCCCCTAAGAGTATTTGCACGAAAGTGAATACAACGAACACGACTGGAATTCGAACTCGGCTCGCTGAAATATTGGAGTCCACCTACAAGAAGCAACTTCCTTTTATTGTCTTCTGTGCGTCGAATTTATTGCAACGACTTAGTAAAGTCAGTAACAGGTGATCATAATTACGACTTTGCAGTTTGCTGTACCACTAAGCTATGTCTGCAAGCGCATACACTTATTTCAGGCCTTCGACTTATCGTAAAACGAGTTGTGTTAAAGTGACATCATGCTACAAGCAATGAACAGGCGAATAAATAAACTAAGTTTTTTTTTCGGTGGTAAATTCCGCCTCAGAATCCGTTTTAGGCCTCTGTTGTCGCCATTAATTGAAATGTGAAATCTATCGGCAGCGCTTGCTTTCTCTTGGCGCCATATGCGCGAATGCCGACCCTCTCTAATTATTGAACACAGCGAAATCCTGTACGCTTCTCTGGAGTTGTAGTAAAAGGATAACGGCAGACTGTATCGCGTTGAAGGTCTGGCTTTTTGAGTGTGCGTTTCTTTGTTGAACGGTTGGTGCGAAGGTAGGGCAACGAATTTAATAGGCTCTAAATTAATAACATTTAGCAAGTAAATGAATGCTTAGGAAAATACAGGAAAATTAATAGAACGTGACTGCGTGTTAACAAAGTTGATGACAAACTGTAACCTTAAACATTTCTCGTCATCAAGAATATGGTTTCAATATTAGTTTTATTAACATTGTTTGAACTGTTGCAGTGCTTTTTTCTGTAGACAGACATTTCTATTGCACACTTATTATTGGGCGTTGTCGACTCCCGGGCGGAGTTCGAATGGTCGCTTATTATGTAAGCCAAGTAAAAAAATTGCCGCTGAAGAACTAAAAGCCCGCTTCTGTCTGTTGATTGAAGGGTGAAATTTTAGTTTACTCACGCGACACATATAATCTACTTTAAATTAATATTATTAAATTATGCATTATATCTAATATTCCAGATCTTTTATCCAACTAGTACAAATGATATTTTTATACGTTACGTCTATTCAGGACGTAGACGATCATGGCTTTCCACAATCGTTTTTTTTTTATTATTATTATCTTGTAAAATTGATTTGCCTATCAACTGTTTGCAGGTTTTATTTAAAGCCATAAAATATTTTTAGATTGTAAGAACTTTTGGGAGATAATACTGATTTACTGATACACGTCCTACTAATTGACCCATATATGGGGGAAGAGGAGGTAGATTCATAATTTTCTCAATGATATCAGTGCGTAATTGAATATAACGAACCTGAATGAAATTGGAACTCGACCATCCAATCTCCAATTTCGAACCAATTTTCATTTGCACCACCCGCAAATCCAAGCTTATAGCACCTGGTATTCCAAAGCATTCACTCATTCAGGTACTGGCCAGTCTTTTCGTTGCTTAACATCGGTGATCGTACGGGAATCGATACTTCAACGTATTATGGCCGTAAGCCTTCTGTGCGTATTTTTAATTCAGATTTGTGCTTCACCTACACAGGCTGCCACCCAAGGTTAAAAAGCTCAGTCTGCTCTGCTATTTAAGCCACAGCTGAGGGAGAAGACATGGTTTCAGGCATTTCTTCAGGTTATTCAGTCAGTCAGTTAAGTGCCATCACGTGATACACACTTGGACGATCATGTCTCTTTCGATTCATGACTGACTAGGCAAAAGATTTCCCCGCAGTAGACTGTCTTTTCTTTCTGAGATAGACTGGTTGCCAAAAAAGGCTATAGAACCCAGTCTGTCCTGCTATTCAACGCAGGTCATTAGTGAATTCAAAAGACTGGGAAGGGATTTGAATCATTAATAATTTCCGTTTTCCTTTTTTATTATTTTCTTCAAATAATAAAGTACATTTTATTCAACTGGCAACAAGTCATTGCTAATCATGATGAGAGGCAGATCCTAAACACCGTTTGAATTCAAATCCGCTTTTTTTTTTCAGGCGAAAAAAGTGTTGCCGAACTCTTGAATTTGGTTTTCATTAAAAAGAATTTTCCCCATCAAAGCGTTTTGTAGTGATCAAAACGGGTAATAATGGGTTGGTGTAAGGTCAGGTGAATAATGGCGTGTGGATAGAACAGAGCAACCCAGATTACCATTTTTACCTTTTTTTTTTACAGTAACGTTCTCCCTGTACGAGGGCTGGGGGACACTCGAGTAGAGGGTTACATTAAGGCAGGAGTTCCCAATCTTGTTTGTGTCATCACCCACTTTTACATGGAAAAATTATCCACCGCCCACCTGTTTTGTAAATTGTTTGTTAAAAGTGTGTTACTGGATCATAAACTGACTGCCTTTATGATGTAAAAAAATACCAAAGAGAGATAACAAATAACACTGATTTCTGCTGCGGCTACGACTGTTACTACCGTATTAAAGAACAAACGAAAAGATACTTGACCATTGAAGACTATAGATATAATTTAATTTTATGGTCAAGTTTAGTTTTATGGTTAGGGTTAGCATTGAAAGTGTTGACAAAAAAATTAAACGATTTTTGTTCATGATTATAAAATTAAAAAGAATCTAAACTACTAGCAACTAATAAAAATTCAGCGAATATGTTTGTTTTTGTTCTTTTTTGTTTTTGGTCTTCCCTTGTTCGATTTATATCCAGAAAATGTTATTTCGTCTGAGGAACTATTTGAATATTAATGACCATTTTCAAAACTATACGAAATACCAAAATATTCGATGTTTGCAGGGATATTTATATCGTATCTAGGAATGTAACCTAGTTATTCCCTTTTAGCCTCCTGTTTTTTGTTTTTTTTATATAGATTTTTGCATATCACCTTTGAATATTTTTTCGGGTAGCATACGTTGAAATGCCTTTTTAATATTCAAAATCCTATACCGCCCACCAAAATTTCCAGTCGCCCACCATCTTCTGTTGCTCATCGCCGACCCAACAGTTGAAATCGCCCATCGGTGGGCGATCATAAAATAAGGTTTCATTTTTGATTCGATTAATTCTTTCAGGATTTTTCGAAATCTTCAAATTGGTGGAACTACTAAGCACACAAGGATCGAAACAACAGATAGACCGAAGGTTTTCCAATTCATCATTCAAACGAGATAACTGTCCACTTTCAAAATCAGCAAGTTAACATCCAATTTTTACCGGAACTTGAACTCCTATTACTGATGCCTTACGACATTTCCGTCTTATTTCTAATTCTCTTTATCGCAAATCCCAGATTACCATTCTACGACCGTCAAATAATCAACAGAAATACGAAAATATACAACAGTCACCGGGTTAAATGTAAGTATACATCGCCTATCTTAAGGCTTGATAGAGTCGCGTTACTGTTTTTCTCTTTTGTAATGAAGTAGGTGGTGGGTGCCGATTAAATGATAACACGAGAGATCTGAATCGACATGAAGGTCCGAAAGTTTTGTCACCCCTACAAAAAGTAATTAGAACAATAGAAGAACAAGTAATACAGTAATACAAAGCGCATGTACTTTGCTCGCTTCCATTGACGTTGTCACACATCGAGAAGGTCTATAGGAGCTCGTGTCAGCCATTTGAAATAGAAAATTATATTATTTAGGGGTGACGAGATATTCGGACCACCCTGTACATTACTTTTTTTTTATTCTCTCTAGTAGTTACTAGACACAGGCGATCACAACTTCCTATCTCCCTTATGGGCCTTAGCAGATTTTTCTCGTTTCGCTAACGATACCCCCCTGTCCGTTCCACCATTCATTCATACAACCACGTCAAGTATTATGAATGAATGCTTTCTCCTATCGCTTCCCCTCAACATTTCCCGTGAGGGGTAAGTTTTCCAAGCCCGCCTTCCTCATTATGTGCCCAATGAATTTCAGCTGCCTTTTCTGATTGTGAGTATAATTGTTCTTTCTGTGGCTATTAAGACTATTTTCTTTGCTTACTCACTCCGTCTATGGAATTCTCAGTATCCTTCTGTAGAACCGCATTTCTATTGCCCCCAGTTTTGTCTTCATCTGTGGGGAGATTGTCCAGCATCCACTGCCATATAAGAGGATGGATATTGCATAACAATTCAACGCGCTCTTCTTCGTTTGTAACGAATTTTGTTTGTTTCCTAGTACTATGTTTAGCTTTTGAAATACATCTTTCACTAATCCAATGCGCGTTCAAATTTCGGTGTCGCATCTACAAGCATGAAATGGTAGTTCTCAAAGAAAGAAAGAAAGAAAGAAAAAAAAAGGAAAATATAACAGAAAATGGTGCCATTTTATACTTCTCTATTTCAGGAGACGTATAAAATATTCTGTGAAACAAGAAAAGTACTTAGTAGTTTGAGAGATGATCCTTGTTGTGAATATGGATTATCTCCCCTTTGATAATCCAAGCTATAAAAGCTGTACATTTCCGCTTGTCAAGTAGACGAGTAGTAAGATTCTTAATTGAACAAAAGATTACTAGACTGAATCTCTTGTCCTGTTTTCATTACAATCCTGTCGTTCAAATTTCTACCACTCCAAAAGATTGGTTTGGTTGATTTTGTTTAGTGGCATTTCAAACCTCTATGGATTATTCAATACCGAAATCCAAATATTTTGAACACAATTGCATGTCTTCAACTACAGATAAAATGTATCGCTGGTCATTTTACTATTAATATGTATATTTATACTTTCATAGTGTTTTTCTTCTTCTTCTTAACGGGATTCTCTATTTGTCCATAGCGGCCCTTGGAACAACAGCAATTAGGAGGTCACTCCCAAAGTCAAGGAGTCTGAATTGATTCAGATTTACAACGTATGCCCGAAAAGTATATTTTAATACCTCAAGAACTAGTTGGATGTCCTTGATACAAGTTGACAGCCAATCAGAGAAGATCTTAATGCACGTCTTCATTGTCGCATAGAGATCTTCAGTCAGCATTGAAACATTTTTCTTAATGCCGTTTGATCGTAGGCGATCATTACTCTCCACAGATTCACTTTCTTTATTATCTGTGAATTGCCATGCATTCTTTTCCCTAAATTGCCTTCCCGTTACCTTCTCCGTGGCTTTAAATTCAGAGTTTTACTTCTCATAAACTAGTTACCACCAGATATCCCAGTCTACCCTACTAGTTAATCCATATCTGGGGAAAATATGTGGATTCATGCCTTTTCCAAGGGCATCGTGCGAAAGTGAATGCAACGGAGTAGTCCGGAATTTGAACTGAGCTCGCTGATTCCACCTTCCGCGCCAATAACCTTTACACTTACCGCACATCCGCATTGAAACCCCACTGAGTGAATTCATGTGAGCGTGTCATTCACAACAAATATGTACCAAGGTTTACTTGAAATTCGGATATTCATTCGCGAAAACTATTTAAATAATTAGTTCGCCCCTCGTCACTGAGCTGACGACATGATGACAAAATTTCGAGGCTAAATTGTTTATTTATTTATTTAAAATACCACATTTATTAAAAAATTTTAATCAGTTTAAATACCGAGGTCATAAAAATGATTTCAAATGGCTAAATATTTCGGTTTTTACAACATATGGTCTGTTTCTCCTTCCATATATTTAGAGATTCTTGATAAAATCCAAGGAAGAATCTGCAATGTCACTGGTCCTGATGTGGCATCTCGACTTCAGTCACTTTCCCACCGCCATAATGTGACTTCGCTGTGCCTTTTTATAAATACTTTAATAGTGATCGTTCCGATGAACTTTCTGCTATTGTACCTAGACTTTATGAATTTAAGCACAACACTAGATTGGCAACAAAGTTGTATTACTTTACAGTTAAATTCACTAGATGCTACCGTAAGTTCTATGCTAACAGTTTCTTCTTTCGCACTTCTAGCTTATGGAATGCTCTTACTGCTCTTTGCTTTCCCGCCAACTTTGATCTTCAAAAATTCAAATGTAGTGCCGTCATCTTCTGTTTTCTTCATTCTTGTTCTTTTATTGTTCTCACTTATGAATAATGTTTCTCTTTTTTTCCTGTCAGACAGAAATAGAAAATAGTCCCCGCGAAACAAATACCCACTGCTGTTTCGTTCAACTTTTGTGCATGCATGGAATTCTCAGTATCCTTCTGTAGAATCACATTTCTGTTGCCTCCAATTTTTGTCTTCATCTGTAGAGGTTCTTGGTAAAATTGAAAGAAGAATCCGCAATGTTATTGGTCCTGACCTGGCATCTCGGCTTCAGTCACTTTCCCACCGCTGTAATGTAACTTCCCTGCGGTTTTTCTATAAATAATTTTATGATAATCGTTCTGATGAACCTTTCTGCTATGGTACCTAGATTGATGATGGAACTAAAAATATTTCTACAAAATTTAAATATATATTTTAATAAAAATAATAATTCTATTTATTTTTTAATAATTTCTGATGTAATTATCTGATATTTTTTGAAGTAAAAAAATTTTTTTGTTCCCAAATTCATGCTTTGTTTAGCCCAGGGTGGGTGTGGTCCAGGCAGTGGAAATGAACTATATTAATAAATTATGTGTGCATGTCTGCGTGGGTCTGTGCGTGCATTAAATGACACATGCAAGTCATTCACACACGACACAGACATGCACATTGCATACACACATGTGACGGATAAAGACTCAGCTATGTTTTTATAAAATAGATTTCATCATAATCCAAATAAAGAATAAAACTAAACTAGACAATCTATCTTCGTCTATTGGAAGCGGAAGGTACGGATTTATAAATATTTTTTTTGAGGGGGAGGAGTTGGGGGATGATTCAATGAATGGAGCCTAAATAAAACTTTTGTACTGAAGCTTTAAACTTCGCCGGGGATCCATTGAAAACGATCCAAGTTCAAGAACAAGGCCTTCAATAAGTATAACCCCCCGAAAATAGTAAAAATCGTGCGTGTTGCAATCAAAGGAATTTACCAAATAACTATGTGAGAATTTAAAGAGAATCTGCGGACAAATATCTCAACTATTTTAAATATCTCGGCAACCTTTTCTTCGCTTCTCATACAGGGCCTTTTGGGAAAACATTGCACTGCACAATATTTTGCTGCTTTCAAATTTTAGCAAAATCGTAAATGCGACAAAAAATAATTGAATGGAACGAAACAACGGATATCATGCAGACGACTATTCTGCAGAATAAAATTTGGTTCTTTTAATAAAAAAAATCACAAAGAAGAATTTAATTTAAGTGAAAATTGTTCAGTAAATATTTAAATGACATCATGAAGATTACCAAATTATAATTTTTGGTTAATTTGCAGTGTAACACCCGCACTCAGTTCGCATTGAAAAAGTTTGGATTCATTCGTGTCGCGGGCAGCCATTACGGGCGTTGTTTGTATACATTCGCTGCAGAATAGCTACCAGTATAGGTATCGTTGCGCAAACTGAGCGTGTCTCCGCAAATAGTTCCCGTGTGCAGTAATTGCCAGAAATTTACACAAGAAACGTTAGTTTCGAGCTTAGCTTTTCGTAGTCCTCCGCGTTTAGCTTTCCGCAGCGAATGTATGCAAACAACGCGAGTAATGGCGGCCGCCAACAACGCGATTGAATCGCAAATTTTACTGTCGATAATTCCAAAACGGTAGATTTTATCAAATTTATCAAGCCAGATTCGAATGGAGCATGTACAATTAAACATAAATGTAAGTATTTTGGAAATATTTTAATGCGAACTGAGCGCGGGTGTTACACTGCAAATTAACCTTATTTTTAATGAATTTTGCACAAAAGAAGTGTGTTGTTTTTTAATAAACAAAAATAATATTGCCAAGACTGAAAGAATAAATATATTTTTTTAAAAACCCAGTTCACCCCAAGCAGGGCAGAAAAAACCACTGAGACGACGAAGGTTACTGGGTGTTGAAATGTTAGAAACAGAAACATTGATAAGGAGGGAGGAAGAGTAATCAGGAGGACAGCAGATAGATATTAACATTGAATTTAAATTTTTGAAGATTAAAATTATCTGGAAAGCATAAAACCAGAAAAGAGTTCCACAAGCTAGTAGTGCCAGAAAATAAACTGTTAGCATAAAACCTACAGTTATAACTAGCCGGTTCAAATGTAAATTGATGAGACCTCGTCATCAGTCTAGTCTTCTTCTTTTATGTGCCATGTCCCTTCAGGACATAGGGGATAATGGAACCCACATCCTCCTGTCCCCTGTAGTGTTTAATAAGTTTTGCCTTTTTGTTATTTTCCCCAGACCCTGTTCCGCTATCCACTTGCTCAAGCCCATTAAGTATGTCACGCGTTGCTTTCCCGCGTCTTTCTTTCTCTCTATCCGTCCTGTGAGTATCAGATTTTCCGAGCCCTCCTTTCTCATTACGTGTCCCAGAAATTCCAGTCGCCTCTCCCTGATATTAAGTATAAGTTTCCTCTTTGTTTCCATTCTCTCCCAAAACTCGTCGTTGCTCACATGTTCGGCCCATGGTATCCTTAGCATCCTTCTGTAGAACCACACTTCTGTTGCTTCGAGTCTTTTCTTCATCTTTGAGGAGATTGTCCAACATTCGCTGCCATACAGGAGGACAGATATCATGTAGCAGTCTCAGTACTCTTTTCTTTGTTGTCTCTTAATACTCAGCTTAGCTTTTGGAAGGCATCTTTGGCCATCCCAATATGTCTTCTGATCTCGGTGCCGCACTTTTCGTCCTCCGTCAGAACACTCCCAGATATTTAAATTTCTGTACCTGCTTGAACTTTAGTATCCTCGACCTGTAAATTGCATTTTTGGCTCTCATCTTTTTTGCTGATGACCGTGCATTCTGTCTTCTTGTAGTTTATGCTCAGTCCCTTCGTTTCGCTCTCCTTATCGCGCTTAAATTCGAAGAGTCTAGACACCATAGCGAAGAGTTCATCCGAACAATTGTCATGGACTTATTCATAGAAAAGGCACAAGGAAGCTACATTATGGCTGTGGGTAAGTGTCTGAAGCCGAGACGTCAGATAGGGTCCAGTAATATTGTTGATTCTTCTTTGGATTTTATCAAGGAGCTCTAGAAATACTTGTTAAATAAGCTGAAGTTATTCCTCGTGTAAATAAAAATTGTTCGTTGAATTTCTGAAACAGATTACGAGCAACCGCAAAACGAAACCGAAACTGAAATGCATTGCTCTCTGCGGAACTAGGAGCTATTGAAATAGGCATCCAGATCTGGCCCTTAGTTGCCTCATGAGCAGACCTGTAATATAGAACACCGGGAATGTTTTTTATTACGTTTCCGTCCAGCCATACTGTAGGCTTCTGCAAAGGGGTAATATTTAAGGAAAGATTTGGGTCTCTTTTCTTAAAAGACAGTGATGGTGAACAAATGGCCGCGTATAAATATAGAATCTCCTGTGTTATGCGAGTGGCTAAAATAATATCATCTGTGTAGTCGGTAAATAAGCTAACATTTGTTTTCTGTTCGTCACTAATTTTCTGTAAAAGGAAGCCCTATTTGTTCTTTACAGATTGTAAACCTTAGGAATATTGCAAAAAAGATCAACTGAAACGTTTTGGTAACAACAAGAGTAAAAATAACTTCAGAGAATGAACAAGAGAAGACAAAAACGGGTAGTAAAAGAACAAGTTTTGCTACCATCAGCAGTAGAGATCGCTCGTGGTTTGAAGACAGAGAAAAGAGAGTGAGTGGTGGGGTAGAATTTGTTACTGTCTCGTTCTGTTTAAAATGTCTGCTTATTTCTTTAAGTATCTGTTTTATTTTTTTATTTTTTTCAGTTTCTATCGTTTTTTATTGTGACGTACGGTGACCGATAATGATTAAGTATAACTCAAGACTTCAATGTTAAATAAAACGGTATTTAATTACAACCGCAAATAAATACTTAACAAGAACAAAGAAGTAAAAGTCAACCAAAGATAATTAACCATTACAATGAATACCTTGTTAGTAGCGCGGCTCGGTTTAACGTCCGGTAAATCCTAAATCCAAAACCCAAATCCTCGGCGCACAATAATTCGCACTTGTTCAACTGGATAGTTCCACTCAATAATCACCACAGTCAATAGCCTAACACCGCTATTTATACAATTGGCGGAAAACATATTTTCATAAGTCCAGAGTGTCACGCTCGGACCTCGATGTCGGTAGTTAGTCATTTTCTTCCTATATGACACGTTTGTTATCATCACTTGATTTTTTTTTTGTTTTTAGTATGTTCTTTTTTTTCTATAAGTTTCCGTTTTTCTTTACAATATTTGTCTATTTCTGTTTATTTTTTGTTTTGTTTTTAAAGTTTCTTTGTATTTCTTTATTAAACCTCTTTCTTAGATAACTGTTTATTTTCTTTATTAAGCTTTTGTTTTTCTTTCTTTAAGCTTTTGTGTTTTGTTTTTCTTTCTTTTTGTTTCTGCCTTTTTTTGGTTTCTGTTTTTTTTTTCTTTATTAAATCTTTCTTTTTCAATATCTGTATGTTTTTTGGGGGATTTTTTTTTTTGGTTTTAATTTGTTTTTTGGCGGGAGTGATTTATTTATATCTGTCTTTCCTTTAAGTTTTTTCTTCGATTCCTTTTTCTTTATTAAACTTTTGTCTTCCTTTTAACTACCTCTCTTTTTCCTTAACAGGTTTCTGTTTTTTTAGTATCAGTCCATTTCTTCATTAAATCTTTTTCTTTATTTTATCTTTTTATTGTTTTAAATTTTTTTTAATCATTTCACCCAAGATGCAATGTGTTGCTGAGTGTCAGGGAATATGGTGATTTTTTAAGCGTAACGTAGATGTAGCGCTAGGCTGAAATTATGGGGCACACAGTGAAGATCGAACACACTATTCAATCGTAATTCTTCTAGCGAGACAAGCTTGCTAACCATTACACTACGTCCTGGTGCCCTATGGTGATTTTCTAAGCGTATCTTACATGCGGCACGAGGTCGAAAGTATGGGGAACCCAGTGGGGATCGAACTCACTATTCATCGTAATTTTTTTTAGCGAGACAATCTTTCTAAACATTACTTCGCGTCCAGGAGTGTTCGAAAATATGAGAGCAGCACTATTAAGAAGAGACAGAAATAAAAGAACAAGAATTAAGCAAACAGAAGATAACGACGGATATTGCATTTTAATTTTCGAAGATTGGGAAGCAGGATGCTGGAAGAGAGTTCCACAATCGAGAAGTGCGAAAGAAGAAACTGTTAGCATAGAACTTACGGTTACATCTTGACATTTCATCTAGTTTCAATATCTGTCTTTTCTTTAATTCTGTTTCTTCAATACCTGTTTTGTTGGGTTTTTTTTTTTTTTCCTTATTAAGCTTTTGTTTTCGTTTGAATATCTCTCCTTTTCTTCATAAGGTTTCAGGGCGTACCGGCGCCTTGAGAACCTATTGGGACTAAAACTCAACCCAGACCTCAAGTGGAACTCGTATATGCTGGGTCATCACTAAAGATGCTGATAAAATGGTCGCTTCCCTGTACTGCTCCAGTATGCACCTGAATCCTCTTGCTATCCTCTAACTTTACAAGAGGCCGAAATTGGAGTACTGTTACCATATATGGTTAGAAGCTGCCCAGTCTTCACTTTCCAGTCTCGATAGTGTCCAAAGGCGTCTCCGCGTCCTTGTGGGCCACAAATTATTTCCCGCCCTACAACTCCTACCCCCGAGACGAAACGTCGAAACTCTCATGCTGCTCTATCGCTAGTTCCACGAAAAGCGCTCAGACGAACTACATTCCTTAGTTCCAATAATTCTAACCTTCATGACTAAGACTCGCCATGCCACGCACATTGCAGCGAACTACCCTCATTCCCTTCGTATTCCATTGGTGAGATGTTAGTTCTATTCAAACAGTTTTCCCATGAATCACTGCTTTGTAGAAAAGATTCCCAAGAGGATGCTTCTCCGATCAATACAGTCTTGGACGGTTTAAGTCTACGGTTAACTGTTTTATTACCCAAATATCTGCATAACCTGTGCCTCTTACACTGTAACCCTCTACATTGAGTGGCTCACGGGCCTTGTACAGGGTGAACATCAATTTTAATAAAGAGAGTCTCTTTTTTTTCTGTACTTGCGTTTTTCTTTATAAGGTTTCTTTTTTTAAATACCGTTCTTCTTTATTAAATCTCTTTTTTCAATATTTCTCTCTTTTTTTTTTCGATTCGTTTGTTTTTTGGTATTTTTTCACTGTCTATATTTTTTCTTTATTAAGTTTGCATTTTTCTGTACCTTTTTCTTTTCACGTTTTATTTTTTAATATCCGCCATTTTGTTTATCAATCGCTTTTCTCAATAGTTGTTTTTTCTTTATTAAGTTTTTGTTTGTGCGTCACTGCCTGATTTTTCTTGTGAAATCTCTTTTTCACACACACACACACACACACACACACACACACACACACATATATATATATATATATATATATATATATATATATATATATATACAGTGTAACCCGGATAAAAGAGACCCGGATATAAGAGAAACCCGGATATAAGATAGATTTTCTCTGGTCTCAAATTAGAGCCATACTTACCTAAACAAAATAGACCAAATCCGGATATAAGAGAAACCCGGATATATGATACTTCTCCGGTCCCGACAACTGTCTTATATCCGGGTTACACTGTATATATATATATATATATATATATATATTTTTTTTTTTTTTTCTTCATTAAGCTTCTGTTTTTTTTTCAATCTCCGTCTTTTTCTTTGAAACGTTACTTTTTTTCAACATTTTTCTTTTTCTGTTCAAATTTTTATTCAATATTTGTTTTTACTTAGTTAAGTTTCTTGTTTTTACAATAAGTGTCTTTCTCTGTTTTCAATTACAATTTTTTATTATAATATCTGTCTAAGTTTCTGTTTTTTGTTTGCATTATTTTTTTTCTGTTTTTTTTTTGTTTTCACTGTCTTATTTTATTTTACATTCCCAGTTTGTTTGTTTTTTTTTTTATTTTCTTCTTTTATGTTTTTTAAATTGTCATATATTCAAATTCATACCAGCTTACGACTTGCTTGCAACGTTTACTAAACAGAAAAGAAAATTCAAACTAGAAAAAATCAGGTGTTGCTAAATTATTATATTTATACACTTCCTGATTTTGTGAGACTAAATCTTATACAGTTGATTTACTATTTTACAAACTGGACTGGAAAGAGATGTAAACAATTTTATATGCTT
>OZ038501.1:50161909-50181909 GCA_964036315.1 Acanthosepion esculentum
TTTGAAGAAAAAAATGAGATGTCTGGAAGTAAAAATGCTGAGCTGAGACTAATATTATACACGAAGTTCAAATGAAATTGATTTTTAAATAGAAAACATTTTTACAAAATAAGAATGTTTTTCTTTTATTACTATTTCTGGATGAGCGTCTCTAAATGGTAGTTAATGGCTGACTGAATACGAAAAGTCAGTCAGCAAAAATGTTGATCATGCACATATATATATATATATATATATATATATATATATATATGCAAATAACCCTAAATAAATAAATGAAACAAATATATATATATATATATATATATATATATTTGTGCGTATATATATATATATATATATATATATATATATATATATATATATATATATATATATGTATATATATATATATATTTGTGTGTGTGCGTATATATATATATATATATATACACACACACACACACACACACACACACACACATATATATATATATATATATATATATATATATATATATATATATATATATATATATATATATAAAGAGGACACACTGGGAAAAAGGTTTTGGCACGTTTCATCCGTCAGGATTTCAGCGGTCTGGGCTTTGTTGATGCTGCGACGCCTACACATGCGCATAAAACGAGAGATGCTAGCAGTTTCCAAATTTTTCAAAGAATATTTTGGAAGAATGTTTTTGAAAGAATACTTTTTTTAAAGAATATTTTCTAAAGAATATTTTTTTAATCTAGCCAAATTCACCTGTGTTCTTTCTTTCTTCTTTTTTTCTCTATTACTTTTGTCCCTGACTAATGTAGGATAAGTTATTGTGTGAAACGTTTAGTCAGGGCGCTGAAGACCTTCTTTGTGACTTTAAAGGGAGTGTGCATTGAATACCAGTTATAGATTAAAACTGTAGGTCGGAGGTTGAAATCGGAACGCAGACTATGGCACTGGTTAAATATTCGTCAAAAGGACACAAGTAGCTAGTTCTAGTCAGAGTACTGCTTTCCGTTCCTCCTCCAGTTAGTGATATTTCTGGGTTATATTCCTGCTCTCACCTAGGAGGTCTTCGTTCGTATCGGATTCATTTTCTGGGTTGGTATAGACCAGTGGTTTCCAACTTTTTTTGGTGGTGGTCGGGGATACCCCACCTAAGCATTTCCTAAAATCCTGATGCTGCCACCTCCGCCTGTGACAAATAATTCTTATTATTTATAAAGTATACTCCTATTCATATGGAGGAAAACTAAAAGGCCATTAACTTAACCTAAACAAGCATCCAAAGAACGCGGCGTCCATGAGAGAGAAAAATAAAAGAACGAAAGGATAATTGTAGTACTGAAATTACTAAGAAATTGTTAACAATATGCACACACACAAACACACATACACACGCACATATATATATATATTATACTATACCTACGTAATTGCACATGGACATACATACACCCAAATATTTTTATGTATGCATACTTTATATGCACCGTATGTATTACTTCGCACACACACACTCATACTCACACTGACTCATTAAAAAAACCTGCAACTAACTCATTCCCGAATTGCTCCACTTAAAAGTCTAATTGCCTCCTCTTTGCGCCCCTCGTTGGAATATAGACTTTTTGTCCTTTCAAGTAAAGGTACGTTACTTCTATCTTCATTATTATTATTACCTTTCCCTCGGGTGTATTTAGAGGTGGAAGCGGTTAGCTGATTTCGGTTTTCATTAGTTCTGTAATTCCATATATATATATATATATATATATATATATATATATATATATATATATATATATATATGTATGTATATATATATACAGTTACAGAACTAATATATATATATATATATATATATATATATATATATATATATATATATATATATATATATATATATAATTGTCTTCGTGCATTGAAGATAATTAGATATGCAATTAGATATGCTAACTGCAACTCCAACCCAGGGGGAATGAACAAAACGACAAAAGAATTCTATAACATGTTCACTAAACAGTTTAATTACTAACTAATCAACTAACGGAAAAATTCCAAGATGTGCACGTTCCCCATCGTGTGACTTACGTTTCAGTTGCATTCCATTCACGCTGGCTGCGTTTCACTCGTTTTATCTCGTTGATTACCAATACAATCGCTTTTCTCAAGACAAATAAAGTTCGGACAAAGACTTGTATTTTTTGTTTATTTTTTATACTTCTATGTAATTTTTTTAGACATAACTTAAAGAAAACAGACATACTGTCGAAGTATTGTTAAATATTTTGTCTTTTCTTTTCTTAAATTAAACAATATATACATCTTTATCACACAAATATAATTATCTTTATGGCTAGTAAAAAAGACACTGAACATAGAATTGAACTGCGCCAGAGGTAGTTTTTTCCTAGACATATAACTTAGCTACCCTATCACTATTTCCGTGACGAATGTTCAGATGAGCTCCATTCTACCAGTTTAGACTTTTATTACTTTAATGCAAGGATACACCATGTTTCTTCCATAGAACCAAATTATCCTCATTTCGTCCGTTTTCCAAATGTAAGGAGAAATTTTCTTTTTTTTTTCTCTCCAGGAATTGGCATTTTGTGGACAGCCTCCCATGTGAGTGCTTTCCTAAACAATTTAATTTTTATATATTCCGGTTAAAGGTTATTTTTCCTCTTTATGCTCATAATTTTCACTTCCTGTCTTCTTCTTTATGTGCCGTGCATTTCAGGGCAGAGGCAATCATGGCTCTCCATACTTTCCTATTCCTTCGTAGCTCTTAATAAATTTTATCCTTTTGTTATTTCTCATGAACTTTGTTTCGCCATCCATTTACTCAAGCTCACTAAGTATGCTATGCGTTGTGGTCCTATGTCCGTCTTGACTTCAAACTGTGAAGTGAGTATCAGATTTTCCGAACCTTCTTTCCTCATTATGTGCACTAAAAATTTCAATTGTCCCTTCCTGTTATTAAGTATAAGTTTCCTTTTTGCTTCCATTTTCTCTAAAATTTCGTCGTTGTTCACATATTCATCCAATTTTTCGGTAGAACTGCATTTCTTTTTCTTCAAATCTTTCATATTAGGATGAAAGATATCACAGTAGTCTTTTCTTTGTTTCTAACGAATTTTTTCTCTTCACTTCCTATCACCTCAAATGGCGATTCGAAATACTATAAAAATCTAAGATGAGGTGACACTTCCTATTTTTACTTCTTTTTATGTGCCATATCCTTTCCGAGCGTAGGCAATCATGGCTCTCCACCGCCCTCTATCTCTTGCAACGCTCAACAAGTTCCTTCCCTTTGCTTCCTCCCCCAGAACATGTTCCGTCATCAACTTACGT
Source organism: Acanthosepion esculentum (assembly GCA_964036315.1). Classification (NCBI taxonomy): domain Eukaryota; kingdom Metazoa; phylum Mollusca; class Cephalopoda; order Sepiida; family Sepiidae; genus Acanthosepion; species Acanthosepion esculentum. The sequence continues at coordinate 50,165,247 of OZ038501.1, forward strand.
AAGCCCACTAGGTATGTCACCTGTTGCTGTCCCTTGTCTCTCTTTGCCTGTATTCGGCCCGTGGGTATCAGTTTCCCCAGGCTCTCCTTCTTCATTATATGTCCCAGAAACTTCAGCTGCCCCTTCCTGATGTTAAGCATAAGCCTCCTCCTTGTTTGCAATCTCTCTGAGACTTCATCGGTGCTCACACGCTCGGTCCATGATATCCTTAGCAACCTTGTATAGAACCACACCTCTGTCGCCTCGAGACTCTTCTCCCATCTTTGAGGAAATCGTCCAACATTCGCTGCTGTAAAGGACAGATACCTCATAACAGCTCAGTATTCTTTTTCTTTGTTACCAAAGATATTCCTCCTGTCTCGCAAAACTCTGCCCAGCTTTTGGAATTTGTCCTTGGCCATCCCAATGCGTCTACGGATTTCAGTGTCGCACTTATCGTCCTATGTTTAAACGCTTCTCAGATATTTACACTAATGCTTGATTCTAGTGTTTCCGACCTGCAAATCGCATTTCGGTTTCATCCTCTTACTAATGACCATGCATTCTGTCTTCTTTTCGTTTATGCTTAGTCCTTTCTTCTCACTCTCCTTCGCTACATTCTGTAGAAGATTTTGTAATTTTTTTCCGTGTCTGCTGTCAGCACTGTGTCATCTGTGTATCTTATGTTGTTAAGAATGTGGCCGTCAATGCTAAATCCAGGTAGGATTTCCAATTCCCTCAGAATGGCATCGCTCTATAGGTTGAACAGGTCGGGTGAGAAGACGCATCCTTGCCTTACGCCCCTTTCTATTTTTGTATAGTCACTGAACTTGTTCGGTATGCGCATGCATGCTGTTTGCTGCCAGTATTGGTTCTTGATATTTCTGATATCCCTCCCGTATATATCGAGGTTGCTGAGCAGTTCCATCAGATCCTTGTGACGTACTTTGTCGAAGGCGTTTGCGTAGTCTGTGAAACAGGTACAAGTCCTTCTGCAGATGTCATGAACGCGTATCACATATAATTCAGAATCATCATTTATGAATAATGCTTTACATTAAGTGGCTCTTGAGGCTTGTAATAAGTGATTTTTTTAGCAAAAAAAGGTCTTTGAAATTTTGGCAACCATGAAAAGAAAGGAGAGTGGTTTGAAAGTCAGTATTCTTAATTCTCGATTTTAAAAAAATCTTCCTTCAGACATCAATAAGTGGTGTGGGTAAATAATACGAAACTATCTTAGCCACGAATCGTACAACATGAACCTCTGTATTTGTTCTCATTGTCCAGTATATGATGTTTGATAGGAAATAAACACAAAATCTTTTGTTAGGCTTCTTGAGCTCTGACTTCATTGCAATTCAGTGACTTTCCCTTCTAGAATCTCTTGTTTACACATATTTTTTAAAATCGACGGAACAGTTTTTTGGGGGGTTTTGTTGTTGATTTTTTTGCTTTTTTTAAATGCTGATACTGACTCCACCCGTTGTTGTTTACAAAGGGGAAAGATCATAAAAACGTCTTTTAAAATAACTTTGTTGACTTGACTACTGCGAAGAAGATTGGCTTCGTTCTGCTACGTAGGCGGCAGCTGTCTTTAGCGAATCCACGCGTGGAGAAATATTTTCAAAGCTTAGCTTAGACTGGAACGAGGAACTAGTTGCTGGGTATCAAGCGAGAATCTAACTCACTACAAACCCTAATGAATATTTACTAACTTAACTTCGACTGGCACAAGGCTACAAATGTGGGGCACCCAGTGAGTGCTAAGAGTCCTAGGTAGTCAGTCAATCAAATACCACGCGTGGTATCGGCAGGCTTCAGAAATATCTTGGACGAACATGTCACTTTCAGAATATTTTCCCGAAGACTGCCGATTCTTTCTGCGATATACTGGTTGCCAACCAAGGTTCAGTCTGGAGAATCTAGCGAGAATCTAGCTCAGTGCATACGCTAATTAATATTTACTAACTTCGATTGGCACAAGGCTACAAGTGTGGGGAAATCAGTAATTGCTAAACGTTCTAGGTAGTCAGTCAAATACCATACGTGATACACGCTTAAATGATCATATCCCTTTCTATTCAGAAGATTTTCCCGAATTCTTTCAGTGGTAGGCTGGTAGCCAAACAAGGCTATAGGGTTCAGTTTGTCCATCTAGGAGAGAAGAGATGGATTCATACATTTCCCAAAGATATTTTCGCATAAATGAATGTCACGAACCCGACAGGAATTCGAACTCGCCTCTCAGATTTCTCATTCTGAGCCGTTATCCATTATATTGCACCGCACATCCATAATAACGTTAGGTAGTAGTGATGAATATGAACCCGGGTTGTCTAAACGTCTAAACATGACACAGGGTCATAAGTACAAGGTGCACACTAGAGATCAAAGTCACAAAAATACTAATGGTCTGTTGGACTATCACGTTAAGCATTATATAGCAAAGAGTTACTATATAGAAGTTGGCACAAGGTTTTAAATGCGGAGCACTCAGTAAAGGATCAAACTCACAAGGCATCAGTAATTAATGTTTACAAAACTTATCTTAATCTAGCTCAAGCCTACAACTGTATCACACCCAATAAGAATCTTATAGCGGTTTAGTTTCCGAGACGAGGCACCCTTCATGAGTACGTAAAAATTTAGATTCGTCTGGTACAAAACCACAGCAGTACCCACTGAGAACGGAAATCATAACACAGTATAATATTCTGTTGTACTCGCTTGTTAACTATTATCCGCAAAACAATTGCCCAAATAAAATTCATATAGATTTGTAAAATATTAACAGATATGAAAAAGTTCATTAAAACCAAAGAAAAGAGTGCTGAAATGCTGTGTAAAGCAACCCCCCTATATACAACTGCAATATTAATCCTCCTATATGAGATGACTGAGATGTATTAGATTATCCGGATAATAATATCCGATTTTAGAATCAACTTTTATTCCTGAATGAATGTACTTAAACAGCGTTTAAATCAGTCAAAATAGGAAACCTGACCATCTATACATTTTTGCCATCGAGGCCTTCTTTTCTGAGCAGGAAGATGGAAGGTGACCAGACTCTCCACACTTCCAGGAGGCTTGTTTATGACCGGTGATAATGACCGGTATTTTCTGGCCCTCTACATCCAGACAGTTGGGGATGGATATGAAAGCTTTGCGATCTAACATCAATTCAAAGCTCCATCTTCCGTCCAGGTCGTTGGTGGACACACTAAGTATCTGTCCAAATTGAGCCATATAAGCAGCCAAGTGCTCCCCTAAGAAATGACAAGGGACCTCGAATACTGAAATTTTGGTTCTTCGCCTTCTCTCATATTGGGTTCTTTCGTAATCAAATTCAGATTCGACGCTTCAACACACTCGACAGGCGATGACCACAGTACGTCCCGCCTGAAGTAACTCTTGACTCTTATGACCCTTTGGGACTTGAGCGCCAGTGACACCAAAGTGTCTTTTGTGGAGCGACAAATTTTGCCAAAAAGACTGGCACAATACTTTTTCAATCTTCTGTAATTCCTCTGGATCTGCCAAGAGCCCATCTTATTTTATAAGATGTACGTAGCTCTTGGCTCTCTCGAGGAACTCCGTCATTTTTATGATACACTTCGGTGGGGACGTCCAGCATTAGGGCGAATCCCCGGCCGCTACATTGTCGTTTTTGTTGTTTCTGTTGTTATTGTTGCTGACGATCTAGAAAGATCTAGAAGAGTGGTCATTCAAGACAACTTTCATTTCGTGATTTAATAAGAAAGACTGAATCAGTTCAAACATTTGTCCATAAATGTACTTTTAAAACAATTATGGAATGCTTATATGTGGAAGACGTCTATAGGTTTCAATTCCAGAAAATAAATACAGGCAAAAGGATAAAATATGTATTTAAAATCAAAACAACATTTACTGTAGGATAATATATCTAAAACGTATTCATTTTATGAGAGGATCAATTAAAAAGAATTATAGAATGAGGAATCTTTCAAATATAACATCTGATGTGGCCCTCCCCCAAAATTTAACATCTGATTTAATGCCCAAACTTTTTATATGATGGTGTCCTGTTTGCGGTAGTTAAACCATCAATGCCTATTAAGAAACGTCGAGCCTGGTCACTACATGGATTGGGTGACCACATTTAGAGTACTAGGTGCTGTAAATCTTGGATATGCGGGTGGGGTGATGAATAACGGCACGGAATTGGAGGTCGGAGAGCTGAGTTCCGATTCCGGTCGGGTACATTATGTTCACTTACGTGAAAATACACTTGAGATGGGTGTGACTCCATCTCTCCTCCTTTAGCTATGGTTTAATTAGTAGAACTTGTATCATTAAATCACTATTATCTCCAAAATTTTATTGCAAGATACAAATTTATTATGGTTTTAAATAACTTGCAGGAGACTGATAAGCTGTAAAAAGCAAATCAATCAATCCAAATAAAAAAAAAATGAAATGAATCTACATATAAAATTCTATGACTTCTGTTAGTCCGTCGAACTCTTTAAAATAGCCATACATTGACCGATCAAAAGCAAATGTTAGGGAGAAGTGCTAACAGGTAAAGGGGTACAAAGTAAAGTTGGTTTTAATAGAGTGTGTAGCTTCGTACAATAAGTTTTCAAAAAGTTTTTGGAAAATTAAGTTTTATTATTTAACATAGAAAATACTTCCACTATTTTAAAAATAATTTAATGATTAAAATAACAAATACTTATTTAATAAAAATGCAATATTGTTTTTTACATATCTTTATTTATAAGTTTTTATATAAAGGAATCCAGTTTCCAGTTCGCCCTGCGTTTGCGAGAACTATTAACAAATCACAAGGCCAAACGCTTCAAAAAATTGAAAAAGAAAGAAATATTTACGTATGTCGCAAGAGTAAGAAAGCCTAAGAATTTATTCTTCGCTGTTAGGAGGGAAAAAATGAATTTTCTTTAAAAATATTGTTTATCATGAAGTCCTATAAAATTAAATTAAATTTTTAAAAAATGATTAAATCGCGAAATAGGGTTTTTGTCAAATTATTTTCCCAAGCCAATCAGCTTATTTAAATTTTCTCCGATTGGTTTGCGAAATTGAACGAAGCGTAGAATTTGTAAATCCCGACAAAAATGTTAACGATAACTCCAACAATCTTAAATACTGTGACAATTTCAACACATGTCAGCGTGTTGCCAAAAAATCTAGTTTTTATAAAAATCCTGTATTAATTATAGATTTCTACATATAAACCACTATCGCCCAACGCCTTAGTTTTGGAACGATAGACATTTATGGGTTAAATTGATTTGTTCCTTTTAGATGATAGAATTTTAGACGAAATAAGAAATAGAAAATAAAATGGTAAACGTTTCAAATGACACTTTTATGATCTTATTATTTTTATCTTCTTGTGCTGAATTCTTTTTCTTAAAAGCCTCCAGTGTTCGGATTTTTCTTTGGACAAATATTAGTTTAAACAATAAACGATTAACAGTGACCTGGATATGAAAGAACAGAAAGACCAAATATCTTTGATTCGCTTTCTTTCATTGTGACTAGGGTGGCCAAATCACAACTGGCGAAACGCATATTTGCTATTTAATACGATTATTATGTTAGCAGAAGACTTTTTTTTTCTAGGGTGGGCTCGTCACCGTCATAAGCCCGCTTGACTCATAGACAAATACTACTTCTGCTTCTATAAAGCTATTCTTCTCTAAAACTATTACGATCGCGTCTGACCCTGTTGACTTCTTCATCTGGTCCAATGCCACGCTTACTTTAAACTATTTACGGGGCTTCCATATTTTCGTGTATTGTTAGTCTCTCTCTCTTTCTTTCTCTCTCTCTCTCTCTCTCTCTCTCTCTCTCTCTCTCTCTCTCTCTAATCGAGAAATAATATCTCCAATGTATAGGGAGCAAGATTTAAACCAAACAAGTTCTGTTAAATTCAACCGACAATTATGGCATAGCTTTGGACTAATTTGAATCCCAGCTCTCCCCAGAAGTTGCCAGTATGTAGTCAACACAATCATGTCATCTCTAATGAGGCTATTCAGTTCTTGACAATGATTGAGACGATCGAAAGTATTTGAACAAAAAGAGAACAAAATATGAACGTAGGACAGATTATATGGATTTCTATATAAAACATCTTGAAAAAATGCAGTCAATAATACCTTATCGGTTGAATTTAACAAAACCTGTCCTGAGACATATATAGCAGTAATAATTTACTCACCTTCGTTTATTAGACAATGACATTGCTTTACATCCTCGACAGTTTACCTTGACTTACATTTCGCCTGAAATATATTTATGAGCATTATTAAATTTAAAATTGCTGAAAAAATAACATTTTTACTTATGTTTACATACACTTGGCGCAAAATAAAATTCTTACATTTGCCTTGATAAAGGCCATTAGAGGTCGAAACGCGTCAGCTAAGAAAAGTTTTCCTTTTGTTTTATTCACACGCATACATGTGTGTGTGTGTACATATATATATATATATATATATATATATATATATATATATATATATATATATATATATATATATATATATATATAGTAATACTCGGTTGGTAAAAAACAACGGAGAGCAAGTATATCAAAAACAAATTGGTACCCGAGGAAAAAATTCGATCCATCCGAACAGGACGAAATAAATCATCCAGTGCCTTAAGATTTTAGTGGAAAGAAAAAACCCAAACGAGTTCAGATTACCCTGAAGATCCGTTTAGGTGAAGCCTAGGTAAGTTGTTCCTGGCTCTTTAGGATTTATTTTACACATATATATATACTTAATATATATATATATATATATATATATATATATATATATATATATATATATATTAAGTATCTCACCCGAAGCAAGGCGGGAGTGCCACTAGCACGCAAGGGGTTACAGAGAGTGGGAGCAAGAGTAAAGAGGAAAGGCTGAAGAGAAAGACGGGGAATTAGATCAAGGCATCTGAAGATGTCCATTCACATGACATTTGAATAATTGAAGATTATATCTATCAGCGAAGCAAATAAGAGGAAAGGAGTTCCACAGAGAGGAAGTGCGAGACATGAAGCTATTGGTGTAGAAGAGACGGCTACATTTAACAGTTTCGGTAGGGAAAGGGTGGGGCCGAGATGCCAAGCTAGTAGCACGCTTAATTCATGTAGTTTGGGAACCAGCGAAAGTAGCCCGTCGGATCAGTTACCGTGAAAATATTTGTAGAAAAGACAGAGGGAAGCGACGGCTCGTCTGTGAGAAAGTGACTGTAGACGATATGCCAGATCAGGACCAATCACATTGCATATATATATATATATATATATATATATATATATATATATATATATATATATATATATATATCTTTCAATGAAAACGGCCGACAAGAAAGATTTAATTAATCTTTGAGTTTTTCCAGCAATCTAACATTTTTCCGGTTTTTACCCTTTTCTCAAGAGAGCACAAGCAAATTTCTTGGGAGCATATATATTGTCATCCACTGACAGACTGTTTTGCTGTATCAGTGTGGCTAGATGTCCGATTGCGTTGAAGGCGAGGTCAGGACCCGATCGATTTGGCATCAGTCAGAGATACTACCCCTAGGCTTTAAGTTTAGCGTTTTCTATACGAAATACTCCAGTAGCCCAAAGAGCTCCAATTTAGCTGAAGAGCAATGAGTTAATAGCAATAGGAGCCACTGTTACTTTTTTCTCAAGAGAGCTCAACCGGATGAACTACTAACCATTAAATAAAAAATGAAACAATAGATAAACGATAACATATGATATAGGCAAATATTCAATTTAATACATATAGACTATTTAACAATTATATATATATATATATATATATATATATATATATATATATATATATATATATATGTGTGTGTGTGTGTGTGTGTGTGTGTGTGTGTGTGTGTGTGTGTGTGTGTGTTTGCATGCAGGTGGGTGCGTGAGTGTCCAGGAGTATATACTATATATAAATATTCCAACAACAAAGAAAACAGTCTATAAACCCAACCAACCAACCAACCATAATTAATACCCTAAAATAGAAAAACTAACTTTAAGCTCTAGTTTATTAATAATAAAGCACAGACATAAGTGTACTTATGACTGTGTACGCGCGTTTATATGTATATATGTTCACGTGTCTATAACGATATATATACATGCATGAATATGCGTGTGTGCTTGTTCATAAGCGTATAAATGCAGATATATGGACATAAATTCAAACAATAATAAATAAAAAATTAATTATAAACCTAACCGTCTACAATTAATGCTTAAGATACCACTAAACACAATAAGAAAACGAAATAATATCCTAGTGAAGACATATATATATATATATATATATATATATATATATATATATATATGTATATATATATATATATATATATATATATATATATATATATATATATATATGATTTCAGTCTTAATATCAACTATTTATATAAAAAACGAAATCCGAGCTCAAAAGAATAGATGCTCAAAAATTAAAAACGGTGACATGTCTAGAGATCATCATAATTGGCCACAAATGGCTACATTTAAAAGAAAAGAGGGAAAGAAAAAAGAGAAAAAGATAAAGAGAACTTATAAAGAGAAAAAAAACGAAGAAAAGGACAAATGATCACGACACCCTACATCCACACAGACGAGCGAACGTACATCCACACAGACGATCGCATAGCTGAACGTGCGAAAACGCACAAACGAACAGAGATAATACGGAAAAAATAACTTACACTAATGATAAGTGTATAAAAAAAAATATCGAAAAATATAAGCAGCAGATTGCTGATACCCCATGATGAGTGGACGAACAGGTCGGTCTACAAAACTCTGGAGTCGGGATGCTGAAGGTAACATCAATCACCTAAGTGACAAAATTATAACCTTCTAACAAGAATTCAATTTTTAAATAACTTACCTCCCTTACATTAAAATTTTTGCAACATGGAATAGAGTTTGTGACATTGCGCATGAGCGGAACTGTTAACAGTTTAATAACAAAAGCAACAATTTATTTCGAACAAACATAACTAGTTGTCTTAGCCATCATAAACCTGAAGGTGATATTGGAATATATCGAAAGTACTCGGAAAAATAAAAATGAATATAATCATGGTACCTTTCTTGCTCTCTTTAATCATGAAACAACAAAGCCTACACGCGATAACGAAAGGATATTATTGAAAATAAACCAACACAAGATGTCTAAATTGTTTAATCAGGCATCTTTAAATGAAAATATGTTGCCAATATACATATAAATTATATCAAAAAACAAAAAAACTTACACTCTAAAAATACTTTTTGTTTAAATAACCTGCAAAAGCTTTTGATAAGCAGTAGAATAAGGAAAACACATGTACGAACACGAAAAAAAAAATTAAATAAGAGGCTTAATCACAGTACCTTGTCAGTCGTCTTTAATTAAACCTGTATAAAAGACTGATTGCTTCCCATATATATATATATATATATATATATATATATATATATATATATATATATATATATATCACAAAGACCTTGCCTTTGCGGAAAGAAAAACTCATTATAAATAATTGATTTCTGCCTAGATTAACCATGGACATACTAGTTTGCTTTCTTCGGGTGTGAATGCTCGACAGTTATATGAAAACGGTTTAATATTTGATATCGTGTTCACTCTTATTCTTTTCCTTCGGATATTGTGGTATGCCAGTGACGAGATATTTTCCTGCGTCAGATTTCGGAAATTTGTTTTTTATGCAACATTCAAAGGTCATTATTGTGAAATGTATTAGCATAAGTCAGGGCAAGATAACAAGAAAGTTAGACAGCGAATTCTAGACTTGAAGAGGTCAAGATTTAATTGGCGAGTAAATTTCAGTGTTATGCAGCGACGTTAGAAATATAGAGTTGAAGTAGTCTTTAAAAGGGACCGGAAGCCACCCTAAACAGGAAACAATGGATAAACCTCTACTACTGTTCTATAGACTGGGGGAGCAGTGTAAACCGGACGCTAGGCAAACCTATCTTATTTGGGAGGAACAATGTCCTTAAATAACATCGTCTAGTATAAACTGTCATACGGATGCCATTGAAGACGTCAAACTCGTTCAGAAATGTCTAAACTATCATCTGCATACAAATTTCCTGAAATGTTTTCAACTGAATACATCCTTTAAATCGTAAAGAAAACGCCCCCTCATCAGACCCCAGTGTCGCTACAATGGCAAACGAAGAGCTTTATCAAATAAAAAAAAACCGCTTTACTTAACCACTTCCAACAGAATCAACAGATAAATATCTAGTACATGTAACTAAAAAAAGAAAATAATGATAAACTGTTAATGGAGTCCCACAGGCGAGAAGTGCGAGAAAAGAAACTGTTAGAGTTGAAGTGGCGGTTGCATTTAGCTATTTCAATAGTAAACGGGCGGGACCTTGATGTTAATCTAGTAGTACACTTAAATTCATGTAGTCGGGGCACCAGAGAAAAAAAAGCTCATTTGAGCAGTTGCCATGGAAATACTTGTAGAAAAGACAGAGAGAAGCCACGTCAGTGAAAAAGGGACTAAATTGACTGATGTCGAGATGCCAAGTCAAGATCGATTACATTACAGATCCTTCTTTTGTCAAGAACCTCAAGTTAAATAGCAGGAGCACCAGACCATATATGACAGCAACATTCAATGCACGGACGATTTGCATTTAAATTTCTGAAGATCTTAGTTGACAAGTAGGAAGTCAGATAAGAGTCCTATAGGCTAGAAGTACGAAAGAAACTATTAGAATACATTTTACGTTTACATGTAGAATTTTTAATAATAAAACCATGTGACCTAGCTGCCAATTTAGTACTACGCTTAAATTCGTGAAGCCGAGGTGTCAAAGAGGAATGTCCATTGGAACAGTTGCCATGGAAATACAGAAAAAAATACAGAAAAGGTACGAGAATGCTACGTTACGGCAGTGACAAAGTGACTGAAGCTGAGATGATAGATCAAGACCAATAAAAATGCAAATTCGTCTTTTGATTTTTGCATAGAGTAAAATAGCAGAAGCACCAGCCAACAATATTCAATATCTGGAAGAATGGTAGACCTATAAGATTCGCTAAAATGAGCATACATGATGAAAAAAAAGGCCCAAACCTTAATAAAAACAAAGATTGTTAAAATATTTATGTTATTATTAAGAGGAAAAACGAAATTGTTTTTTTCATTATTACATATTTTTAAATCCTTTTTAGAACCTTTGAAATTTTCGTTAAAAATTTTGTTTTTCTTGTGTCAATATGTGACCATAAATAAGTATGGGAAATTTGAGAGTCTTTTTGAAGTAAAAAAAAATACATGTTTTGGGAAAATTTTGCAAAAAAAAAAGAAAAGAAAAAAATAATGGTCGGATTTTAATTACATTTTCAGGACTTCTTCAAGAATGAAATTTTAGAAAATCTTGGTAAAAAATTTTTTTTTTTACATCTGTTGCCCTCTCCACACACTTATTTAATTTTATGAAATTTAAAGAAATTAATTTTTGTAGCGCTCAGTTCTTATTAAAATTTAGTTATAAAAACAAGTCCTTGGAGAATTTAAATCATCATTTTTTTTTATCAGACAAAATGCCATTTACATAAAATCTGCTCTAAATTGTAAAATAAAACATTTTTCAATTGATTTTATGAATAAGATATATTATGGATAGTATTTTCTTAAGAAAATTTTTTCAGTGAATAATTAATTTTTACAAAAAGTTTTCACGTTTTTAATTTTAATTAGAATAATTTATAAAGTGTTAAGCCTTTTGTATTACTTTGAAACAGTGTTAGGTGATACTGTTATTAAGTAAAAACTAAATTTACTAATCATAAATGGAAAAGATTCCTACAATTCAGTATTTTAAAAAGTATTTTAATTTTTTGTGTGTATAGACGTTCCGATTTTTGTAAATACGAACGTCCATACACGACATTATCAAAACATTATAGCGGTAACTATAGTAATGTTAAAATTTATTGGTAATTTCCTCACATTTCCGCAACAAGCGCCTTCGTTAGCAACACTATGAAACCAAAGCAACTAAAATTCAAGAAAATATTAGATTACTTAGACTATTTTCCTAAATTTTTAAAATTACTGGTTATACATACATATATATATATATATATATATATATATATATATATATATATATATATAGTTCTGGCTGACACAAAATTAGTTCTGTTTCAATCCTGGCTTGAGGCATTCGGAAGTCTAGTCACACTGAGGAGCTGTGATACAACGAAACAGTACTGTCTGTGAATGACATAATTTAGCTCTTGAAAATACATTTCAATTGAGCACTGTTGAGTGATAAGCTAATTCTATAAACAACAGCCATCTGCACTAATGCAAAGCTCTTCAGTAAAATGAATGGAGCACTTTGGCTGATTGGCATTTGTTTACATTTGTAAAAACAATACGCTAGATTTAGTTGTGTAACTCTACCGAGTGAAGATAGCTCTGGCGGACACCAAATTAGTTGTGTTTCAATCCTGGCTTGAGGCATTCGGAAGTCTAGTCGCACTGAGGAGCTGTGATACAGCGAAACAGTACTGTCTGTGAATGACATATATATATATACATATATATGTGTGTGTGTGTGTGTGTGTGTGTGTGACAGAGAGAGAGTCTGGGAAGCACACACACACACACGTATATTTTTTAGTGAAATTGGAGTAGATTTGAATAGCGAAATTAAATCAGAGCATTTTGTTTACTGATGGGGAAATCTGATCTAGGGCAGAAGTTGTACCCATTAAATCTGGGTCATCAGAAGACAATGAAAAATGGTCGAAATATATTTTATCGATTAAAATTTGAAATAGAGCTGGTAAGCTCGAAGGAACTTTGGAATTCACATGATTTTGGTTGAAGCACCCAGAAGCCCGTGATAATCGCGTGCGAAGTAGTAGGGCCGAGGGTCAGTTATAATCAGCCGGGTTTATCTATATAAACGCGTAGTTATGCTGAAAAAGCCAGACTGGAGAAAATTCTTGAAGAGAGTAGAGAGAATTGGCTCGGGCAAGCGTTGGGAGGAGGAACGCCACTATAACTTTAAGCCCCGCACAGAAATCTTTATCTCTCCATCGCAAGAATCATATATCGTTCTGAGACGATTTAACAAGTTAATCATATACACTCTCTCTGTGTAGAATCCAGTGTATGAGTTTTTACGTTAAATACTTTTCTTTTCTTTAACCTGTTTCTTTTCTCTACTATTCGTTTCTGCTATATAAAAGACATTAACAATTCAACCATTGAATAGTTGTTGTCCGGCTTTCTGCAGATATTAATTTCTTTTTGCTGCATTCTAAATTTCTTAGCGCAGACTCCCCAGCCGTGTCTACATCTTCAGTCGACTGTGAATGGACGGACATCACTTCTGCTTTCTGGATCAAACAAATCACAACGTGGGCAGGAAGCAGGATTAAATCAGCGGACCGGTCGAATAATCTCCGGATGCTCAGGGGACCTATGGCCACTCCCTTACGTTCGGTTAGGGCCGAGTAGACACTTCAACCCAGAGAGTAAGACGCCGGAGGTTGAGGGGCTGGGGCGAAAGTGCTATATATATATATATATATGAAGAAATATAGTCTTAAAGTGTGCTATATTTATGGGATAAAGTGCTCAATATCAGAGATAGGGCGTGTGTAAATATAAAAGTGAACATAGAAGACAACACTCTAAGTGTTGACTTCTATGTTCACTTTTATATATATATATATATATATATATATATATATATATATATAAAGCGTTCAGGTTGTATTCGTCATGTAACTTTTATAGTTATGTGCCTTTACTTTAAAATGCCAAATATTTATCGATGAATCTGTCAATAACACATAAAAACACCTACATCCATGTTAAAAAAATGCTTTTTGCAATATTTTAAACTAAAAGTAAGTAATATTCGTTTTAATTCAGATGACTTAAACTTTAAATCAGTTAATCATCCTCAAATAAAGTTTCAGAAAAGTATATTTTATTTTTTAAATATTTTTAATGAAGAGCATTATGTTGTGTTGATAGGACTGTCAATATGGCCGATTTTAGCTGTTTTTAAAAAATAATAATTCTAATCAATTTAAATTCGGTTTGAAATACAATAAAGTATATTGCTGATTAGAAATATTATATTTGATCTATTAGCTTGGAGTTAAAACTAAAATAAAACTTCACGAAGATTTTTTATTTTTTAAATGTATTTTAAAACTTATGTATCGGTATTTTCAGAGGTACCTATCCATAGATAGAATCTGGCGATAAAATTTGCCTAGTACGACACAGTGAACCAAATTTCCTAGCAGTAGACTAAGCAATAGGTAAGAGATGATAATTCTAATTCATATCATTGAAAAAAGTTAGGAGGCGAAGTGAGTTACTCTCTTGGAGGTTAACAACAACCATGTTGATGGAACGCAAAAAACGGCTCTTTTAGACGACTGAAACATGCTTTCAAATGGAAAGAAAAACAGAACTAAATTAAATTTCATAGCCGGATGGGTATGAAATTACTCAATAAAATAATGGTGTAAGGGTGAGGGACAGGTTGAGGAGAAAAGAAAAGAATAAGAGAGGGGAGCTGAGGGAGATACGAGGGAAGAAGAGAGATAAAGAGGGAGAGGCAAAAAGAGAAGAGGCGTGAAAGAGAGGTAAGCTGAAAGAGACTAAAAGTGTGACGAGATAGATGAGAAGGATGAAAAAGACAGATAGGGCAGAGGGAGCGGTTCTGAGATACAAGGAGAGACATGAATAACAGAGGAAATGGAGAAGAAAAAGTGGGGAAAGAGATTTGAGAAAGAGGAGAGATGTCGAGAGGAGGAAAGGTAATAAAAGGTGAAAAGAAAGTTAGACAGAGTGAGAGAGGGAGAGAGAGGAGAGTATAAAAAGAGGGAGAAGGAGTAAAAGGACGAGGGAAAGTGATAAGAAGAGATGGAAGGGAGAGATTGGGAAGAGGAGAGGAGTGTATGAAAGGGGTTAAAATGGGACAAGAAAAAACAAGGCAAGAGGGGTGGTAGGAAGGAATTAGAATAATTCTTAAAGCGTTCAGTGTCAACGCAAAGAAATATTGTCCAGATGTCAGCATGGACTCAATACAAAATTCGAAGAGATTATTTTTCCTTTTTCTGTATTCCTCTCTTTTTGTTTCCACTCTCTCTTTTCATACACTCTCTCTTTATTCACTCTCTCTCTCTTTCTCTCCACACACACACACACACTCTCTCTCTCTCTCTCTCTCTCTCTCTCTATATATATATATATATATATATATATATATATATAGAGAGAGAGAGAGAGAGAGAGAGATACAGTATGATGTATATATATATATATATATATATATATATATACATACATACATCACTGTATATATAAATATATATATATAAATATATAAATATATATATATATATATATATATATATATATATATATATATATATTGTGTATATTTCGGCAGCAATTTTTCATTAATGCATCTTTCATTAAATAATATAGACAAGTTTTGTCTATTTATTTTAAGTAAGTTCCTTTCATATTGTCTGATAAGTTTAATCACATTATCGTTGAAAGACGAAAGGAAAACACCATATTGATACATGTTTAAATCCAATCTAAGCTTTCGACTTACATAAGCTAAAGATGACAATTTTAATAAATCAAACAACACATATACGAAACCACAATAATGTCCCGCCCTTGCTGTTTGAATAAGTTCAAAGTAACGGCAAACTCTTATTTACGAGCCAAGGATGCGAAAAACGCGTCGTAGCTCGTGACGTCACACATGACCACGCGAGAGTGAAAACGAGAATATTAAGTATGGGAAGCCATTGATACACTATGTTAGTTTTTTGCAAATCGCTAACGGGAAGGGGGGAAGAATCATTCCGAATAGTTAAGTTGGATGTGCCAGATTTAGTATAGTATATGATTAACCTATTTTTTTTTTTTTGCTCGGATCTGTTGTAGTTATATTAAAATTAAACTAACATAGTGTACAAATTCAAGTTCTCTTTGGGAGAATGTATCTCCAATGGATTAAATAATATTTAACTTGGTCACACCACAAACTCGCTTTCAAGACGCTTAACTCTACATTTAAGTGATAAGTAACATTTTTAGACATTTGAAACAACATGGCTGCCCGCGTACTCAATTCCGGAAAATCCTTGTTGACAACACAATTATACTTAAATATGAAAATAATAAACACAAATTTAAAATCCTTGAAGCTATATACATAAAACAGTTGAAACCTAACCTGAAAAAATAAACTATGAAATCTCCACAAACATTCTTAAATGCCTATAATCTATAGCAGAAGCCATTGGTTTATACCAATGGCTTCTTGTGGTCATGTGTGACGTCACGAGCTACGACGCGTTTTTCGCTTCCTTGGCTCGTAAATAAGAGTTTGTCGTTACTTTGAGCTTATTCAAACAGCAAGGGCGGGCCATTATTGTGGTTCGTATATGTGTTGTTTGGTTTATTAAAATTGTCATCTTTGATTATGGCTTATGTAAGCCGAAACATGTGTCAATATGGTGTTTTCCTTTCGTCTTTCAACGATAATGTGATTAAGCTTATTAGACAATACGAAAGGAACTTACTT
>OZ038501.1:50186909-50191909 GCA_964036315.1 Acanthosepion esculentum
AACATGCAGACATATATCAGATTAATGAGTTTAAAAACACTCAGGGCTCCGGTGGAAAATGCCTCAGAAAGTGCACATTCGTGTGAAGCTGGAAATGGACGGCACATCAAAGATGAAAACATTCTTAACTAGTGTACTTTTTTTTCTCACATATCTACACTAGATAATACTAAGGTATTTTGAATTAAAGTTTACAAAATGGAGGAGTTATTAAATTTTGAAATCCGCTCGTGATTTTTGAGCCACCCTATATATAAAGTCGTCATTGTAAAGCCATCATATGTATTAACATTTTTATCAGAGATGCAATCTCCCAAAGGACATTTAAATTAATATATGATGTTGGTCTTTTGTAAGACGCTAGTTGACGGAGAAGAGTTGTTTTGGACGACTAGGTTGATTGTATTAAATTTCAGTATAGTATGTAATTAATTTTATTTTTTACTTGGATCAGTGGTGGATATATTTATGTTTATGAGTCTTTTTAGAATTTTTCCTTCTGCTTATATTTAGAATGTATTTGATTACAGTATAGTAGTTTCATATTTTTAGAGTTATTTAATGATATCTTACGTTCCTTTGCATTTATGTTTATATTCTCAATAGCTCGACTAATGTGTTCATCAACGATGTAATTAGGAAAGTCATTATTAATATTTTTTTAATTCAACATAGAAAATCTTTCTTGTTGACGAATGTGCTTTTGCACGGTTTGTAAAGTTTCGGATAATAGTTACTTTGTAATAGTTCGGACATTCACTTTTATAGCTGAGAGTGCACATGTTTATACTACCCCCCTTCCGAAGCTTTTGCGTAGCAGGGTTTTTTAATATCTTTTTTTTGGGGTAGGGTCTATTTCCAAAGGTTCTGTGAACTTTCTTGGTTCTGGCATTGTTTGCGGTCTTTTTATATCAAATGTATCGAAAATCGTGTCCATTATCACTTCCTGAGATGGACCGTTAGCATCCTGTAACAGTCTTTTCCTTATTTGGTTTACGTGTCTTCTGTGTGAGAATTTTTGTCCCTGTACTAGGTAAACGATATTGCCGATTCTTTTCTCAATTGTGCCTTGCTCCCAGTAAGATGTATTATATTTATATGCTTTTTCTCCTGGGAGGAATTTTCTTTTTGGTGCGTAGGACTTAAGTTACTTGTTTCGTTTGACTTGGTAGCAATTTATCAAAAGCTGATCTGATTTTTCTAGCAAACATTACTTCTGCGGGTGATAATGTTGATGTTGTAGCATTATTTGGCGGTATTCGATATATCTGAAGAAATTGCTGTAATGCGTTTTCCGTAGGCACATCATAGGCTTTTCGTAACGCTCTTTTGAGTGTATCAACAAATCTCTCCGCTTGCCCATTTGATCTTGGGTGATAAGGCGGGGATTTTATATGTTTGACTTGATAAATTTCGCAAAACTCTTGGAAGTCTGCTGACGTGAATTGCGTTCCATTATCCGTGACTAGGCAATCCACTACACCAAACCGAGCGAATAGCTCGTGGAGGCAATTTATGGTCGTTTCCGAAGTAGGATTTTTGCAACGAAACACCTCCGGCCATTTACTATAGCTATCCACTATGATTAAATAGTAGAAACCGTCAATTGGTCCTGCATAATCTGCGTGTATTCTTGACCACGGACAATCAGTCTCTGGCCATGGCTTATGGATGATTGGCGGTGCTTTGGCTGCTAAATTACAACCCTTGCACATTTCCACCATCTGAGTAATATCCTGGTCCAATATACATAGCTTCGCATTAGCGACTTCATTCTATTTTTACCAGGATGGCCCCTAGTGAAATCCTTTAAGATTCGCTTTTGTAATGTTTTGGTAATTACAACCCTTTCGTTTATTAATATACACGCGCCGACTCCGTAGGCGCTCGCGTCACTTGCTACAATAATTTCTAGTTTAGGATCGTAGTGTGCCAAAAATAAATCTGATGTTAACGTTTTAATTATTTAATTTATTGATTTATTGATCTGTCCACTGTCAAACTTTTTCTTTCTTTAGCAGCTCGTTCAGTGGTGTGCGTAGTTTATGCATTTTAGGTATGAATTCCTGGTAGTAACTCACTAAGCCCAGAAAACTTTGTAGTTCTGTTATGTTCTTAGGGACAGGCATTTTTTTTATTGCTGTGACCTTTCAGGGTCTGGTCGTCTACCTTCTTGATCTATGATATGGTCAAGGTATTTAATTTCCTTCATGAAAAAATCGCACTTATTTTCTTTTACTTTGAATCCATAGCTTTGTATTCTCTTAAACACCTCTTGTACATGTTGCCCGTGTTGTTCAACGCTTTCGCTATTAATCAATACGTCATCCAGGTATGCAATCGTGTACCCGGCAAGCATCGTATCCATTGTCTGTTGGAATATAGCCGGCGCGACCTTAATTCCAAATGGTAGTCTTTGGTATTTGTACAATCATTTGTGTGTGTTTATGCACAGTAGTTTTGAACTTTCCTCGTCGACTGGAATTTGCAGGTACGCTTCACTTAAATCAATTTTTGAAAAAAAATTTCCGCCATTTAATTTAGTGAATACTTCTTCTGGACTGGGTAGAGGATAGTGGTAGTCCTTTATTGCTGCGTTCAAACCTGTAGAAAAATCAGCGCAAACTCGAATTTCTCCTGATTTCTTTTTGACGTAGACCGTCGGTGCGGCCCATTTACTGTATTCTACTTTTGTCAATATGCCAGTGTTTTCGAGTCTAGTTAATTCTTGATCAATTTGTTCTATTAACGCAAAGGGTACGCTCCTTTCTTTCTTGAAAATAGGTTGAACGTTTTCCTTTATTTCGATATTTGCTGCCATTTTCATACATCTTCCGAGATCTGCTGAAAATACTTCGGGGAAACTCGTTTTTAGTTTCTCTTTTAATTTGTCTGCTTCGGTTGATAAGCTTTTTACATTTTGGCAGTACGTACTTATAGGTAAATCCCACAGTTCGAATTTTTGCATCCAGTCCGTTCCGAATAGGTTTTCTGTATTTCTTGAGACGTACATTTTTAGTTTTTTCGTCATTCCATTAAATGTTACATTTGTAATTACTTCACCCTCGAATATTATTTTTCTCCCCGTAACTGATCTAGCAATTCTATCCGTTTTTAACATGGCAGGTTTGTTCAGTTTTCTCCATGTTTGTAGGTATATAATAGTTAAGTCTGAGCCAGAATCCAGCTGTAACCTAACTTTTCTGTTTTGCATTTCAACTTGTACGTATTTTCTTATGTTAGTCTCATCTGCTTGGTCAGTCCTCGTAATTCTTATTCTGCTTTTGCTTTCTCTTCTATTCCAACAATGAGAACTTTTATGGCCTATTTTTTTACATGATAGACAAGTTTTAAAACGATATCTACAGTCTTTAAAGAAACGTCATGTCCCACAACGATAGCATGGACTGGGTGGTAGATTTTTCCGATATTGATTTTTATAGTCAGAAAATTTTGTTTTACCTGTTCTTTAGGGGGAAAATCGGTTTGGTTTGTTTGTGAGGAGGGATAGTTGGTTTGTCTTCGTACTTTATGTATGTGCGCGATGCCTGCTTCTATG
This sequence comes from Acanthosepion esculentum, assembly GCA_964036315.1. NCBI lineage: Eukaryota > Metazoa > Mollusca > Cephalopoda > Sepiida > Sepiidae > Acanthosepion > Acanthosepion esculentum. Next base: position 50,190,469 of record OZ038501.1, read on the forward strand.
TCTTTTGAGTTTTTCTTCACATTGATGCATCTTTGGCAGTCTTCGGCTAGTTTTTGAAGTGTCAAATCTTGTTCACTCTCCAATTTAGTAAGGATTCTGCATCTCATTTCCGCGTCTTTGGTTGAAACCAGACCTTGGACGTAAATTAAGCATTTGAAATTGTCTGCGCTGAGTTCCGATAATTTGAAGTCGTCACAATATTTGTTGACAATGGACGCGAAATTATGTAATCTTCGTTGTCCTTTTTTGTTAGGTTCATGCATTTCCATCTTTTGTGGAATACTGAGGTATTATGGCTGAAAAGTTCCGTTATCAGTTTTATGGTTTCTTTGAAAGTTAACTGACTTGATTTTCTGGGAAGGATATAATCTACGAATTTGGTATATTCGCATGTATATTTACGTGCGTCTGACCAATCTTTGCAGTCAAATTCATATAGATCTTCGTACCTTAGGAAGTAATTTGCAAAAGTTTTATCTTCGTCGGGTGCGTACTTGAAATCTTCGATAGTACTCCAAATAGCGTCTTGTGAGAGAACTGTTTCGTTCTCGGAATGTTGCTCTTTATTTGACGTTACACGTAGCAATAATGTAATTCCAGATGTTTCTGTTCGTTTTTTTTTTTTTTTGCTGCTGTTGAAATTAGATTTAGATAAGTTCCACAATGGTTGACTTAAAATCTTCCATGTTAACGTAATTTTGTGTACGTATTTTACTTTAGTGTAACCTGATATTCTGAAGCCTGTGTAAGCAAAATAAATTTCCTATGTTGCCTGTGAAATTGATATCCAAAAAGAAAATTATTTTATTTTTTTATGTGTTCGCGTAGAACTTGTTTTTTTAGAGTTTAATCGTCGACCACTTGTTATGTGCGACGGATAGCAAAAAAAAAACATGTCCTCCGCGTAGAGAGTTCGTTTTTTCTTGTGGTTACCTCGTCGCCACTTGTTATGTGCGACGGGTAGCAAAACAGTATGTCCTCCGCGTATAGATTCGTTTTTCCTTTGGGTTACCTCGTTGCCACTTGTTATGGTCCAAGTTCCTTGTACCACGGTGATGGTCCAAGAAAGAACCAATGAAGAATAACTCGAACACAGGTATGGAATAACACAGATATATTACAAACAGAAATATGTACAAAAGAAGTAGAAGTATTAGTAATGACTATCAGATTTGGTTAGAGTGAACTATGTTGTCTCGACAAGTATCACTATTCCAATGTCTTACAGTAATCGTCTGACGCGACTCTGACTCTGAACTGACCTGACTCTGAACCTGAACAGAACTGCCGCTCCCTCTTGAGGCGCAATATTTATGATGTACAGAATAGTCCATTATTATTATGGGTAAGTTCCTATAACAGTTTCTGTTATATATAGGAATGTAGTAAATATATTATTATTAGTATCTATCAATACATCAAGAAACAGGATTTTATTGAC
>OZ038501.1:50196909-50274409 GCA_964036315.1 Acanthosepion esculentum
ATTAAAGTGACATTTTTAAATCAAAATTGTGTTCAGACATAACTAATGAAATTGAGTGTGTTGATTTGTAAAAGATCCCTTTTGTGTTCATATAACCTTTTATTTAAATTCCTTGGTGTTTCTCCAATGTATTTCTTGTGGCAATTATTACAGGCCATATATAAGTTTCTCCTTCACGCTTTAGCATATTATTATTTTGTTTTGTAATAATTAAGTCTTTTATTATGTTAGAAGTAGTTGTAACAGATTTGATGTTAAACTTAGATACATTTAAGGTCTAATTGTGATAGATTTCGTTGTTAGAATAATATAATCTCTAAAATCTTTAGGTAGGACTATATAGTCTCTAAAACTTTATTAAGAGAATCGAAAAAATAAAATGCAGAAAATTGTAGCAGGATCTACATCAGCCTTCAATAAATCATTAAAAAATAAAGTAGAATTATTGGTTCAAAAATCAAAATATAACATTTGGGTCAAAACTCAAATGAATCACTAGGTAAAAATTCAAACATGGCCGAAAATTGTCAGTTTTTCTATTCACAAACCATAGTCTGATAAGCAGGAAATGTGTAGTTTTCTGGGCGTTTCTTTCTGTCTCATCAAAAGAGTTTGTCACTATAAACGAACTTTAGGCAGTGTCCACGTACTGCACAATTTTTAAGACAATTTCTTGAAATTAGTTTGGAAATTTTACTTGGGTGGAAATTTCACCTTTCAATGTGGCAACCATCCAAAGCATAGAGTTAATCAAAAATATTTCTGATGACCGAAAATCAGTATTTTCGAAAAGCCACGCCAAATTTTATATGTATAACAACAGGTTTCTGTTGGTGGAGGTGATGAATGAAGCAATTGCATTTTGGTTTGCATTTTAGAACGAACTACCGTCGAAAGGGGCTCCACTACTACCCTCCAATAAAGGAAATATTTCTGGCGAATAAGCCCTGAATTTTGTACTTTTTTTATTCAGAATGTTTTTAAATATAGAATTTAAGTAGTGAAGCAAGATCTAAATCTCAGTTTAATAAGCCAATTTCAAAACCATTTAATATAGTGTAGTCCGATCCACACAAGCGATCTATTATGAAACCACCTCGTTGTGAGTCCGTAATTAAAAAGCTAATCTAACTGTAATCCGAAATAGATTGTAAACTATTTAAATTCTCACAGCATGCTACACAGAATAACAAATAAAAATGTTATTAATAAACGTTTAGTGACAAGGGACACAACTGCACTTTATATTAACCGTAGTAATTTCCCTTGAGGTTTATCTTTTTTTTTAATCGGTTTTAACCCCAAGCAAGGCAGTATAGCCTTTAAGACACGAGGGGTTACTGGGCGTGAAAGAATTAGGAACAAAAACATTAATAATGGGCAGGAAGAGGAAAGAACAATCAGGCTGTCAGTAGATAGCGATTGAGGTTGAATTTACATTTTTGGAGAGTAAAGCTGTCTGGAAAGCATAGTACCGGAAGGGAGTTTCACAAACGAGATGTGCGCAATAAGAAAACATTAGCAGAGCATTTACAATTTACATAGAATATTTATTTATAATTTAACGTTACTCTTATTATTTTTTGCGTGTGTCTCTTTGACGTTAGACAAACATTTTGTCATTTGTAAACTCCATGGTTGGTTGTTTGTTTTTCTTTAGCGCAATATCAACCTCAATGGTTATTTAATGCCGAAATCTAACTATTTTGTATAGGATTTTAAACTTAAACTTTTATATTTAAATATATAGTTTGTAGATCATAAAATCGATTGCTGGTAATTTCACTACAAAAATATATTGCTGGCAATTGTTTTATAAAAAAATGTATTGCTGGTAATTTCGATGTGTTATTGTTTGCTATTTGCCCATAGCTGGGACCCTGACAGGTGCTACCACCCCGGGTACAAGTGAACCTGGGAACGACAGCAAATTAAGAGGTGGTTCAACGCTTCTCAAAAACTCCAATCTCCCGATCAGAAGCCTTGCTGCAGGATGTAGTTTATTATCATACCCAGAACGACGTAAATTATTTTCGAAAATTGAGAAAACAGTTTTAGAAAATAATTGGTTCTTCACATAAATTAATTTATTATCATTCATAATTATATATAAAATTTCAGATAGAGTATATCTGTAAAAAGACAATATGAATAAAGACAAAAGGAAGCTAACATAAGTTTTCCTTTTGCTTGGCAATGCTTGTTGTGTTTATATAAGAAACAAGTGTCTCCTGGTATTATTTTCCCGTAACAATTATTGCGAACTTGAATGTGAGTCCGAGTAATAAATGAGTAACACAAAACAATATAAAACAAACAACAATGTATGTATTAACAAAAGTATTACAATTACAATAACAAAAATACATTTAAATATTAATTTCATAATGCATTTAAATTAGAGAATGTGTGAAGTTTGCGTAGGCTTACGTGATAGACACGTGTATGAAAAAGTTTATAATGTTACGAGAGAAAACATCTTATAGCCAGAGTTGTAAAAGAGGAAAAAGAATGAGCAAGAATATCATTCCCTATTTATAGGCTTAAGGGGCGTCCATTAGCGACGTTTTTTTGTTTTTGTTTTTTGGATGACCCAGATTCTGAGTAAATTTATGACTGATTACTTCCCTTAGTCGATTTAATAATCTATCCAAGTAAATTATTTATCTTGCATCTTTAGCTTTGGATCGTATATATGAGGTCCACTTGAGGTCTGGGGTGAGTTTAAGGCACAATAGTTGGTCAAAGCATAGGTTTTCCCCAAGGTAATATCCATTCATCGTGACTAGTAGTAGTAGTAGTTCTGGGTCCGATCGGCGAGGATGGAATGTAACTAGTTTGGTTTCCTTTACTTTCATATGTTTAGGTTTTATTTTAATTCTAATCATCGCTTTTTAAAACAATAAACATTGCCGAACGGTGAAGATAGTAAAAAAAAATGCGGTGTCATGGGAAAAAAAACGTCCTTTGGGGGCTACGTCTTATTGCGGTCACGTACGTTCGTGTTTGCCATTTCGTTTAGACACTCGGTATATATACATATGTGTGTGTGAGTGTGTGTGTGTGTGTGTGTGTGTGTGTGTGTGTGTGTGTGTGTGTGTGTGTGTGTGTGTTGAACAAGCAATAACTCCCCTATCTCATAGATTAACTTGGCCAACCCAAGCTCAATTTGAACACATACCAATAAGATCAACATATATTGCCAGGCACCCATATCTTCACCAGCATATGGCAAATACTTGTAAATAACATGCGTATACGATTAATTGTTAAAACAATGAAATTCTAGAAGACCTTACGATAAAATATAATAGTTGTATTTACTCATTACACCCCCAGACCCCCCCCCCCCCGCCACGAGGTCAGGTTTTGTCACAAGGTCGGTTTAATGTGGGGAGCCTGATCGCGTACATCCGGGCTGGAAACGGAAATTCTCGAGCCCCTGCGACCGTCGGTTGCGCTGGCATCGGTGGCAGTCTCTAAAATAAGGACGTTCATGATATAACTGGTTGATAACCTTGGTTCAACGTTTTGCTGCATAAGAGGGTGTTAATGAAGATTTGAAGCTGGTAATAATTAAGATTAAACAAGGAAAAACAAAAAATGGTAAATTAAAATCCCAATCAACAACGCTAAATTAAAAGGTCAAATAACTGTAAATTAAAAGCCCAAGGAACAATGGCAAATTCAAGGCCCCTTTTCGTGTGTTTGTTTAAAGTGTACTTGATGTTGCACTCCAGAAAGCACATGATTCTTCATAACTCGATCAACTGGATCCAATGACAAGGAGACCTAGATAATTGGAGTTGAACGATTTTTTGCAGCTTTCATCTGTCTTCATAGCCGTTGGATTTGATAGCTTCTTCCGCCTGGCCCGCTGTTGAGGTCTTGTAGGTTGGATCATTCATTGTCTGCTCTCTCATCTTGCCGCCTTGGGTGGCTCCTATCAGAAACTAAGCTTCCGACGTCATCGCTCTCAGAATCAATGTGGCACGTAAGCTTCTTTATGTTAAAGGAACGATCCTCTAAGAAGGGTAAATTAACTGGATGAACAACAAAGTTAAATTAAAAGACCAAACATGTTCTTTTATTAAATTAGTATCACGCCATACAAGAGAGTAAAGCCACTAAGTGTTGTGACCAAGTAATTGGTTAAAAAATAACAAACAAGAGGTTGCAGATAAATAGTGTATTGAACAGTAAATACAACAGAAGTGTGTTACACGACTTGGGAGTGTGTATCGGTTGACCAGCGTTCAGGCTCTATCACCGTTATAATTAACGCCCCCCCACGTGGGTCGTATGTGGCACAAGGCCGGTTTAGCGTAGGTTCTCCGGGCCGTAGGCTCGGCCAAAAATATTCCCTTTGAACCCGTATTGACGGGTTCAGGGCCTGTCTACTTCCCCGGACGAAACTTTGCCCTTTGGCAAAGCTCCGTCCGGGTTCCTCTCCGCCGAGTCTGAGAGTTAGACAGTTGAACAGTGTGTATCACCGTTCCCCCGAGGCTTACTTTTCCTACTACTTCATAGCAATTGGAAGAGTCCATAATAGACTCATTAGGGGGAAGAGCCTAGAACACTAAGACACAAGGGGTTATAGGGTACGGAAGAATTAGGAACAGAAACATTAATAATGGGCGGGAAGAGGAAGGAGCAGTCAGGAGGGCAATCGATAGCGATTCACATTGCATTTAGATTTTTGCAGATTAAAGTTGGCGGGAAAACATGGAGCCGGAAGTGGATTCCACAGTCGAGAAGTGCGAGGAAAGAAATTGTTAGCATAGAATTTGTTACATCTAGCCAGTTCAACTGTAAATTGATGATATCTCGACGCCAATCTATTACTGCCCTTAAATTCATAGAATCTAGGTGCCCTAACGAAGAGCTCATCCGAACAATTGCCATGAAAGTATTTATAGAAAAGACACAGAGCGGCAAGTGGGAATGTGACTGAAGCCGAGCCGTCAGATCATACTGCTGATTCTTCTTTTATCAAGGCGCTCAAGTTAAATAGCAAGGACACCGAACCATATGTGCCAGCAATGTCATATGCATGGACGAATGGTAGACTTATACGATATTTTAGATAGCGTAATGGTGAAGTTAAAAAAACAAAAACAAATAATAAACAGATGTCTATGTTAAACAGTTAAATAGAATAATGGCCTGCCAAGAGAATAGCAAAGATAATTTTCTCAATATGCTAGCTATTCATTGTCATTGTTAGACATCTTGAGATTTTATCCCAGATTTTTTAGGCTTATATACGTCACGGATTGAAGTATCTGAAATTTTTCAGGTTTGAAAAAAACGAATAATTCTCTAAACAACGGTCGGCGTCCATTAGAATAGAGTGCCAGCTCTCAAAGCGACTCAGATTTGAGATTAAAATCGAAGAAAGTTTCGCATCTTTTTCTTGCACGAGTTTAAATTTGGTCACAATGTACGACTTCATTATGTAAAGCATTTTGAATTTTTTCGGATCAAAGATGTCAAATTAATTCAGTTTCAAGTGGAACCAAGCGTTAGCTAGACCGTTCAAAAATTGAGTCCTGAAATTTATAGATTTCAACATTTCAGAACATTTCAAGCCAACTGAGAAAGTAATGGGTAAGTCTAGAAAGGTAAGAAAATAGACTGTTAACCGTAACAAGACAGAATGCCTGGCTGCCAGCAAATGAGGTATCTTAAAATTTGAATTACATAATGGGTTCTTCGAAATCATGCTGGTACAAAAATTTAACTATCTGCGTAGCGAAGGCAGCATGATCTTTTCATAGATGAAAAAAAAAAAACAAATTTGAGGTGATAGAAATATGGTTCTATCGATAAAGACTTAGAAAACCACAGAGAGAAACGATGATTTTTTTTTTTTGAAAGTAGGATTTCAAAGGGAAATTATATTTACAGTCGGAAGGAGAGTTGAACATTTGTGGGATGCATAATGAGAAAAGAGGATCTGGAGAACTTAACACTCGCAGGACGTATTGAAGACAAAAGCAGAATGAAACAGTAACCTACTTAACGAGTTTTCTGTAAATGGATGTCAGAACATGAACAAAGGGAGTCAACATATACTAAGAACAACTAGTCCTGGGTATGATGATAAACTACATCCGGCAGCAAGGATCTGATCGGGATATTGGAGGTTTTGGGGAGCGTGGAATCACCTCTTATTTCTCTTAACAGCAGTTTTTTTCCAGGTCCACTCTGTCCAGGGGTAGTAGCACCTGTTTGGAGGTTCCAGCTATGAACAAACTCCCACCAAAAAAAAAGCTATAAGAGTATAAAATACTTTTTGTAGTAAAAATACTTTTTGTAGTAAAAATACCTGTAATACATTTTTATATTACCAAAATACTTATTTATAGTAAAATTACCAACAATATATTTTATAGCAAATTGAGCAACAATACCTTTTATCAGTAGTTGAAGTCATACAATTGTATTCAAAATATATTTAGTTGAAGCCATAAAATTGTTTAAAATATTTGGATTTCGGCATTAAATAACCCATAGAGGTTGATTTGCCACGGTGAGAAGTAAGTTCCATTCGGACAACTTCTTCCCATCCACTTCGGAGTCTGTGCAACTGACTCCGAAGAGGACGTTTCACGGTCACTGCAATCTTAACCTGTTCAAATCTAAAGTTAATTATCTTCCCCACGTATCCGCATAAACTATCCATAAACGTAACCGTCTACCTAAAATGGCCTCAGGTCTTTGTACAGGGCGAACCTTACTGTAAAAAATAAATCAACCAACCAAATCAAGTTAGAGCAACAGAAGATAGGATGTTGTGGAGAGCCATGACCTAGCATGTCCTAAACAGACATGGCGCATACAAGAGGATAAAAATGTTACAGGTAGGCGTTCAAGAAAATCATAATATATATATATATATATATATATATATATATATATATATATATATATATATATATATATATACATATATATATATATATATACATATATATATATATATATATACATATATATATATATATATATATATATATATATATATATATATATACATATAAAATGTTATTTGTTGAAAGTGACAAGCAAAGCAGATGCCAGTCGCGTCTCGAAAGAACCAGTCGTAATATTTAATTCGATAGAAGCTTGGAAATATTTAGCTGGCCATAGGAATAAAACCGGATTTCAGAATAGAGACACGTCTTGTCATTTTCCTCTACTCAAGAAGCTAATTTCCCCATCGGCAAATGCAATAAAGTAGCTTCCTCATTATTGGACTGCCTCTGACCTCGTCGGCTGTAGCTGCAATTTAACCACGTCTTCAGTGACGATGTCCTCAGTAGCGCACCAACGGTGATGCTACTGTCAACGAAATAACCAATTTTCAATCAAGGAAGCCGTAACTCATTTCAAGAGTGACGAATTATTCCAAACAGGCTTTGCTGCATTCCGGTGAGAATTATGCGAATATAACCGGCAGACGATTACTGGACCGACAGAAAAATAGATGACTTTTGATCAGGTTCAAATTCAGAACGACGTTAGTTGTAGCTTCTTTTTCTATGTATCGTGTCCCTTCAAAACATGGTCGATTATAACTCTTTACAACTTCTTGTCATATGTAGCCCTTAGTAAAGTTCGTCATTTTGCTATATCCCCTAATCTCTCTTCTGACAGCCATTTACACGAGCTAATTAGGTCGATTATACACTGCTTTCCTTTAACCCACTTGTCTTCAGTATGCCCTTTGTGTGTTACATTTTCCAAGTCCTCTTCCCACATTATGTACCCTACAATTTTAAACTGTCTCTTTCTAATTCCACATATATATTTTTGGTTCCATTTTCTCAAAAAACTTCGTCGTTGTTCACGTATTCGGTCCAAAGTATTCTCAACATCCTTCTGTAGATCCACATTTCTGTTGCCCCAAATCCCTTCTCCATCTGTGATGAGATGGTCCAGCATTCACTGCCATATCGGAGTACCGATATTACATAACAATAATATATAACATAACATAAACAGTGCGCTTTTCTTTGTTTACAATGAAATCTTTCTGTTTCTTAATATTTGACTTAAGTTTTGCAAGAAATTTTTGCTATCCCGATTCGCCTTAGGACTTCGTTGTCGCATGTTATTAGGTTGGTGCAAAAATAATGTCGTTTTTTGAAGTTCAACTTCATGTGAGAACACGACATTATTTTTGCACCAACCTAATACATCCTATCTTAAAACTCTTCCTAGATATTTAAATTGTTGCACTTGTTTAATTTTGTAATCTCCAATTTGTAACTTACATTTTGGGCTTTGTCTTGTTGCAATTGATGATTAGTCCTTTCTTCTCACTATCCTTTAGTACCTTCTGCTGGAGTTCCTGCACTTTCCTTTCCGTGTCTCCTATCAATACTGATGTTACCTGCATAACTTCCGCTATAAAGATTGTGGCCACCGATAATGAATACTGGTAGGACTTCTAATTCGCTCAGGATTGCTTCGCTGTATAAGTTGAATAAGTCCGGCGAGAAGACACATCCTTGTCTTGCGCTCTTTTCAATTTTGGGGGATTTACTGAATTCATTTTCTATGCGGGCGGTTTTCTCCCAGTATAAGTTTTGGATTATTCTAATATCCTTTCCAAATAAATCAAACTTAGCTAGCGGATGCAACAATTCATTGTGGCGTACCTTGTCAGATGCATTTGCACAATCTATAAAGCATACATCCCGATGCATTTGTATTGCTGTTTTTGACATCATTCTGAGCATAAATATTTCATTCCTTGTTCCAGTGTCTTTAACGAAGCCACACTGTCATTTCCCCATTTCCTGTATAATTCTGATTCGCGCTCTGTTCATTAGAATTCGGATAATGTTTTGTTATGTGGCTCATTAGGCTGATTGTCTGATAGTTCGTATTCGTTTGTCCCTGGCTTCTTATACAGCGCTATGAAAATGGATCCATTTAGGTATTCCAGATTAACACCATTGTTGAAATTTTCATTTATTATATCTGTAATTTTGTCAATGCCGAAATCATCTAAAGCTGCCAGCAACTCTATTACAATTGAGCCTGGTTTGATTTTGTTCAGTTTGTCCATCCAGTGCTGACTCCACATCAGATTTTAATACTTTCGTCGTGGAAGAGTTCTCCGATGTATTCGTTCTGTTATGGTCCAGGTTAGGACAAAGGAAGAAACAACACGAACACAAGTGTAGAAATAACGAAGATATATTACACGGAATAATAAGACAAGATGTGGAAGGTGTTAGTATGACTGTCAGTCTGGTTTGGAGTGAACTACTATCGGCTCGACTCGATTCGTGTCTCTCTCTCTCTCTTGAGAGGCGTAGTATACATAGTGTTAGGAAGAGTTCATTCATCTCTGAAGTCCTTTTTCTTTGCCCCATCCTCGGATATCATGCATCCTATTGATTTTGTCCTTTGAAATGTCTTATTCTTCTAAGCAGACCTGCTTTATCTGTATTAATCATTCTTTCTATATAAGTGCACAGAAATAGAAAGTTGTAGCTTCGTCCTTTAGCAAACAAAATACATAAAATAAAATGCGTGCTATAGGGATTCGAAGAGTTTATTGACCCTGAGAATTATAGATCAGAATTTCCAAAGTTCTCGCTGCCTTGAGAAAAGATAAAGTTTTTTTTTGTTTTTGTTTTTTGCACAGCCCTAACAGTTTCGTCCTTTTAAATACACACTTGAAAAAATAATACGCTTATTTTTAGCACTTTTTATTAATATAAAGAAAGAAGTCAAAGTCGGGAATGTTCAGTGTAATTTGAAACCTCATATCAATCTCAGCATTTATCTTATTGCCTCACATAATTTCTGTCGAAGCATATAAAAAAGGTAGCGATATTCAGAGAACTTAAGACGATTACTTGGTAACTTATATTAGTGCATCATTTTACTTACAATTATTGCCACGTGACTCAAAAAATAGTCAATGAATTAATTAATCAAACTAGCCGCAAATAAAAAAACCGCGAATTTTTATAGCTATTTACTTTTCTTACATTTACATAAGTAGCGAAGTAACTGTTTTAAGTAATGCCGTTAATCGAAATAAGTGCTGCATAATTTATTTCGTAATTAAAATATCTGCTCATAAAGATAAGTTGTCCGAAATCTTATAAAGAATTTCATGCTTACGGCCATATACCGTTGAAACACCAGTTACCGTATGATCAACGGAGTGAAGCAACGTCCAGTCTGGTCAGTACCTAGACGTGTGACCGCTTGGCTATACCAGGTTCTGTAAGCTTTGATGTGCTGGTGGATAACGGTTCGGAATTGGAAATCGGAGAGTTCCATTTTCATTTGGATTCGTTTTGGCCACTTACACGCAAATATTCTTAGGGAAAGTATGAATCCACCTCTTATTCCCCCAGCCATGGGTTAATTGTTAAAACTTGTTTCACTAAATCACTTATCGCTCAAACAAATCCTTACAATCTAGAAATAATTTTTAGTTTTAAATAACCTGCAAAGAGTTGAGAAAACGAATAAATATTTTCAGAGCTTGAGCAGTAAATTGTGGGTATTCTTCGTGTAAGTTAAACCGCAATTTTGCTAAATTACTAAATAGCAGAAAGGCAAGAATTTTTTTATTTACTTGATTGCAAGGATACTATATGTGTTTTATAATATATGTGATTGCAAAGATAATATATGTATTTTATAATATGTGTGATTGCAAGGATAATATATGTGTTTTATAATATATGTGATTGCAAAGATAATATATGTGTTTTATAATATATGTAATTGCGAAGATAATATATGTATTTTATATGTGTGAATGCAAGGATAATATATGTGTTTTATAATATATGTAATTGCAAAGATAATATATGTGTTTTATAATATATGTGATTGCAAGGAGAATATATGTTTTATCGATGTCGCTTTCTCTTCAAAGATCAATGACAACATCAAGCAAGAAAGGACCTCGCATCTGCTTTTGTGATAGGTACTAAGGTACTATGTGTCTCCCTCCAGGTCATGCCAGAGAAGATCTTGCATTCAGTGCTTTTCAAATAAGGAAGGGTCAAGGTTGACAGGAGAGATAACCTCCTAACTGGCGTTGGAAGTTTTTTTCTACATACAACGTGTGAATGCATGTGCGATACCCTGCCCTAATCAGTCGCTAACCAGGGTAGGTTGCACAGTTTCGGTGTCTAAGGCGGAACTGCCACCTCTAGCGCTACCAGAAACTTTTGCCACCGGACAGGGTATTGTTTTTCGGTGTAGATATATCAGTCTCCGCGATTTTATGCAACTGTAAGTCAGATTTTCCAACTTTGTGATTATTTTTAAATAACATGAATACTAAAGAACTTTGGGTCATTAAAACTGTTCTTTCCTATTACATCAGTACACAGACACGCGCGACATACACACGCGCGCACACACACACACACACACACACATATATATATATATATATATATATATATATATATATATATATAAACACCTACCCTATATTGAAGATCTTTGAGATACACACGAGAATGTAGGGTTCGCGTTCGGAGGGGTCTCTGAGGTACCCAAAACATCCACTGGCCGATAGAAAATAATTTTTTTTTTACAGTAGTGTTGACGCCGTGCAAGGCCCTGAGGCCACTCGGGGTAGAGTGTTACAGAGAAAGAGGAAGATATGTGAGGAAGATAACACTTAACCCTAGACTTGAACATATTAAGTGATCGGTAAGGTAGAATCTTGGGAGTCGGTACCACAAGTGGAATAAAAGGTAATGAGTGATTTACTCGTCTTTTCATTTGTAATGTACAACAAACAACAGACAGTCGAGATCGAAGACGTATGAACGGTTCTTTTGGCTCTCTCGCAAACCAGATTCTTTTGGAAATGTTTATAAAAACATGGCGTGTTACTGTTATTTGCCAAGCGTAGCTAATTTTTGATAAAAAGTTACACGATTTGGGAAGCCATGTAGATCGAGCATACTAGAATGGTGAACTGATTTTTCTAACCATTATATGGCACGGTAGGCCTCATAATCTAATAACGTATCTTAATCAGAAAAGCAACTTATTTTAATACAGAAGGAACTATTCATCACAATTATTGTCAAAGCATAAACAACGTTGAAATGTTTACCATGAAAATATCAGGGAGAAATAGAGGAACTCCATAGTAGACGATTTGCGCGCCAATGAGTAGTTTCAAGAAATGAAGAAAATCAAGATGGTGTCCAATTCGATCGATAAAGAATCCGCTCTGGTGGGTGAAGCCGCATGAGCTGATTGATCGTAATGTCTGGTGACAGTCTTCCAATGGTCAGTGGCCGCTGATTGTTAATGTCCTGTAATAAGTATCAGAATGGCGAGCATTCTGGCACCAGAAAAGCTAATTACATAAAAATGTCGGAAGGTGGCGCTTCAGCAGCTGCCGATTGGAAATGAACGCACAAAGGACTGACTTCAAAAACGAGGCTTGAACAAGCCAGTTCAGCAACAGTACTCAGCTCAAAATTGATCCGATTAAAAGAAAGAGACTGGATCGCTGCAAGGAATTATGGGAAGAATATATCTAAAGATGGTCAAAAAAATATCAAGGCCGATATGCAATATCGGCGAGGCTTTGAACATTAGATTCGTCACGTTTTTGAACATGTTCGTATATTGATCGTCGATTGTATTAGCAAGATTATTAAAAAGAAGACATGATATTAAACTGGCGTTTTTCTCTTTCAAGCTCTAAAAGTTTTTCTTTTTTTTTCATATATCTTAAGCAATTTTTTTTTGAGGATTAGGCTTTGTCCATGTTTCCTTTAAATATCTGACATATTCCTCCATACACGGAGATAATTTTTTTTCTGTCTGTTCTTAACAGCCAGTGGATTTTACGCAGTAGCAGTGCGATGAAACTGTTGACGCTAAGGTGTGAGAATTAAGCTGGTAAAGAAGAATACTATAGATTCTGCCTTCTAGGAACAATAACAATTGTTTTACAATGGAACAGTGAGATAAGAATCGATTCCCACTAAATATCTTTTCACAAAATATGCCTGTCATATATGCTACTGAAATAAGTATGAAGTTGTTCAGAAAGTAACGTTACATGGAGATAACACAGAAAAACCTGTAGCAAACGTTAAATTTATTTGTAAAGAACGTTATCATCATTTTTTGTAATGACAAAAACGCACACTAAAAATAATTATTTACTCTTTGTTGAAATAATCTAAGAATTCTGATAGCACTGAAATGTTCTTTTCTCTACATATAAAAATTTTGTCATTAAAAAAGTTTTTCACTGATTTTATTTTTTCTATGTATCGGGCTGTCAAGTGCGAGTTCGTTTGGAATGCCTTTAACTTTCGGTTGAGAGCTATCTTCCTTGCACTACAGTCTATGTTTCTGTTGGTATATTTAAACAATCACGTATCAGTTTGAAGTTTATCCATTTTGTCAATCACCTAGCATCTAATAGTATGAAATATAGATTTTATATCATATACATACATACGGTGGAGAACTTGGAGAGGGGAATTAACGGGAGATAACTAATAACTGACATCCATTAGACATGGCACGTGGAACTAGAATAGTCTACCCCAGCAAGCGAAATAAAGAGTTCAGTTCGACATTCCAACCACTTGAAGAAGGCCGGAGCGTACAACGGCCGAAACGTTGTGATAAATATGGCAACAAAGATGAGGACAATAGTCCGAATAATGTAAATAGTGTACATAATACCTCATCTCAGAAATATAGACACACACACACACACACACATATATATATATATATATATATATATATATATATATTATAAATTAACTGATTTAAAATATGTTTTTTTCGCTACACAGTAATAACCATGTTTTAAAAATAGAAGCTAAAAACTTCGAATTTAATTTTGTAATTAAATTAAAAACATTAGTTCGATTTCATCCTCAGTCGAATTTTCTACTCCAACATTCGCTTTTCATTTCATTTGTAAAAGGATGAGACATTATCGTCAATCGTACTGCACTTATATTCATAAAGCTGATGTACCAAAGAGGAAAGCAGACCTGAACAATTACCATGAAAGTGTCTCTAGAAAAGGCACAGGGAAGCTAAGTTACGGGGGTAGGAAAGTGACCGAAACTGTGATGCCAGGTCAGAATCAATAGTATTGCAAATTCTCTTTTGGATTGTATCAAAATTAGATTGGATAAAGCATTGAATAAAGAAGCTGAGATGTCACGGGCCAGGACCAATAACATTGCAAATTCTTTGTAATTTATCAAGAATCTCGAAATAGATAGCAGAAGTACCAGACTAGATATGACAGCAATAATCAAAGCATGGACGAATGGTAAACTTATAAATGCGTATGATAGATTCAGGCGAGAAAAATTGTCCAACACGACAGCAAAAGAGTGGAAGAGGAATCATCAGAGTTATAGACTGTGTTTAAACGACGATAATGCAAATGCATACAACAGTGCATAGAAACTATTATTAAAATGAACAATAGAGTGCGACAAGAAATAAAACGAGGAGTGGAGAAAGCATAAAAAGAAAGAGAAAGAAAAAAAGAAAATGTAGAGAAAATTTTGCAGATTCTAGAAAGTACTTCAGACAAAAAGATCACAGACATGACTATGCATAGAAAATTTGAAGAGAGAAACAGAATCCTTCACCATCACTGCCCGGAACAAATCACTTATAAGAGGGTGCTGAAAAGTTCTCGGTCCGATCAAAAAGTGCTTTTTTTTTTAATTAGGACGTCTGGTTATTTGATCAGATTTTGGGAAGAGGGTCAGGCTGAGAAGATTTCAGCACCTTCTTATCAAACCAAAGTTCGATATAACTCAGTATAAATAAGAGGCTAGATAAAGAACTGTCATATTATTGATATTGTCATACCAAATGACACAAATATAGCAAACAAGGTGATTGAGAAAATTACAAACTACTCTGAGATTGCGAAAATGTTTGGAGTGTGGGAAGGGTATGTCAAGGTTATTCTAGGTGCATAGAGATCAATCCCATTAAAATTGTGTAACTTGACCATCTGGGGTACCATACCAAATTGAAGTCATCCAAAAACTGGATCTTTTGGGCACTGCGCATATTTTCAGGAGAGTGTTTTCAGTCTGAGGTTCTGGTTTTGACTTGGTAGGTAACTTAATTTATCCAGTGAATTACAGAACTTACACTGTGTGACTAAACATAATAATAATAATAATAATAATAATAATAATAATAATAATAATAAAAAATATTTTGCTGAGCGAAGAGAAAAACATTTTGCTGAGCGAAGAGAAAAATTTATTAGCACTGCAATTTAGTTTTGCAAATATTTACGAAGAGCCAGATGATTGTAATGTTTCAATTTGTATTCTATTTGATGGCTGCGACCGGTAAGCCATTGTCTGTTTGGTGTCTTTAAAAGATAATTATGTCGCAGATCTTCCGATAAATTTATGCAAAGAATGGTTATAAATATTGCTGAGAAGATGCGTGTGGCCATTGTTCCAGATGCCAATAACAGCTATGTAAATGTAACAGAATAAACATTATTTATCTCTTGCGATGTTCCCTCCAAAGGAATGACGTCGTTCTAATAACAAAGGTTTATTGAACCGTTGATTCGGACGTGACAAAAGTTTCAATATTGCAATGGTTGACATTTCTAGACGGAAGAATGACCGATTGCATGGAGACTGTATCATTTACCAATAAAGAGATTTAATAAATAATTACACATATAATAGCACAATTCTGCCGATAACGGTTGTATTAATTCCTGAACATTGCTAATGCCTTTACACTTTCAGACGCGCTTTGCAGTGAAATTATTTTCAACCGTTTTTTCTATTTTGAAATTATTTTCAAGTATATTTTTCTGTTATGAAATCAAATCCCAAGCATTTCTGCCGTGAAATCATTTCTAAAGAATTTCTTCCGTGAATTAATTTCCAAAGCATTTCTGTTGTAAAATCAATTCTAATGCATTTCTAATGAGGTGAAAAGATTATATTGAATCCATTGCTAGGTATGCCGCCGAGAATGTTGGTTCACTATGTCGTGTGAGACAGTTTTTCTCTCTAGAAGCTATCTTATATATTTATAAGTCTACCTTTCGTCCATGCTTTGAATATTGCTGCCATATATGGTCCGGTGTTCCTGCTATTTATTTAGAGATTCTTGACAGAATCCAAAGAAGAATCTGCAATATTATTGATCCTAACATGGCGTTTCGGCTTCAGTCACTTTCCTAACGCCGTAACGTAGATTTTCTGTGCCTTTTCTACACATACTTTCATGCTAATTATTCGGATGAACTCTCCACTATGGTACCTAGACTTTATGAATTTAAGCACAGTACTAGAGTGGTAACAAAATCTCATCAATTTACAGTTGAATAGTCTAGATGCAACCGTAAGTTCTATGCTAACAGTTTCTTTTCTCGTACTTGTCGCTTGTGAAACTCTTTTTTGGCGCCATACTTTCCAGCCAATTTTGAACTTCATAAATTTAATTGCAATGTAAATCGTTATCTACTGACTTCTTGATTAATCTTCTCTTGTTCTCGCTTCTTAATACTGTTTCTCTTTTTCTTATTCTTTCACACTCAGTAAGCCCTTGTGTCTTAGGGGGTTTACTAACTTGCATCTTACTTTACATGATTAAAAATAATATTTCCCAAACATTTCAGTTGTGAAATCTTTCATAATCCTTTTCTGTTGAAAATCAGTAGCGATGCTTTTCCATCGTAAAATATTGTCTGTAGGAAAATCGTTTTCATTTCAATTAAATGGAAAATCCAAAATATAACTTTCGTAGCTTCTAAGTACGCCCCTGGTTGTATAAAAAGTATATTATAATTGTTTTGACAATTGTAGCGGCAGTGTACATTTTTAAACGATACAAATCCCTATATATTTTACTGAATATAGATTTGCAAATGGACGAAAGTAGACAGCATTTCCATTATATTTTGCTTTACTTTTATTTAAAAAATGGTGTAATAATACGGTTCAGGCGCAAAACTAGCTTCGTGCTGTTTCATTGTTGGTTAGAACAGTTTGTAGCGATCTAGTTAAAACATTACTTGAAAATAATCCACATTATATGATGTGAAAGATAGCCATGCTGAAAATATAGAAATCCATTAAGGAAAGAAACTTTTACGAAGTTGATTATGTTAGTGGCTCTGATGTGTGGCTTCCACAGTTTTGCGAAAAATATCCTGAACCGTATTTCCATTTAAGAACTGCAACGTAAACGTAACGGAACTGTTCAGGTTTCGTCATGTTAGAAAACAGATGAAAAAGTGCAAAACTAAAAATTGTGTGACACATTTAGTCCCTAAGGATTACGTCAGATGAAACGCGTAACATAATTTTGTTTCCCTTTTCCTAACTTTTCTGCTATATAAAAAAATTATACATCATCACGTAACATAAATATATAGACAAAAAGAAAACTTATCTTAGTCGACTCGATTCGTCTTCTGATGAATTTTATCAAGCAAATGCAAATCTCCCTTTATGCGTAATATAAAATTAATATACACAACTTTAAAAAAAAATAATTAAATTTTTGTATATAAATAAAATTCCGTCTATTTTAAATGCGAAATATACATTTAAATTTAAAAAATAAAGTGATCCCCGTATTATATGGACTACGCCAACAATACGTTAACCAGATACTTGAAAATTGGAATTATGTAACGGTCAGTCTATACTCAGTACCTGAAGACTGCGTTGTGCATGAAACTCTGAGTTGTGCTACCGGTGAGAGATAATATGTATATTTATTAAGACAGGGTGCGATGGGTAAATTGTCGCCATATTATATTTTTAATTCTACGCATGTGCGGTGTTTCGTTTTGATTTTGTCGACTGCACTGTATAGTAGGGTCAGTTGGTCACTGTCTGCGTGAAAATGATAACCATGACGCAATTCACCCCGCCATAAATTTGTTAACGGCATGCTGTACAGCTTGGCATTCACGTCGGAAGCTCTAATACAAACATTTCAGAGTGTTTGGGGTGTCAATCTGAAGGCAGTGCAAAGAGTTGGATGTATCTAATTGTCATTATGAAGGTGTTTCGAATGACCACTAGTGATGGCAACATTATGCCTCCATTCATCTTCAAACAGGGCCTCAGACTCAACACCGAGGCCTACATCAAGTGCCTTGAGGAAGTAGTTTAAACCTGGGTCAAGAGGTTGCTGCTAGAAAACAGTATCAGGCAACATGACTCTGCACTATGCCACACAAGCAGGAGAACCCAGTTATGGTTGTTAGACAATTTCTGCGACCATATTACATCTGGCCACCTACCTCCCCAGACATTCACCACCTTGGTTATTATAGTTGATGGGCAGTTGAGCGAGAAACCAACAAAACTCTTTGTAACACCAAAGATGAAATGAAGGCAAGCATTATGGGAGAATTCATCAACATAAAAGAAGGTACCGTCCAGAAGAGCTGTGGGAGATTCCGAAGTCGTCTGGAGGCCGTGGCTGAAGCCAATGTTGATTTTATTGAATGAATGTACTCTTTTTTATTTCAAGATATTCTTGCGCAATTTTGGTAAACATATCGATTAAAATGAGGTGTTAGTTTTATTTTTCGTAATTTAGACGAAAATTTATCCATCGCACCTTGTATATACTTAATAGTTCTGTTATATTACAGCGAGCACTGTTTTATTACCACCAGCACTCCATGTGCGATATATATATATATATATATATATATATATATATATATTCAAGAATACGAGGTTTTTATATATATATATATATATATATATATATATATATATATATATATATATATATTCAAGAATACGAGGTTTTTATATATATATATATATATTAAATAAAGCAAAACCTTACAACAATCATAGTAACACTTGCAACCTTTGTCAACAAAAAAAATTAGCTATAACAACATTTCCAAACTCAAAAATCTTTATTCAAGAGATTGGAAAGTATATCCCGTTGTATGTATATATATATATATATTTTTTAATCGTATCACCCCAAGCAAGGCCGGAGGCCACTATCACGCAAGGCGTTAAAGAAGGGTTGGAGGAAGAGCAGATAGGAGTGGCAAGGGAGGGGATGTGGTGAAAGAGAAAGACAGTGGGTCGATCAAGGCAAGGGGGTTACAGAAGATTTGGAGCGAGAGCAGATAGGAATGAAAAATGAAAGGATGTGGAGAAGGGAAGTGGATAGATCAAGGGAACTGGAGATGTCGATTGACGCTACACTTAAACCGTTGGAGATTGTATTTGTCAGGGAAACAGTAATAGGGAAGGGAGTTCCATAGGCGAGATGTGCGAGACATGAAGCTATTGGAGTAGAAGAGACGTCTACATCTAACAGTTTCCACGGTGTAGGGGTGGGAGTGGGATGCCAGCCTCGTGGGGCGTTTAAATTCACGAGGCCTGGGGACAAGCGAACGCAAATCCTCAGAGCAATTACCGTGGAAGTACTTGTAAAAAAAGCAGAGCGAGGCAACATCGCGTCTGTGAGAGAGCGACTGCAGACGAGATGACAGATCAGGGCCAATCACGTTGCCTATCCGTCTCTGGATCTTATCAAGAACCCTGAGGCAAACAGCAGGGGCCCCAGACCATATATGGCAGCAATACTCCATGCAAGGGCGAATGGTCGATTTATAGACTTGAAGGATCGATTCCGGGGAGAAAAATTTCCTGGCGCCGGCACAGAGAACCAACTTTCCTTGCGGTGGCTGATGCAACTGACTCGATGTATTTGTTCCATCTCAGATCAGCAGACAGCGTGAGACCGAGCAGGGAGGAGCTCTCGAGAAGTTGGTCATCAGACATTCTAATGGGATGCAGGGATGGATATATATATATATATATATATATATATATATATATATATATATATATATATACCAAAAAGATCCTTTTGAGTTCATTTGAAGTGGTATAAAAGAAGGTACGTATATTTCATTTAATCCCCTACCAATACATTTCCAATATCCTTGAATTTCACCTCCTCTCGCTCCCCTTCACTTTTATACCACGCCTCACGCCGTGCGCTTATTCATTTATTCATTTATGTTTCAAATATAGTGTTCATATTTTTTTTTTAAATAAAGTGTTAGGAAATCAAGGTACTCATTAGAAAGGTACAATTAACCGATAATATTTCCATCGTCTTTAGCAATAGATCGGATATATGAGTTCCACTTTATGTCTGTGGTGAGCACGAGTCCCAATAGACGTTCAAAGTTAGGAGCCTCCTTTAGAGAAGACAATCCATCATAAATTCTGCTCAGTGATGGTGGAACGTTACAAGTTTTAGGCGTATTAGATTTTACAAGACATTTCAAACACAATTGATCCACCGAGGTTAAGTCAGAGGAGAGATTTTTGATGTTTGACCCATAAACTGTTGTTTTCCCTCTTGCTTGTTTCTGATTGCTCACTGTATTCCCATGTATTGACCACACAACTATTTTGACACAAAATTCACAGACCAACGCTTCAATCCATTAGGATAATGTTTTGTGTAACAATAGATCTTGGATCCGTAAACCTTATTTAAGAATCGATAGACACCTGAAGCAGGCCAAAGAGCAAAATCGCCGAAACGTTGGGATAACAACAGAAATGATCTTTAAAGCTATTTTTAATGAATTAATGATATTCTATTAAAAAATGAAGGGCGATCAATAAAATATTTCCCTTAGAAATACGAATTAGAATTATTTTTCTAATCAAAGCAGCGTAATCTACAATGTTTCTTCTTCTAATGACAAGAAACACACAAGCAAAATGTATAAAAGATAATTGAGAATGAAAAACCTTTTCTCACTGTCAAGAATGATTAATTTTCCTTTCAACAAATGTGCTAACGAACTTCCCCGATTAAAACGTTCCCAAGAACGTTATATTGAGTTAATTTTGGAAAATTCGGATAAATTGAAGTAACTCCGCAGTTTAAAACAAACACAATTAAAATGCTTAAAAGCAAGTTTTAAAAGCTTATCGATCTGGGCTCGCCGTCAAGTCACGCCAAAAACATTGTTTGTCATCTGATCTTTGAAGTTAAGCAGCGTGGAATCTGGCCAATGGTAATATATTAGCCGTTTCCTTACAAGGAAACATTGAGTGAACAAGCTAGTACTGCTTTCGGTTGAAATTTATAAAACCTTTCTCTTGAAACAATATTGCAGAAAAACAGGTTTCTCAAGTCCAGTAACTGTTTTCGCATTTCCAGTGTGTTTTTTTAATCAACTCGCCCCAAACAAGGCGATAATGACGCTAAGACGTAAAGGGTTACCGGGAGTGAAAGAGAATGAAAATATTTTAGAAGGAACCGGAAAGCCAATCCTATATAGGAGACAATTGATAAAACTCTATTCTTGTTCAAAAGACCGGCGAGGGTGTGAACCGGATGACACCGAACATTATATTTCGTTATTTCAATAGGCTTCACTAGAGTTAGTTTCGCCCAACATTGCAAACTGCTGCGAAGCCAAAACATCAACCTAAAAACTCGAGTCATATTCTTAAATAGCCTCGTCAGATCAAGTCTCTCCTACGGATGTCATGCATGACGCCAAACCAGTTCAGAAATATCTAAACTGTCAGATGTATAAAATCACTTACTAAGATCAATAGTGAAAAAAGGCTCTGAGCGGGGGGAATCCTGAATTTCTTGGTAAAGATTAACCTTCTTTCAACGTTGTGGACTGGAGATGCAGAATTACAAAGAACTGTACCAAATAAGAGAAACCACATCACTTGAGGACTACCAACAGCAGCAACAACTAAAATGGATTGCGCATGAAATTCGAAGAGAAAATAATGACATAATCAAAATGTTGACATTTCACACTACTTCAAATAAAAGGTTAGGAAGGAAATCCCCATTAATACTGGAAAGAGCGATAACAGCTATGGCATTTGAGAAACCCGTTTTTCTGGAAAATATTAAAAGAAAGCTTTCATAAATTTCATCTGATACCAATACTGGCTTCTCGGTCAATGAATGCTAAATGTTTCCTTATAGTGAAACGGCTAATACTAATATTACCATTACCAATGCACCTTCGGATTTCGGTGTCGTATTTTCCGTTTCATGTTAGACACTCCTCAGATTGTTAAATTTCCCTACGCCCTTGTTACTATCATCTCTAATTTGCAGCTCGCATCATGAGCTGTTCCCCTTATTGACAACCATAAATTGTGCCTTCTGACGACTGAGGATTAGTTTTTTCTTCCCGCTTCCCTTTACTACCAGTTCTACGAGTGCCTGCGGTTTTCTTTCTACGTCTTCTGCGTTTCTTATGCACCAATAATAAATACTGATAGGACTTCTAGATCTCTTCGAATGGCCTGTTGAATAGATTGAATATATATGCTAAGAAAGCTCATCATTGTTTCATTATCATTCGGGCGAGCTAGCTCGGATTGATGAGATTATCCTGCTTGAGAGAATACCCATCTATCATTCCATCATCTTTAGCAATAGATCGGATATATGAGATCCACATGAGGTCGGGGTTGAGATCGAGTCCCAAGAAACGTTGAATTTAAGGAGTCTGCTTGAGAGAACACCCATCTATCATTCAATCATCTTTAGCAATAGATCGGATATATGAGTTCCACTTGAGGTCGGGTTGAGATCGAGTCCCAAGAAACGTTCAAGATAAGGAGCCTCCTTGAAAGAAGACAATCCATCATGTTTCGTCAACCATCACAGAGCTACCTGAAGATCGGAAGGCCATTAGTGTGGCATTCTGTGACATAACATAGCTGGTCAATGTAGGTTGTTGCCTGGCGGCAAACCCATCTTGCTAAATGACTGTGTCCAGAGCAGTAGATCATTTGCAAGTTCTTGTTTTGTTCGCCAGCAGTGCAAAGTGCATTCTGCATTACATCAAGAGTATAGAAATAACAGGATAGGTCCATAGAGCTGTTCTTGTTTATGCTGTCTCCAAGAGATGTTAAGTATAGATCTCAGCATCTGAGTACAGGTTCCATCAAGCTTATACTCTAGCAATGGCACTATACATTAAAGCCGTCTCTACCGTGGCGCGAAAAAAATCTCTGTTTGAGCTTGTCTGGGAAATCAGATTTCTAGATTACATCCATTTTATTCAAGGCAGCCCAGGTTTTAGATATGCGAATTTTCACCTCATTTCAGTAGAATTTATTTTGCTTCCTGTGTATGTAAAAGATTTGAGAGATTTTATTGATTCACCTGAGACAATTTGTATTGAACCTTGCTGTTTGAAGCCAATGAATTCAGTTTTAGAGGCAGTTACATAGATTTCAACATCGTTAGCAGTATTTTCTAGATGATGTCTGAGAAATATGGCATTAGTAATGATGTCTGCAGGTCATCTGCATAGTCAATATCTGTCAACCTTTTTGAAGGATATCGACTTGAGAGTCTTGGTAATAAAGTAAAACCTCGATGATGATGTTTGTCGAGAGAAGTTCTCGATACGTAGTCAAGGGTGAGAACAAAGAGAAAAGGTGCAACGATGTCACGCTGAAGCACCCCTGCTTTGATGTCGAAGAAGCTTATCTCTATTTTTTTCGTTCTTACTTATTTTGTATGTGTATTCAAGCGGTTTGCGCCCAGTTTCGTTTAACTAATTATTACTGCTAATATAACAACAACGATGTTGATGATGTCTTAGTTTTAAATGTTTGCTTTTATATTTCAACTTCCGAGGGAGTTTAAAATCGTCATTTTTAGTTGGTTATTGTACATACAAAAACGGTCTGGAACAAAATGGCCCAAAACGAGTATGAAACATGTGAGTTTAATAATAATAATGATAATAATAATAATAATAATAATAATAATAATGATAATAATAATAATAATAATAATAATAATAATAATGATAATAATAATAATAATAATAATGATAATAATAATAATAATAATAATAATAATAATAATAATAATAATAATAATAATAATAATAACACAATTCTATGGGATAACACCATCTTTACAGACATGAAGATAGAAGCAAAATTAATTATCAAAAACCGAAAAGAAAAAGAAAAATTGCCTCGTAATCGTTACGGCTCGTATATAGCAACCAAAGAATTTGAAAAAGTAAGTATAAAGACCTGGAAATCGAAATAGAAAAATATGGAAATTGAAAACAAGAATAGTATTAGTCATAGTAGGTACTCTCGGAATCATAAAAAAGGAACATAACAACACATTGAAAAAATCCCTGGAAATCCTAGCTTAAGAGAAATACAAAAATCGTCTTGATAATTACAGCCTACGCATTAAGAACATTGTCCATATAACGCTAGTGATATGGGATTTAGAAAAACAAATCATGAAATGTAGCCATAACATACCACTACCTGCCTTTGGTCTTCCCGCAGACTTGGTAGGTGGGTTAGGAGAAAGCGAAATATAATAATAATAATAATAATAATAATAATAATAATAATAAGAAGAAGAAGAAGAAGAAGAAGAAGAAGGAGAAGAATCATAGGACTCTTGTCCATATCATTAACCAGTACATTAGTTTTGATACCTCTGTTGATATCTAATATCTAAATTTAACACGAACATTTTTTTTTATTATTTTTGTTTCTGATTCGTGGTATACCAAAGGTTTACTTATTAATTATTTTTTATTACAAAGGTTCACCCAATACAAGGCTCAAGAGATATTCAATGTCGCGGGATATTTGATAAGGTCTGTGATCTGAAGTGAAGTAACGACTGACCTTTGACTTGAAGAGGTTACGATGATAGAGTTCAGAGAAGCGTTCACATTGTAGTCTGTTCCACAAAGTAGCAGATTTTTAGGTAGGAGGCTGTCTGCATGGAAGTTCTTTCTT
Source organism: Acanthosepion esculentum (assembly GCA_964036315.1). Lineage (NCBI taxonomy): Eukaryota > Metazoa > Mollusca > Cephalopoda > Sepiida > Sepiidae > Acanthosepion > Acanthosepion esculentum. The sequence goes on from OZ038501.1 coordinate 50,221,767, forward strand.
GAAATTTGGTATATAGAGGAAATGAGGATGATCCGACTCCGTGGACGCCGCATGATGAGTCCAACTTGAAATGAACAGTTTGAACTAAGGGTGGAGCTCATCCGAACATTTATCATCGATAGAGTAACGATAGGAAAGAGGCCGCAGAGTAGATACTAAGTCATCTCCGACAACATTATTATATTTAATTGTCTGGTAACCGGAGATACGTCTCCAGTTAGCACGTCCCCATTACACTAAAGGGGTATAGACGGAAAGAAACCCTAATTGTTTATAAGACATTTTAATACAATATGCGACCTTGAGTTATGTACTGTATCAAGTTGATATAAAGATGCCCTTCGCTAAAGCACTGAACATCTGCCACATTTAATCAATGTGCGATTGGAAACGAATACTAGGAAAATAATTATAGACTGATGACCAGCTATCCATCCACCAGATTCCATTCTTCCAATAGGCCTAGGAATGGTGGATACATCTTGATTTTTTGTGGTACAGTCTGAGAAGTGGAAGTATTAAGACGATAACAGCTACTGGAGTTGAGAAACCTGCTTCCCTGAAATATTGTTTTAAAACCAACCTTAAAAATGTGACATCTCAGGACCGGGTGTGGATTCCAGACACTGATTTACTGACCTTGTACAATATTTTTCAATGAATATCAGTTTATAATGATCTTTCTTATTATTATTTGTGTCGTTGTTGTTTTTTTTTGTTTTGGTCCTTCATTTTCTTGTTCTTCATCTTGTTATATTGTTGTTGCTGTTCTTCTTCTTCTTCTTCTTTTTTGTTCTCCTTACTTTTCTTGTTCGTCTTGTTCATGTTGTTGTTGTTCCCCTTCTTTTACTTTTTTCTTCGTTTTTCTTTTTCCTCTGGTTCTTCTCCTTCTTCTTATTCTTCTTCATCTTCAGCTTGTTCTTGTTCTTTTTCTTGTTCTTTTTCTTCTTGCTCTTGTTCTTCCTTTTGTTCTTATTCTTGTCCATCTTGTTTTTCTTGTTGTTCTTCTTCTTGTTCTCGTAATTTTTCTTGTTCATTTTGTTGTTGTTGTTATTGTTGTTCTTCTTCTGGTTCTTGTCCTTGTTGTAGTTCTTCTTGTTCTGGTTCTTGTTCATATTCTATTCCTTTCTGTTCGTTCTGTTCTTATTCTCTTCTTTTTTCTTATCCTTTCTTCTTCTTCATCATCTTTTACCTGTTCTTGTTCTTGTTCTTGTTCTTGTTCTTGTTCTTGTTCTTGTTCTTCTTCTTCTTCTTCTTCTTCTTCTTCTTATTTGTTACATTTCATAGGACGGTCTTTCGGTGCATCAAATCTTACATTGCCGAAACTTCCTTTTCGTCATTCTTCAAAAGCAGAGTTTCCAAAACTTCATTCCAAATTTCTAAATGGATCTTCTCTAGTACGGAAAGTTTTAACTGGTAATAGAAAGAAAATAATCTCAGGAACCAAATAGCCATTTTAGTTAACACCAGAACGTCCTGCAATTATAGATCACTGTATCTACTACCATCACCTCTACCACGAGAAATGGTGTATTTAGAATTACCAAGAGTTATTGCAAGAGAGTTTTAGAAAATGCAAAGAGCAAGTATGCACAGTCAGTCCTAGCCAAGGTTGAAGACAAAAGACATGGTTCCTATGAGTTCTGGAAATTCTCATAAAAATTCTCAATAGAAGCAAAGCGTTGAGTGCTTACTAAAACTCAACTTCACAAAAGCCCCAATTGGAACTTATATAAAAGAACCATCGTTAAAGATGATGGAAAAAAATGACTCCTCCTACTATGCTCTGTCTTAACAAGAGTCAAAACAAAAAGTGGAATATTCCTGACATCTCTGTCCTGGAGTTGCCAGTCTTGGTAGTATTCTGCGGAGTCTTCACGGCCTTGTGAGTGATGAATTATTTTCCACTCTGCAACCCCTTTTCCCAAAACAGAAAACACGCTTATCTCTACTCAGTAGATATTTCTATGGCAAATGTTCTGGCGAGCTACATTCTACCAGTTCTGATCTTCACAGCAAAAACTCGCCATGCCATGTACTCCGGGACGAACAATCCCCCAATTCCCTTTGTATTCCAATAGTAAGGAGGAAGTTCCACTCGGATAGCTTCTTCTTAAGGACCACTACTTTGCGGAATAGGTTGTATATCTTTATGATCACTACAATCTTAACTTCTTCAAATCTAGATTTAACAATATTTTTCTTACATAGCTTCTTAAACTGCACATCATACCCCCTCCTCTTACACTCATATAAAATTCATTAACTATCTACCTTGACTGGCTTTTGTGCATTGTATTGGATGAATATTAGTAAAAAAATATATTTCTTATTTGCCCCCTTTCCTCTTTTCCTTTCCTCCATTTCTTCTTCTTTGTCTTGTCCTTCTCTTCTTTTTCTTCTTCTTCTCCACCATTTCTTTTTCCTCTTTTTTCTTTTTCCTCTTTTTTGTTTCTTTTTCCAAGTCCTCCTCCTTTGCTTTTTCTTCTGTGTTATCCTCAACCCTCCTCTCCTTGCTCTTCTTCTTGTCTACTCTTTTCTTTTTTCTTTTTTACCCGCTTCTACCTCCTGCACTTTGTAGGGTTTACAAACACGCTGCTTTCTCATACTTCCATATTTGATCTAGGCGGGTTCACTTATGACCGGGCCGAGTAATCGAACAGTTGGCTATCATCCGATTCACTTTCACAACAAAAGTGCTTTGGGTCGAACACCGTTCTCTGGAGATCAGGGAATTAATGAATCCATTTTCAATATCTTTGTATTTCTAAACGAACATAAAACTCATTTAGATAAGAGATTATCGCTTTGTATTTTATCAATCTTATTTTCACTTCTGTTAACCGAGCGAAAGACATGAACGTGAAAGACGACGCGAAGTTATCAAATATTAAGAATATCTCTACTACTACCACTACTACCATCACTACTACTTCTAATACTACTACTACTCCAATAATAATAATGCAAGAGAATATTTTTAATTTGAAATGTGAAGGTAAATATTGCATCCATAATTACTTTAGTAAATAGACTTGTAAAAAAAAGATTTTTCAATGCCATACACAGGCGATCATGGCTCTCTTCGGATTACCTTTCCTTTTATTATCTCTAGATTGCAATAAATTCTCCTTATTGCTTTCACTACGGCTTTGATTATAGAGTAGTCCTTCCTCTAGACTCTATACAAGGTTTCTATTTAATCCATAATCAGAGGCGGGAGGAGAAGAGACGGATTCAAGTATTTATTTCTTAAGGAATTTAGTGCAAAGATGAATGCATCAGCTTTAGTGTGAAAGTGAATGCAACAGTAGAGACTTGGCTTGGTCAAACAGTATAACTGAGTAGAATAAGGCAGTGGGTAATGCTCTTCAGTAAATGACAACAGCGATATAAAAAGATCCATTTCTGCACAGCCTCAACCCGCGAAATGAAAAACATCTGTAAAATGCAGAGGTTGGGATTATGTGTCTGAAAAATAGTGTTTTTTTTTTTATTATTTTAAAAGAAAAGAAAAAAGCAAACTTACTCTATCTAACATTATTATTGTGTCCCATGTATCGGTTGTACTTTCCGGGAAAATAAACGGTCGACATAGCTTTCGGAAAGTCCCTATTATAATATCATATTTAAATAATAATTCATATCTTTAGGTTTTCAGAGATATTTGCAATTCAACATAAAATGCTAAGGTACCCAATGAGGTTCGACATCACTAGCATTGTCAGCAGTATTTATGGTGTTTATATTATTGTTGGTTGATTCGCATTAACTTCCTGCGTTTTGCTGTTTCTTTTATTACAACGCTTCGGTAGGTGCAACCATCTTTTGGAATGTCAGACATTACGGCACACACAATTCTTGAGTATATTCTTTCATCCAGTGGAAGTTTTCTTTGGATGAATTGTCTACGTAGAGGGTGTTCATTATAAGTGAACTGAGCATGACAAAGAACAACATTGGAAGATAAGGCGGTTGAAGGAATCAGCGTATACATTATACCCAATCAGCATTCCAATCATAGATGTTAGTAGCATATAGTATTGATAAAAACGAAAGAAAAGAAAAGCGATGTATAAGAGGTTCCAAAAGCATGATCCTAGAATGGAAGTGCGTTTAAAATTCAATGAGTTCATTGAAAAACCAGGGAAGAAGACAGTCCGAAATTCGAAGCGGTTACCACCAATCGTATTGTTTGGTTTGGTTTGGTTTATTTGTTTCACGGCGTATCATCCTTATTGGGTTATTTAATGCCAACAAGTTTTTATTGCGGGTATTTTTTTCAAAAATGTATTGCTAGTATTAAAACATATTTTTACACTTTCATGGTGTTTTAATTCCAGTTTGGGGGTTAACTATTTGCCCATATCTGGGACCCTAACTGGTGTTACCACCCTGGATCAGGGTGAACCTGGGGACACCAGCAATTTAGAGGTGCTTCCACACTCCTCGGAACCTCCTGATCAGAGCACTTTTAGCAGTGAGGGGACTTTCCTCCTCTGCAGAGGTGCAGTCGGCATATTCTGAAGCTCAGTGGTTAAAAGCGCTGGTTGAATAATCCAAAGAGTGACTTCACCCAAATAGTCGTGAATTCAATGCCTGACCACAGCAGAGGGAGCAACAACTTGGAGAGTTGAGTTATTGAAGGACAACAGTAGGATGTAAATAGTATGAATAGAGCGAAAGACAGGATGCATAAAATCCAGGGATGGGACACTGATATGCATCGACAAAATCTACGTATAGTAATAAGCTAAATGCAGAGAATTATAATTATAAGTAAAATGATGGACTAAAATAAGTAACCAAGTAATCGTCTTAAGTTCTCTAAATATCGGTACCTTTTTTTATATGCATCGACAGAAATTATGTGCGGTAATAAAATAAATGCAGAGATTGATATGAGGTTACAAAGTACATCAATCATGCGTGACTTTAAAAAAAATGCAGCTGCACTTTAGTCATTAATTTTGACGTCTTTTTTTTTTTTTTGCCAATAATAATTGTTAAAAATATATGTATTCTTTTTTCAATGTGTATTATTAAGCATCAAAATGTTAGTGTTCCACGCAAAACATTTATCCTGCAGTGAGAAGTTTGGGAAACCCTGATGAAAAATATTCTGGACCAATAAACTCTTTGAACCCCTACATCACGCATTTTATGTATTATGTTTATTTAAGGATCTAAGCTACAGCTTTCTATTTCTGTGCGCTTTTATAGAAAGAATAAGTAATACAGATAAAGCAGGTCTGCTTAGAAGAATAAGAGAGCTGACAAGACAACAGACAATCTCATCAATAGGATGCATATAATCTGAGGACGAGACACTAATATTAGAGAAAGAAAGAATATTCAGAGATGGAACCAATATTTTGTAGAACTATTCCACAACAAAAGAATACAGTCGGCAATATAGATAAATATTAAAAAGTGAACGTAAACAAAGCAGCATAACCAGATTGAATTGTAATAAACATACTGGCAACCTTAGAGTATTTCGCCGTTGACAGGAGCACAGACATAAATGAAATATGCGACAGTGATCATATGCTGGAAGACCTAAGTGGATCCATTTCATTGCAGTACCTAAGAAGCCAGGTGCAAACTCCATCGGACAATCAACCTAATGAGCGATATAATGAAACTTATCATTTGAATTATCATGAATAGAACGCTCAGCAGAATTAAGCAGGAAATAGGACTTGAACAGAGCAGATTCGTTAGGGAATGTGATATTTATGCTCAGAATGATATCAGAAAGACCAATACAGATACAAAAGACGATGTACCTATGTTTTATAGATTATGCAAAAAGCGTTTGATAAAGTGCGCCACAAACAACTGTTGGGACTGCGAGGTGACATATTTGAGAAGGATATTAGAATAATCCAGAACCTATACTGGGAGGAGAGCGCCTGCATACGGATAGAAAAGGAATTCAGTAAATATACAAAAATAGAAAGGTGTGTAAGACATGGTTGCTTAAATTTAGTCTTTTTGTTTGCTAAGAGTTACAAAGAACAGACAACAGTGGACTAGAACACGTTACGCCCATCAACCACTCGACACTCGCGGGTCCGAACGGTCAGGCCTGGCAGATTTCCAATCGGGGCTAAGTGACAGCAATCCACTCTGCACCCACGTTGTGAATTTTCTGACCTGAAGAGTGGTTTTGTCGATCCTGGACCGACTGGGTCTATTGGGAGCGCTGAGGGCGGGACAAAGGTATATTAAAAAAAAACAACAAAAAACCTAGCTGCACACACATTTGCGGGTAGCCTTTTCGCCAGGACGCGTTAACTTCTCCAACAATGGTCAGCTACTCGTCCGGAACTATTGGTCGCCAGGATATCTGGCCCTTCCTTGTTTACGCCCCCCACCAAATAACAGGAGATAAAATTTTCGGTGACCTCTTAAAAAAAAGAAATAATAATAATAATTTTTCCAACCTTTCCCTTAAGGTATTTACTTTATCAATATTTCCAGTTAGTTTGTTAATTTCATCAAGTTACACATGGCCTCACTTTTATTACCACTCGAACCATCCTTAATTGTTATTATTTTTATCCTCGCTTCTTAATCAACTCATTACGCTTCGTTAAATAACATTTATTTTAATTTCGCCGACTCTCTCTCTCTCTCTCTCTCTCTCTCTCTCTCTTTCCGTCATATAGAAGCATCTGTATTCCATCGGTGATAAATAAGTTCCACTCGAACAGCTTCTTCCCGCGAACCATTGATCTGGGGAACAGACTCCCAAGAGGATGTTTCCTTGATCACTGCAATCTTAACCTGTTCAAGTCTAGAGTTAACGTTAACCTATCCGCATAAACCACTCCTTAATGTAACCCTCTACCACAAGTGGCCCCAGGGCATTGTATAGGATGAACCTTACCGTAAAAAAAAGTCACACAAAACCGTGACGATATTGCAGAAAGGGGATCATTAGTGCCAGTATCGTCGTTGCTACGAAGGATCTCTGTGTCCGATATTGACTCCTGTGATGACATTTCGTTCCTATGACGAGCCTTCAAAGCGTTTAATAGAGTTTGGCATGCCGGCCTTCTTCGCAAGCTCCAGGGTTATGGTATCACAGGTCGATTGTGTGACCTAATACAATCATTCCTGTCAAACCGTGAATTGAAGGTCGTTCTCAATGGATTCATCTCCATCTCCTATCCCACTAACGCAGGTGTTCCTCAAGGCTCCATCCTAGGCCCTACTCTGTTCCTCATATTCATAAACGACCTTCCTGACGCCATAGATTCCCAAGTTCCCATCCCGTTCCCACCCCTTCACCGTTGAAACTGTTAGATGTAGACGTCTCTTCTACTCCAATAGATTCATGTCTCGCACATCTCGCCTGTGGAACTCCCTTCCTTATTTCTGTTTCCCTGACAAATACAAGCTCCAACTATTTAAGTGTAACGTCAATTAACATCTCCAGCTGCCTTGATCTATCCACTTCCCTTCTTCACATCCTTTCACCTTTCATTCCTATCTGCTCTCGCTCCAAATCTTCTGTAACCCCCTTGCCTTGATCGATCCACTATCTTTCACCACATCCTCTCCTTTACCACTCCTATCTGCTCTTCCTCCAAACCTTCTGTAACCCCTTGCGTGCTAGTGGCTTCCAGCCTTGCTTGGGGTGATAAGCTTAAAAATAAAAGTGTTTATGCTTCGTTAACTTCGATTTCTCGGTCAGTGACCACTCTTTAATTGAATAAATTGACATAATTTTCTGCTGACAGATAGAGTTGCGTTGTTCAAGCCCAGTAATTAACTGGACACAAGTTTTCACCACATCGTCTATGGAGGTATTTTCACCAATGTTCACAATGTAGTCGTCATTACTAATGTCATCGGTCTTTTCTGTATTTTTGTTTAATCAATTCACTTCAAGCAAGGCGATAATTCCACTGAGAATCAAAGGAGCTACTGGAATTGAAAGCGAAGGAAAGACATTAGAAGGAGCCAGAAATCCAATTCTAAACAGGAAACTAGGGATAAACCTCTACTCCTGTTCAAAATAAGTGTGACTTGGGCGATAGGCAAAGCTATAACACTATGTTAACAATTTTCCCATCACTCAAGGAATGCACAACAAGTTATCATTGTCAATATTCAGTACTTTTTCGATATCACTCTAATCTTTTTAAATTTTCCTCCAAAACATTTTAGCGTAACTACGAGTGATGCAATCACCACCCCCTCCGTTAGTAATACAGAATCTTTCAAAATATTCATCTGTTAAGGTTGTAGGCCAGAGTTTATGCCAAGTATTTGTCACTATTGATTTCTCAACCTCTTTCCAAACACCTGAAATTGCATACATGTCATCCTTATCATTAAACACTTTTAGGATTTTTTCAGAATATCTTTTATCCTTTGTTGATTGCAGCAATAATTTCATGTGTCAGTATACAAAAGGCAATCATCTCACTTTTGTAGAGATGAATTCATTTAGGTCACGTGACGGCTGTTAAGAGACATCATTCCATACATAAGTGGCAGTCAATTTCATCGTTTTACAGGATCCAAACCGAGTGGCTGCTTTTTAAGCTCGAGTCAGAGAGTCCGGGCTGAGACTAAATCTGCCTCCTCCCAAGCAAATGCCCAAGCTTACAAGTCCATGGGGCCATTTCCCTTTGGGAATATATCTTCTCCAGGTATAGAAAGAAATGATCACCGCCTAGCAGTCCTGAATTTGGGAAACCCCAAGACTCGCCGTTTCTTGTTCGCGGAATATCTTCTCACTTGAGACATATTAGATAAATCCGGACTGCTTGAAACTGGAGTCATAAACATAGTTTCTCCAGAATGATAGAGGAATCTCCATATTATATGTAAAATCCTATCTTTTCGTTCTCATTTCACTCTGCTTGTGTTATATTTTTCTCTGTGTGGGACGCGTATAAATATGTAGACATAATTGTGTTTACGACGTAGCATAATGAAAATCTCTCTGAGAACAAGGCAGGTTTATAATTCCTTTTCCATTATGACCGAAATATTAGTTAGACTATAAAAATCAAAAAGAAAATCGGACGAAAAAATAGCTATAACTGTTATATACCGATAAAAAAAATGAATAAAAAAAATAAAAATAATATACTGCGTTACTTAAAAATCGAAAACTAAAAAGAGAAAATATACAAATTACTAAAAACAAGTAAAATAAATTGATCTAAATACATCCAAATATATAAATAAACTAACAACCGATACCGATAAACTAGCCGTTAGAAAAAACAAATAAAGATAATCAATCCAAATACATAAATTAAAAACTGTTCCTGCCAAAATAATAGTTAAAACAAACTACAACAATCAACCCCAAAATTGAACAAATAGCTCTAATTATCTTCCCAAACAAAAACAAAACTATTAAATAAACTATATAAACAAATTTTTACTACGTTAATAAAAACACCGATCAAATAAAAATAAAAAAAATAAATAAATACATGAGATAAATAAAAAATAAAATTAAATAAAAACAAGCAAACTAATTTAACCCAAATAATTGAATAAACAAATAAACGACTTCCGCTAAAATAACCGCCAAAATAGACTACCCACAATGCACCACTAACCCGTATATATAAATAGCCGAGAAAAATAACAGAACTGGTGGCCTGACGATTGCATCTAGCATGAAACAGTCTGTCGCCTCTAAGTGTTGACTTCTATGTTCACTTTTATATTTAATTCCCTTCCGTCCGTGAAATACGGTGTTATTATATCGTGGATATAATGATGCCCATAATGGGGGGAGTAAATGGGAAAATAAACCTTTCTTCCGCGGGTCTCTTCCATATATTGGTGGCCACGACAAGATAGTATTCACTCGACATGTGATATTATGAGCCATTAACTGTTGATCCTGTTAGATTATTATTTACCTCCATTACATAAAATTCTCGTTGTAATTTGTCCACATTGAATGTGCCCGAGTGGTTAGAACGTTCGCTTTCTGACCATGAGAACACCACTATGGTCGATTGCTCAGGAAGGTGACTTGATGTTATTGGTCCGGAGGAGGCGATCTCACCATGCGGCACATTTGGAAAGTGCCTGAAAAACCATGCCAAGCGTTGTGAGTGAAAAAGAGTAGACGGCAAGGAGACTTTCGGACCGTCGATGGCTGTGCTAGCACGAAGTCATAAGTCATCGTGACCGAGGGTTTGAGCGTTCACTTCTTTCTCTTCCAGAAACTGTAACTAAGCTCTCTTCCGCATAGTTGCAGTATAAAAAAAACAGGTGGGCTCTGTGGGCGTTGAACAAACACAAAATGCAAGCGTCTGCAACAGAGATTAGCTTGCCGCTCCAGTAGAAGGGCTTCCTCGAATACGAGTGGCCAACCATTAACGATTAAAATGTATCGTAAAATACCTGAGTCACGAGGCTGTAATAAGGATGTCAAATTTTAAGGAAAGTAAGTGACGAAAATATTATTTTTTACAAGCAGTTCAGCACGAGGATGTGATAAAAAAAAACAAATAAATGAATAAACAAATAAACAACTTCCGGTAAAATAACCGCCAAAATAGACTACTCACAATGCACCACTGACCCGTATATGTAAATAGCCAAGAAAAATTACAGCACTCCCAGTAACAATAAAATCTTACAATTTTCGTACTTCCTAGCAATGCCGGTACGAAGTTGTTAATGTAAGATTCAGAAAATAATTCTAGAATAACCCATGCTTTCTTGTTTGCATAGTAATGAACAGGTAAGTTGCGTACATCTTTGAGACAATTTGAATGTTTGTTTTTTCCCCCTATAACTCCTTGTGTTTCTCCTTGTGTTTGCCTGCTGCATAAGCACACCCACGAATAGTGAACATCTTAGCATCCTTAGAGTTTTCTCATAAGTCATTGTTAAAGTTTTTTTCTAGAGACATATTGCCAGTACGAAACTCTTTCATTCACATTGTAAACTTGCTTGAGTCTAAGCTTTTCAGTCGACATTAACTTGGCAAATTCTTCTAAGTAATGTTCCGCTGCATCGTGATCAGCTGAATCTTTCCTGCGACCAATCTTCCGTGTACTGACACACACTTTAAATGTTTAGTTCATTGTGATATATTCTTGCTCGTATCATGGCCAAATTCAAATGTATGTAGTCATTCAAATGTATGTAGTTATTTCTCCGATGTCGTAGCCACCTTGTAAAGATTTTCATTTTTTTGCCTTATGCATGTTTTCCTGATTTTCATTTACTTTATTTTGTTTTTTGTCACCACTGTCACAGTAGAATTTCAGTAACTGTCTTCCCGCATCTTTAAATCATAATCAGTTGTAGTTACGACACCGTATTCTTCGGTCAGACGTCTAGAGTAACTTAACTTTATGACGCATTGATAATGAAAGATGCGTCATATTTTTTACTCTCCTGTGACATCCTCACGGGAGAATTAAAAACAAAATCGCAAAATTGGAGGCAAAAATAAATGCTAGCCTGGAGATGTTTACCGCATTTGCCTTGACCGGCAACTGATGGTGATGGTACAGAAGGTCCTGTAGGGTCAACCGTCCAGCTGAAGCTTGTATAACTCTACACCGAGCTCCGAGCTCATCTTCCGTTAGTCGCACTCCATAGTAAAAAAATTGTTTTTAAAAACTTTTGGAGCTTTTGGAGTTCGGATTAGAGATGGTGGACTTGTATATACAAGTGGGTACTGATAAGTTAGCTCCCGTCTGATCATGATGTTTTTTTTTTATTTCGTTGTCAAGGGGTCACTACTGTGATGAAAGTATGAATGTTCATTATATGTGATATTTTTGGAGTGGTGTAAGGTTGCGTTGGGGGATTTTTGTCTGGCTATAATGGCCTTTTTTCCCAGGCTCTTTTGTTTTTTTACTGTTTGTTAAAACGAGCTGATTGGTGTTCTAGTTAAAGTCTTTTTGGGGTTTTTTTATTTGTTTCTGTTTCGTTGATGGTTTCTTAAAATGGTGCTTTAAAAATCACCCAAGCCAACCTTACACGACTCCAAATATTTGACATATAATAAACATTCATACTTTCATCACATTAGTGACCCCCTGATAATGAAAGAAAAAAAAACAGATTACACCTCCATTTCCAACCTATAAATGAGTAAAACATTTCTTCAGTTACTTATTCCAAACTTCGCTGGAGAATGAAAATGTACTCTAAATTTTAATTTTTATATCGAAATTAAACTTTACGGTTTGAGTCAAGTTTAGAAACATAGTAATTTCTGTGTCACGATGGAATCATATTTTTTAAAAAATAATTATAATTATAATTTAAGCTCTACTTCTGTATCGAGTACTGTTTTGTAAAAATAAAAACATGAATACTAAAGAACTTTAGATCATTAATCTTACTGTTGTTTCCTAATAACACACCTATTATACACACGCACTCATATATATATATATATATATATACACACACACACATATATATATATATATATATATACACACACACACATATATATATATATATATATATATATATATACACACACACACATATATATATATATATATATATATATACACACACACACACACACATATATATATATATATATATATATATATATATATATATATATATATATATATATATGCACACAGTTTCGCTGTTTCATAGCTCATCAGTGTAGCTAGACATGCGTTTACCTCAAGCCGGGATCGAAACCCGACTGATTTGGCACGGCAGTGATTAAACCGAATTTAGACGTATTTATTTTTTATTTTTATTTTTTAGATAAAAGTTTCTGAAGAACTCGATTCGCCTTAACGAAGTGTCTTGCATTAGCAGGAATAGTCACGGTTTACAAATTCACTTTTCTCCCCGAGAAGCTCAACCGAAATAATCTTTTTAGGAGTATGTATATATTGTCATCCACAGACAGACTGTTTCGCATCTCATCAGTGTGGCTAGATATCCGATTGCCTAAAGCCGGGATCGAAACATGACTGATTTGGCATCAGTCGGAGACACTACCGCTAAGCTGCATATACAGATGGTGTAAAAATCCACAGTTCGTAGCATTTACTCATTAAAAAAGTGCTCAATAAGAAGTAGAGTAAAATATTATTATAATACTTTTATTATAATAAATTACAATAAAAACATTTTACATCGCTACACAAAAACTTTCATGTTTCAGTACTAAGACTTTACTTCCTCAAGTTATCTACCATCGCCTGAGGAAGTACAATCTTAGTAGTGAAACATAAAAGTTTTTGTGTAGCGAAAATGCTTTTGCAATTTATTATATATATATATATATATATATATATATATATATATATATATATATATATATATATATATATATATATAACTTCAACTGAATATTTGTATTTGAAATAGACGCTACATTTTAATTTCTATTTTAAACACGGTGTATGGCAGCTATCGGCCGGAGTGTTCGAGAAATCTTAATAAAAAAATGTGTCTTGAGGCAGAAAATGAATCTACGTTCCTCTTTTTTAACCAAGAAAAGGAATAAGGCCACTAAGACGAAAGGGTTGCTGAATGTTAGAGAATATGAGAAAAAACCTATTAAGAGAAGAATAGAAGAACAAGAATCAAGGAGACACTAGATAACGATGGACATTGTATTTAAATTTTTGAAGTGAGAAGTTCGAAAGAAGAAAGTGTTAGAATAGAATTAACAATGGGAAGTGGAAGGAAAAAGAGAAGGGAGGAGGACAAGAAGGAAATATGTTTTTATTTTTTATTTTGGCATGCCCCCTCATCTTCAGTGAACTTTCCGGTAGCTATACCAGGTTACAGGGAGTTGGATAATGCAATTTGCCTCAGCACCTTGCGCTTGAAACCCGTGTAAATATTTTATTCTTTTTATGGTATATATATCTATATCTATATATTATCTATCTATCTATCTATCTATATATATATATATATATATATATATATATATATATATATATATATATATATATATACATGCATATATATATGCATATATATATATATATCTACATATATATATATATACATATATATATATATATTTACATATATATATATATATATATATATATATATATATATATTTACATATATATATATATATCATATCATATCATATCATATCATATCGCACATTGAGTGCTTGTGTTAATAAAATAATGCTCGATGTAATATAATAGAGCTATAAATAAAGTCCCTGACATGCAAGGGGGTACTGCGTACTAGACAATTTGACAAGAAAAGTACTATTAAGGAGAGCTGGTGATAAAAGAACAATGATTACATTTTTGAAGATCAAAGTTGATTGGGAAACAAGAAGCCGAAAGAGTGCGGCGGAAGAAACTGTTAGCATAAAACCCACGGTTATATTTAGCCATTCCAACTGTAAAACGATGAGACCTTTCCGCCAATCTAGTACAGTGCTCAAATTCATAAAGTCTAGGTACCAAAGAACAATTTACATGAACATATTTATGGAAAAAGCGCACAGAAACTACATTACGGCGGTGGGAAAATGACTGAAGGCGAGACACCCGGTCAGGAGCAATAACATTGCAGATTTTTGGGGACTTTATCAAGGATCTCTAAATATATAGCAAGTGCACCAGGCAACATGTGGCAGCATGAATGAATGGCAGACATATGAATATGTAACATCAATTCTGGAGAGACAAATTGTCCAACACGACACAATGAACCAACTTTCCTAGCAGCAGACCTGGCAATGGATTCAATATAACCTTTCCCCTTCATGTTAGCGGAAAACGTTATCCCCTCACCTGGAGGTTACTATCAGCCATGCTAATAGAAAGCAGAAAGAAGGTCACTCAAATTATTGATAAACAGCAGTCTCGCTTTGTCCGTGATAACAGAAGATTTTAGATTATTTTTGAAAGCAGCTGCTCATTTGATCCGATCGAACTGATCAGACTTACTACCAAGACAGTAGTAAATAGTTGTATCATCATCAGAGATTCGAAGATGGGAACTGATGACATCAGGAAATTCATTAATGAAAACTAGGAACAGCTTAGGTCCAAAGATAGACTCCTGGGGGACACATGCATTAGTACCAAAAGGATCTAGAAAAGTGGCCGTTCAGAAGAACTTTCATTTCGCGATTTGATAAGAAAGACTGAATCAGTTTAAAAATTCGTCTAGAAATACCATAACCTTTCAACTTGTGAAGAAGACCAGTATGCCAAACAATGTCGATCTTTTTTGAGATGTCCGAAACAACATTCTTATCTAAAGTTTGATACTCTTTCAGCAATAATCTTTAATACATCAGCAATTAAATGGCAGGGAATGGAAGCTATGTTGTTTAACTGAAAGAAGACACTGCGATGTGAGATACTTGACGAATTCAGATTTTCTAATTTGTCAAAACGAGGTTTTAGTAATTTGTCAAAACGAGGCAGAAGGCCTATAATTAGAAGGATCAGATGGTTTATCTGAGTTCTTAAAGACAGGATCTACTAAAGAGGATTTCCTACAGGAAGGTCAGAAAGCAAGAAGTAGCCAAGCATTAATTGTATAGTTTAGAGAGAAAGAGAGGAACCGCCGTTTAATCTGCTGTGCTGGGAGAGCGCATTTTCTTTTATAAGATGTCTCGAATACGCAGTGTATAGGCGTAATGCACACTGTTTAATGCAAAAGTGTAAATTGTTTTTAAGTGTGTGCATGTGTGTGCCGTGAAGACGACGGCAAAACACGGGAAGCAACAGTCTATTCATGGGAGGATTCCGAGGTCATTCTGTATGGGGAAGCGGCCACCGGTAGGAGGGCACTAGGGTAACCTCATCTTCGCTTCAAGGACGACTGCAAAAGTGTCATGAAGACGATGAACATGGATATCGAGAGGTGGGAAGACGTCGCTCATACTGGAGATGCGATTTAGACCGAGGGATCGAGCGAAGGCAGAAGAAACGGAGGCCGCCGGCTTGTCATCGGGGTAGTGTATCTTCAAATGCATTCGTTGCAATCGAGACTGTCAATCCTGTGTGGGCCTGTACAGCCATAGCAGATGCTGTACCGCCATCAACAGCTGAGGTATAACATTCCAAGTGCCGAACCGACGAATGCCACATACATATGCGTGAAATGCGCGTGTATGTCAGTGCGTCTCTCTCTCTCTCTCTCTCTCTCTCTCACTATATATATATATATATATATATATATATATATATATATATATATATATATATATATATGTATATTTACTCAAATCAATTATGGGACAAGATTGACGTCGAAACCTAGCCGACTTAGAAAGTGCTCAATATCTCACCACCTATCGAATATTCAGTCTGAAGATCCGATTGTTGAAACTGCACTATATATATATATATATATATATATATATATATATATGTATAGCATAATGAGAAGCCACGTATACTTTCTTGATATGTATATAATATAGATAAAACAACCGAAAAGTTGCAAATTAAAAGAAAAAAAAATTGGGTGTATTTATTTATATGTTTTTATATATTTGATATTTCAGATCGCCTCGATCCTTCCTCAGAAATTGATTAAATAACTATGTTCGGAAGTTTGTTTACAAGTAGCGTCCGTCGCTATATATATATATATATATATATATATATATATATATATATATATATATATATATATATATATACACTCGTGTGTGTAGTTGATCCTATGTAATTATATATTGCGTAATTATATATGCATCGACATGTATATATATATATATATATATATATATATATATATATATATATATATATATATGTATATATATATGTTTGCAGATACAAATGAAGAGACTAAGCCATGAACTGGGTAAAATATATTGACCGATTTTATCACATTTCAACACTTGCTGTATCAATGTTAAAATTTTGTATTTCACACCCAGTGATCGCCGCATTTACCAATAAATCGTAATAATCAGCCAAATTTGACTTGCTAACAATTAACCCATTAGATAGATAGATAGATAGATATGAACAGAATGAGATAGATAATATAACATGAGATAGATATGAATAGAATGAAATAGATAGATAGATAGATAGATAGATAGATAGATAGATAGATAGATATTTTTAATGTTGGTGTAATGAAAAATCAGTAATTAATTATAATTAGTGGGTTTATTCTGACACTGAATTCAGTCAATCATTTTATCGGATTTGAAAGATAAAAAAACAAAACAAATGCAAACAAATCCCGATAAGAATTTAATTTTAACCACGATTAACGATTGATTTTGTAAGAAACTTGACTTTATTTGAATGACGTCTGACGCAAAAGAGCAAAGTATTAAGAACACTAAAGGCCTTCAAAGGAAATCAGTTGATCTTGTCACTTTTTACGAGTCACTTTTTACTCGGCTGCCTCTTCATAGGAAAAGGCCCTGTTAGTAAATAGTTACGTTCGAAAAGCGATCTGTCCACGACAAGCACGTATTTAGTTTTAATAAGGATAACATCGGGAAATTCTTGATTGCATTTCAGATAAAATACTTGATGTAATTAAAACAGATTTAATTAACAATGCGTTATTTCCCGATTAGCAATCATGAAATGAATGGGCGAAATCTCGAATTGTCGATTTGTAGTAATGTTCACAATTTAATAATTACAATAACTAAACATTTCAGATGCAAGTCAAGAAAACACACACGCAGAGACATACACACACATATATATTTATTAATATATACATATATATATATATATATATATATATATATATATATATATATATATATATATAAACAAGGGGAAACAAATATTCGTACACATTCAAGTTTTTAATTTATTGTATTTTCAACTAATGAATAAACATACTTTTCATATACTTAACTGTACACATATGCATAACTAAATATGCATAGAAAACAGAAAAAAATTGATTTAATAGAAATAAATCCCATTTATCCATTTTAATAGATGAAAAAAGTATTCGTACAATACAAAAAGAATACATAACTTTCGATTTATACTTTGTAGAATAGCCATTATTCACTTCTACAGTAACCAAACTGTTCTTGTAATTCTCAATTAATGATTTGCAAATTTCAGTTGGTATTTTGTTCCATTCTTCTTCGCATATGTTCTTCACATCCAGGGTGTTTGTTGGAGCTCTCGATTGGATTTGAATTTTCAAATAACGTCACAGATTCTCGATTAGGTTTAAATCTGAGGACTGACTTGGCATTTCAGGATATTTACATTATTTTTAGCAAGCCGTTTCTTCGTAGATTTTGCAATGTGCTTATGATCATTATCTTGTTGGAAGATCCAATCAAGAGGAAGTTCAAAATTTCCAACCGAAATTATTAAATTTGCTTCCAAAATATTTTGATATGCTGCTGCATTCATTCTACCATTTATTACTGATATGTTGCCAGTACCTTTTGCAAAAAACACCCGCAAACCATGATGTTGCCACCACCAAATTTCGCTATTGGAACTGTGTTCTTTTGTTTGAAGTCATCGCCATATTTCCTCCTTACATGATTTCTAGAAATACGTCCGAACGACTCAATTTTGGTTTCGTCTGTGCATGTGTTGACTGAAGCCTTTTGAATAAAATTGGTTGGATGAAACTTTTCGGTAACCATTAGCGTCTGTGCTAGCAGGAAGTCACAAGTGATCGTGACTGAATTTGCTCCTCACCTGTTGCCGTCATCTCATGTACAATCTCTCGGAAATTAGGAGAGAGCGCAAAAACCATTGGTTTACTCTGTGGATATTGTGGAAACACAAATGTGCCTGAACAGGCGTCTGTAAAGCAGGGATTAGCTAGCCAAACGAGTGGACTCAAAACCGATTAGCCATTATTATTATTACCCAAAGAGATGAGCGCGATTTAGAAAAGAAAAGAAAAGACGGTGTTTAAAAAAAGTCTTCTTCAAGTTATGTTTAAAAGTTGCATGCTAGTATAAAAATATTATAATATATATTTAAAAAACTACAAGTCTTTGTACAAACTTCGTTTGACTTGAGAAAAAAACGTTCAAATGGTGTGAATGGAATGCAATTGAAACGGGAGTAACATGATGGTGATGATCATGTTCTTAATCTTGAAATTTTCAGTCAGTTGATTAGTCAGTAAGAGCAATTAATCAAACTCTCGCGTCATTTTGTTCATTCTGCCGAGTTGAGACTTTAGTAATTTGGATATGCATTTATTTTCATGAGTTTTAAGGGCTGAAAGGGCAGTGGATTCTGGATATTATTATTATCATTATTATTATTATTATTATTATTATTATTATTATTATTATTATTATTTATTTCCTTTGATATCTGCCGTTTACACATTTCTTTCCGGGTCCCGCCCAGGGACCCAAGGTTGGAAATGGTATCATGACACTTTCCACTGCAAAAAAAAAAAAAATTATTACATAGATAAATCCCTTCGTAAAGTGTGGGCTGTACTTGTCAGAATAATTTTTTGTATCTCTTTGAGGCATGGACTTCCAGGGATCCCTTCAATTAGTCTACTGGAATCTTTTCCAACCAATCCTAAGACTCCAACTACAACAGGGATTGTTGATGTTCCAATGTTCCACATTTTTGAGATTTCTATTTCAAGGTCCTTGTATTTTGACAGCTTTTCGAATATCTTCAAAGATGCATTGCAGTCTGCAGGGACTGCCATATCAATAAGGAGGCATTTTTTTGTTTGTGGTATTTAATAACAATGTCTGTGCGGTTTTATTATTATTATTATTATTATTGAATTCTGTTGTATACACATTGTCTTCCGGCTCCCAACCAGTGACCTAAGGTCCGAAATAGCATCATGACCTTTACACTGATCATTTTTGCAAATTTTACATAGATAAAGCTCTTCATAAGTTGTTAGCTGTACTTGTTAGTACAATTTTTCGTATTTCTTTGAATGGGCATGAAATCCAAATGAGTCTATCGGAAGCTTTTTCCAATCAATACGAGGGCTCCAAATATAACTCATGTGGCATATTTTGAGATCTCCATTTCATGATCCTTGTATTTTGATAGTTTTTGAAAGATATTCAAAGATGCATTCCAATCTGCAGGAAATGCCGTATCAATAAGAAAGCGCGTTCTGTTTTTGTGGTCTTTTATCACGATGTCTCCGCGACTAGATTTGATTCTTCTGCCTGTGTGTATTGTAATGTCTCTTAAAATTATTACAGGTCCTATCTCTCCAACCGAGTCTGGACGTTGTTTATACCAGTTTCTTGTAGTTTTCTTTTCGTAAAAGTTTCCGATTTTCCAAATGCAGATACTGGCCCACTTTGTTATGCCGAATTTTATATCCAGTGGTAGCTAATACTGTGCATAATAATACACGATGATCAATTGTTTCTGGATATTTATCACAGAATTTTCATCTCGGGTTAACAGTTTTTTTCGGTATTTGTGCTTAGTTATTTTTAGTTACCAAAAATTGGTCCTGTGCAGCAGGTTTCGATTTTTAACCCTGCACTTCGTAACCATTAATGGTTACAGGGTTTGTCTACCTCAGCTTGTTAGGTACGAGCAGAATATTGGCGATGAAGAGGCTTATCTTGTCTTCGATTCTACATTTGATACATTGGATTTGTTTTCTTTTTTAAAACTTTTTTGCCGCTAAAGCAGGTGTATTATGGTTTACTTCATCCACTTGAAGTTATCTTTTGAATTTGTTGACTTTATTATTCCTTGTTATTAGTATTTGAGCACATAGACAGCTAGAAAGACATTTTATTGCGATCGGCATAATTTCTGCATTTGGGCATGTTTTGTGGTTCTGAAGCCGAAATCAAATTCAATTTTTTAATGTTTTTGTAACTGAATCCAGTTGTTTATTTTTCAATTGAATTCAGTTTTGTTAAATGAAAAAAAAAACACTAATGGAATTGTTGATTGAAAGAAAAAAGAATTTTCATCCATCATTCTAAAATACATTTCAGGATTAGTTAAGTAGATTGAAAAATCAAAATTAAATTACAATTTGAAGTGTCACAAAAGTTAACTTCGATCTCTTCTGCTCAAAACTTTTAATGTTGCCTGCAAACACAGACAAAAAAATTGATTTCCAAATACCCTTGATCTGTACACTATCGGTAGCACTGTTTATAGTTAATTAAATAATCTCAGCTCTGCATTTATTAGGTTGAGTCATAATTTTCGTTTGTATTTATCAACTTTATTCTCCAACAAAATAAAGTATATTTTATTTAGTTGTGTAACAATTTTTTTACTTCCTTTTGTTTTAAGCATTAATATTTTTCGTCTTAAGCATTTGTCGGTCAATAAGCATTATTTCCTAATTGCTTCTGTATAGAAAGCAAAGGAAATGACTATTATTTCCTTCAACCTTTGCTTTTGGGACTTGAACATCGATATTTTGAAACTAACCTATTTTCCATTAATTTTCCAGGCAGATTCAACACTGAGTTGCCGAAGGAGTATTTTCTAGAAATTTCTGGAAGTTTTAAGAAGTTTCTAGAAGTTTCTAAAAGTTTAAAGAATTTATAGAAAGTTCTAGCAACATAGCAGTATAAATACAGGGAACGTTAGCTCAACAGTTCAGTTTGCTTCTTTATGTATTCTTGGGTGGAAACTTTTGTTTGTATTCTGGGGTGAAACGAATGGTGTTTCTAACGCTGCTAGCTGTGGCAAGAAGGGTGATCTGAAACACGCGAATGGATAGAATCTTGTGATACGAACGCTATTCTCATCAGGCTCTGATCGCATTCTTTCACCATCAGCTGGAGGTGAAGAACAGAACTAACAGAAAGTGTTTAGTGTCGACAGATTTCATCGAATTTTACATATGCAGACCACAATTTTTAGAAATTTCAAAAATCAAAAATGTAATTTTAAAAAATTTTTCTGGGTGAAACATATTTGTATTTTATACTTATATTTTTTATTTTGCTATTTTGCAGGAGGGTACAGATGGGAAAATAAAGCCATGAAATTCGCATCCCACAAATTTGGAACACTCAAGTGATTCCTTCTTTTGAATGGTGGACACTTCCAAACGTCGAGCAGAATGCACCTGCTATCATATATCCAGATATTCAGTCATCAAACCGCCCCGGTGCCACGCTGGCTGAGATCCCCGTACCCACTCCTGCAAAGAGAGAGCAACCATCTACATAGAATAGCAGTTCAGAAGAGGATGAAGGTCCAGGTCTAGATTACAGAGGCGTTGCTGAGGAGAGAAACCCATACTACTCCAAACAAAAAGACCTCAGCGACCTGATCAAAGATCTTGACGTTGAAACTCAAGCAATGGAATTTATCAGCTAAAAGTGTGCGATTCGCGGGTCAGAGAAATGGTCAGCAGTGTTTTTCGCTCTTTGTTAACCGTCAAGAATGGCTTTGCTTCTGCCATAATGTGATCAGTCTGTTCGAGGCAATTGAAATCGTATGTAATCCGAGTGAGTAGTGATTTTTGTACTAGCATTATAGATTTAAGTGTGTATTATATAATATTATTTACCAATTTAAATCTGACTGTCGATTGCCCTGTTGGCAGGGTTTTTAATACGCCTCAGTTTGGACCAACTTCTGGATGAATATATGCAAACTCGACCATCATCATCATTATCCGTCTCTACGGCCCTACGATCATACCATGACCGGATGTGGTCCGAGGGTGGCTTCGCAGTTGAGCACTTGAATAGATCCTTCTACATATTCGGATTGAAAGCCGTAGAGTTATTCATTGATGTATAGAGTCTTGGGCAAGTAGGCTCGGCGAAGCTTATCCTTCTCCAGATAATCGGAGTAGGAGGTGTCACCTTAACATTGTCCGTTAATTTTAGTCTATGAAGGCCTCCGCCGCACTATGCCGTGTCATCACCGGTCTGCCTCTATATGCTCGATGATGTTGACTTTATAAGACGTTTTCATCCGACCTTGGGATTGTCTTTAATCCTGCTGAGTATCTAGCTAACATTCTCACTAGAAAAAAAGCCTGATGGGGAAACGGGTTTAGTCACGGATGACCAAACCATGTGAGAGTTTGTTTAGATGCATATCAACATGTCATCAGTCATGTAATGCCGAAATTTAATTTTCTTGGGAGCATTAGCAATTTCTTTTACAAAAATGTATTGCTTACAATATATATATATATATATATATATATATATATATATATATATATATATATATATATATATATTAATATATGTTTCATTAAATAATATAGATAAGTGTTGTCTATATATTTTATATAAGTTTTTTTCATATAATCTGATAAGCTTAATGAAACATGTATTAATGAAAAATGCTGCCTAAATACACACAATATATATATATATATATATATATATATATATATATATATATATATATGTATATATATATATATATATATATATATATATATATATATATATATATATAATTAAATTTCGGTATTACATGACTCATATATATGTATGACTATATATATATATATATATATATATATATATATATATATACATATAAAACCATATATATATATATATATAGTCATACATATATATGAGTCATGTAATACCGAAATTTAATTTAATGATATATATATATATATATATATATATATATATATATATATATATATATATATATATGGGCAGCATATTTTCATTCAAGTGGGTATGGTTAAATAATTTAGGCGTATTATGTCTGTTTATTTTAGTTTTAAACCTTTCAAATCAGCGAATAAATGTTTTGGCGTCAGTAGAAAATTGATTAAGAAAAATTCCAAAAATGTTCTTTCAAATAATTTTATTTTCCCATGTACTTTTAATCTCATCTGAGACCATCTTCAGGGAGTTAAAATACCTGTGGATGTGCATACAGTAGCTCAAGGACACATGGCACAATGGATAAAGGCGTTTGTTAGATTCAGTCGCAGGACCCAAAGAGTGTAAGTTCGATACGTGGTTAAGGCGGTGGAGAACTTGACGAGGAGATAACTGATAACTGACATCCATTAGACATGGCACGTGGAACTAGAAAAGACTGCTTCAGTGAGCGAAATAAAGGGTTCAGTTCGACATTCCAACCACCTAAAGAAGGCCGTACAACAACCGAAACGTTGTAGTAAATATGGCAACAAAGATGAGGGCAATAGTCCGAATAATGTAAATAGTGTACATAATATCTCATCTCAGAAATATAGACAGATCGGTTTATTCGCTTTGCTTTCTTGCACAAGACAAAGCAAAGTAACAACCCGAATAGGGGGGGGGGTTGTGAGCCTAATTTTCCAAATATATAGAGCTCAGGTCAGTAGATGCCAGGAGAAAACTTTTTGACAGCAAGGGGGAAATGCAAATCAACATCAAGGAGCTGAAGGTTTTTGACATCAAGAAAACAACATCAAGAAGGCACCAGTTACTAGCCAGCTACAGAAAGACTAGAGAATTTTGAAATTCAAGGGAAAATTCTCCTGTGGCTGGACAACAAAGAACGAAAAAGAATTTAAAGAATTTTTCCAAAACACGAATAGCGTGATTTTAAAATGGATTTTTCAAAGTGTACTATATATCCCAGAGACGCTTGTGGGGCATGTAAAAGTACGTGTTTTCGTTTTTTCTCAAAGGTGGTTGCACATTTGTTTTTTACTGTCTTGAATTGATTTCTCTTTGTCTTTTTCAAAATACTTATCTTTTCAAAAACTGTAATTTTTCCATTTTTTGTTGGTAATCTTTTAATTAGAAATTGATATCCTGCCTTAATAGGCGTACAAAAGTAAACGTTTGTGCAAACTTTATATTTGTATATTTTCGTAATTGTGTAATAAATCTTAAAAAATCTTACGCAGTGGTTGGGTCTTTTTTGGGATTTTTGCCTGTTATGAATTGCTATTCTTATTAAGTAGATTTGGTAGGGAATAAAATTTTTATATTTTGCAAAAAATGGCGAATGTGATTTTTGTGTATTTTAAAAATTTTTATAAACATATTAATATGTAATTGAATTAAAATAACCTAATCTCAACGTTTATACAAATTGGTGCAATATATATGTAATTAAATCTTAAATTGTTTCCAATCCCATGTTTTATTTAGTAGAGACTAATACAGCTGCAGACTTGCCCGATTTACCAAAACATTTAATTCACATTATACTGACTTCTAGCCATCTTAGTACCATCAGACCATAAAGCGTCTTTAAGCTGTCACTTAGTGTGGTACCATAAGAGAATACCCAGATTTACAAAAGCAAATAATATAACATTCTTACTCAAATCTATCTTAATAGCACCAAATGACGAGTCGATGTGAGTCAGACATTTCGTGCGGCACAACGTAATATGTAGATGTTTAAGCAAAACAGCTATTATTTGAAATAGTTTCCACATCAGACGTCAAACAAGGCACAAACAAAAAGCAGGAACAAAGTTTATTTTTCATTCTTTTTTAATATCTTACTTGAAAAAAATATCCATTAAGATTTTTGTTGAGCATTATCTTACTGAAGATTTCCTTTTTATAATTTGTCGCTAGCGTTGTGGAATGGAATCCTTTTTGCTTTCGGTTTCCTATATCTTGATTCAATTATTTTCTTTCTCAAGCACTGTCTTCGTCGCACTCTCTTCTCTTCCCCTGCTCTCTTTCTCAGCAAATTTGGCTTAAGATTTCCATTGAAGACATAACAGAAGCATCTTTCATATGAGAAGAATAAAAAAAAGAGCATTATACAATATTTGTTTCCAAATTCAATACCAAAACATACGCAAACGTCACAAAGGCATCCTTTGTTTTTAAAAGTGATGTTTTTCCTAAACATTTATTAATTCGAATCAAACTAAATGAAAGATGACAATCATAGCAAGGAAATTAGTTTCGTTTTGGCTTTTTGGAATTGTGCTTTTTTCTATAGTTTATTTTCAAAATTGCGATTATATCATTTGCTGTAAAACTTTAAGACTCGTACTGATATATTGGTAATCAAATGGAAAATGCTATCTTAATTCTCCTAAACACAAACGAGAGCGAATAAATCTAGAACCGAAAAAAGATTAAGAAGTATTGCTATAACGCGTTTTGTAGCCCTTATAATATAAATAATGCTTCGGCAACTTGCCGTGACGCCTGTATTACTTAGTCTGAAGACTGCCTTGAAATGGCTTCTGCTATTTACCAAATCTTCCAACAAGGCAGGATATGGCATGATGCTGGTTTTTACGCGGGGCGATTCCGAGCCAGTAGGCTCGAGCAAATATTATTCCCCGTAGATCAAGCATAAATTTGGTCGGGTTTGTCTACCTTCCCAGACGAGACTCTGCCCGCAGGCATAACCTCGCCTGGGTTCTTCTCGGCCCAAAAGCAGAGTTCGACAAGCCTGTTGCGAGCCCGGTAACAAACTGCCTGACTCCAAACAGCTTCTGGTATTTACCCAAATCTCCTCACAAGGCGGGATGTGGCACAAGGACGGTTTTTATGTGGGGCTTTTCCGGGCGCGTAGGCTCGAGCAAATATTCCCTGTAATCCACGCACACAAGAGTCAAGGTTTGTCTACCTCCCTACCTGCCCGTAGACATAGCCTCGACTGGGTTCCTCTATGCCCAAAAGCAGAGAGTTCGACAATTCAGCAACGATCTTGGCAGCGAACTGACTAACTTGAATGCAGCACAAGGTCAGTTTTTATGTAGGGCGATACCGAGCCAGGATGCTCGGGCAAAATTCCCCGTAAACCCCGCATACAAGGGGTTGGGTTTGTCTACCTCCCCAGATGAGACTCTGCCCATAGGCATAGCCTTGACTGTGTTCCTCTCAGCCCGAAGGCAGAGAGTTCGACAAGACTCTCGCGAGCCTGGCAGAGAAGTGCCTGAATTCAAACGGCTCCTTCTAGTATTTACCAAACCTCCCCACAAGGCAGGATGTGTCCCCACGGCTGGTTTCCACGCGGGGCGATTCCAAGCCCGTAGGCTCGAGCAAATATTCCCTGTATACACGGGGTCGGGTTTGTCTACCTCCCTTGATGAGACTCTGTCCATAGAAATAGCCTCGTCTAGGTTCCTCTCAGCTCAAAGGCGGAGATATCGACAAGCCTTTCGCAAGCTTTGGCAGCAAACTGCCTGACTCCAAGCGTCTGCATCTTCTGCGTCTGCGTCTGCGTCTTCTTCTTCTTCTTCTTCTTCTTCTTCTTCTTCTTCTTCTTCTTCTTCTTCTTGTAGTTATCAGGGAAGCAAGTAAATGGAAGGGATTTCCACAGGTGGGAAGATCGAGAAAAGGAAATGCTGGAGTAGAAGTGGCAGTTGCATTGAGATGGAACCTAGATGCCACTTTAGTAGCACGATTAAATTCATGTAGTCGCCGCACCAGTGAAAAATCACGGTCCGAGCATATATGTTTTTTTAATCAATTCACCTCAAGCAAGGAGATAATGCCACTAATACACAAGAGGCCCCTGGGAGTGAAAGTGAATGAAAAAGACTTTAGGTGGAACTGGAAACCGAATCTTAAACTGGAACAAGGTATAAACCTCTACTTCTGTTGAAAAGACCGGGAAAACGAGTAAAAAAGATGAAAGCGAACGTATCTATTCCTATTGAGGAAAATAAATAGTAAATAACATTTCAGAGTTCAGGCGGAGACTTTAGAAATTTAGATTTGAAGTAGACTTTAGAAGCACCCGGAAACCTAATCCTAAACAGGAAACATGGGATAAACCTTTACTTCTATTGAAAAAAAAAGGGTACAATATGAACCGGGCGATAGACGAACCTATTTAATTCTATTAAATCTATATAATGTAATACATAATGGACATATATACATTATAATATATCAAATATACAACACACATATAGGGTGTGATAGGTAAATTTTCGCCATTTTATATTTTTAATTTCGCTCATGCGCGTTGTTTTTTTTTTTTTGTTTTGTTGACTGCACAATATAGTAGGGTCAGTTGGGCACCGTCTGTGAGAAAAAGAGCACCATGCCGCAATTCACACCGCCAGGAATTTGGAAACGGCTTGGCATTCGCGCCGGAAACTCCAATACGAACATTACAGTGTTTAGGTGTCGATCTGAGGACAGTGCAGAGTATTCGGAAATAGCTAGATGAGTCTAATTGTGATTACGAAGGTGTTTGTAGTGATTACTAGTGATAGCGATGTTATGCTTCCATTCATCTTCACATAGGGTTCAGACTCAGCACGGAAGCCTACATCAACCGTCTCGGGGTGGTAGTGCTGTCGTGGGTCAAGAGGTAGCTGCTGGAAGACCCTATGTCTGGCAACAGATCTCTGCACCATGCCACCCAACCAGGTGAACCCAGTGATGACTGTCAGACAACTTCTGCGACCACATCAACCCTTAAAACTAGCCACCATTCTTGCAACACCCTTGATTAATATGCATGCGATGTAGTTGAGCGAGAGGCCAACAAATCTCCTTGTAACACCAAAGATGAACTGAAGTCAACGCGTATGGCAGCATTCACCAACTTAAACAAAGATACCATTCATAAATATTGCAGAAGATTCCAAAGTCATCTGGAGGGCATGGTTGAAGCCAATGGGGATTTATTAAATCAATTTACTCTTTAGTATTTCAAGATATCTTTGGGTAATTTTGGTAAATATATGTGTTAAAATGAGATGTCAGTGTAATTTTCATTTTTGCGTAATTTAGACGACAATTTATCCATTGCACTCCTCTCCCCCCTCTCTCTCTCTATCTCCGTCTCTCTCTCTCTCTCTCTCTCTCTCTCTCTCTATATATATATATATATATATATATATATATATATATATATATATATAGCGTATTATCTTGTGTATAATACAACTTGAGTATAATACAACCTCATATTTAATTTTTCACGATATTAAAGAATAAAAATGAACCGGATATTTAGCCATTGCGTGTTTATTCTCTTTATTTCCGTTACAAAACTTATTTTCGAATTTTCAGGGAAAGGCGTTAACTAATTACCAGATAATATATTTTAAGGTGTTAATTAAACTCTCATACTTTTCTGTTTTATATGACATCATTATATTTCAATATATTAATGAACTATGAAAATAAAAAAAAAACATTTTCTTTCATTAAGAATCAAGAGAGAACCAAATATTGCCAATATTAAGAATGAAAAGAAAACGAATATTGCTGACACATAAATACCTTTTGTAAACAAATGTTATGAACACCTGCACACTTTGTATTTTATTGTCTACTCTGTTGAGTGCATATGCATGTGTGCTATTTCAAATAATAGTTTTTAAGTTGAGTAAAAATTTCTACAAGCGTGTACGTTTGTGTAATACGATCCAACTTATTGGCTTATAATTTCCGTTTAAATAAAAATTTCTCGTATTATGCGCACAAAAACACGCATATATATATATATATATATATATATATATGGATAAAAAGAAAACAATTGTAAAATATATTTCTTAGTCATTGCCGACGCGTTTCGTCAATCCGACTTTATCAAGGCAAGTTTAAAAGCGAAATGTTTTTTAATTACATTAAATTCAAATATAAATGGAACGCTCCTGTGTAAGCCTCCTTCTGGATGTTGGTAACATTTTTTTTCTAAGAATTTTTTTTTAGTTTTCCATGTCGATATATTGTTAAATTTCTCAGAATTATTCTGATGATAATATAATTTGGATAAAAAGAAGACAATTAGAAAATATATTTCTTAGTCATTGCCGACGCGTTTCGTCAATCCAACATTATCGAGGCAAGTTATATATGTAAGAGAAGTGAATGCGTTTTTTCATCCAACATTTCGTATTATTGCAACCGTTATATGTATTTTCGTATTATTGCAACCGGTATATGTGTTTGAGTAGACGCACCTACCAGACATCCGTTTTTCGATGTGAGTTCTTGCCACACGTCTAGACGATCAATCAGCATGTCTAAAAAAGAGATCCTGCAGCGTTTGCTTCGCTCAGTTCACCCCAACAATGCACCTGCTCTCCACGCCGTACAGGAAGAACATTTTGTTCCGTGTGACTTTTTTCTTTTTCCCAAACTCAAGAGGATCAACAAGGGAACCGGTTTTGTAGGCGTGCAGGCCATCAAGAGGGCCTAACGGCGGAACTGAATGGCATCCAAGACGAATCCTTCCGGCAGAGAAAAACGGAAAAGGGTATTAGCCTCGAGAGCGATTACTTTGAAGGGGAAACCATGTAGCTTTTTTTGTTTGGAGTTGAAATAAATTGTTTGAAACAAGGCCCGTTACTTTTCAGTCAGACGTCGTATTTTTTAGCACTGAAAAAAAAAAAGAAAAAATCTAAATCTAAAAACGTTAAAAAAAAATAACAATGAAAAGTCTGCCGGTCTAGAAATACAATTTCTTTAAACGGGAAAATATTATCTACCAGCCCAGAGTTCGATATCTAGACCGGAAAGTATTATTTCAGAAATCTTGTTGAAAACTAAAGAGTAATACAAGGCCAGCAAAAGAAATTGGCTGAGGCTTATCAATCCGGGGAAGGCTATAAGAAAACTTTCTGACTATTTAATATAGTCTAGTTTTTATATTAGGTTTTTCGGAAAAAATAGTTCGATTTTAGAATAAACATTTTAATTGTATTCTAATATACTTTTATAGTATTTTCGCAAAAATATATTACACCTTGTGAATCCTTAAAGTGTCCCCTGTTACTTTTATATGTATCTATTGCAGAATTTAACTTAAAGCGTTACATAACCCTCATCTTGAAAACAGAAGAAATGGATATACTTTTTTTGCATGATTTCAAACTTGGTCTTTATGCTTCTCAAACAGCTGAAAACATTAACAGAGTAAATGATAAACATGTGATCGAACAGTACAGTGCTTGTTCCTGAAGTTCCGCAGCAGGGATACGCGTCTTGAAGACGATAGTGATTGAAGATGTCCATCTGCAATTGACAATCAACATTTGAAAAATCTAGTCGAACAATACCCACGTCAAGGTGCCAGAGAAATGTCTCAGATAATAGATGCCAGCATTTCAACAATTTCGAACCATATCAAGAGAATTGGCACGGTGAACAAATTCGATAAATGGGTTCTACGTGAACACGGTGAGAGTAAACGTGTTCGTAAATTTTGAATAGCGCAACAGGTACAGGTACTGGGAAATGAAAACGCACGGTGTAATTATTTGCCTTAAAGTCAGATCATTGTGATTAGACATTGCTCGCTTCCTGAAATTTCGACGGTCGTTTGTTGTCAAAATTCGTCAAAGTTCGTAAAGACCCGCTGGAACTCACCGATGAGGATTGACAAACGTAAAAAGTCCGCTAAGTGTCCTAATACTATGAGGAAACCCGGATTTGTAAGAAACGTGCTTAGAATTTTCCATAAGAACAACAGAAAGTCAATTTAGGCAAGTGTTATGGAGCTCAAGGTTTTAAGGCACTCTATCGGAACAGTTGTGCATGAAAACCTTCAATACATGCGATATGGAGAGGCCAATTCTTGTCTGCAAAGACAAAAAAAACAACCGCCTGCTTCACTCAAAGCCTTTGTTGAACAAGTTAAATCATCAATATCTTGGCATGCTTTGTTTTTTCTCTGAATAGAAAAAAAACTTTGACCAGGACCAAAAGGTTAGCCGAAAGAATGACAGATATGTTTTCAGAGACCCTAGGGATGTTCCAACGGTCATGCACACAAGGTTTCCGGCAACTGCGATGGTTGTCGTGGACGAAGGGGAAGATGTATATTTCCTCACTTCTTTAAAGCTCACGAGCCAAAGCTGATGACTGTAAGAAAGTGTCAGAAAGGGCTGTAAGGCCTTGGATAGAGATCGTTAAGAAGGACGTACACTTGCCAATAAGACGATCCATCGTCTCATAAGGTCAAGACGAACCAAGAAATGATGAGTTAAAATCTCATCTCCACAATCACGTCACCCCAAATATATGATCTGCTATCTCTCGAGACTAGACCTAAATCTGATGGACGCCTACGTATGGAGTGTAATCGAGAAGGAAGTCAATCGACGCTCCTATAAAATGTCTGACGTCCGCCAGAACTAACACAATGTCCAAAATAGATAAAGACATCGAATTCCAGCGCGACAACGTTTTAAACCTCGTAGTGAAGTAATCATCGATGTCAACAGCGGATTCATTAGGTTGATGACTCAAGAAGAGTCTCAAAATTATCCATGCCAATTTTCTCTCAATTAAGGCACTTCTTTCATGACTTATGGGTCTTTTACTAAATTCATGCAAATATCCTCAAAGAAGTGAGCAACACTGACGGAAAGTAAAATTGCCACTACATGATGATGTCTATTTTGATCTATGCAGACTCTGTGCAACCTGGTGAGTATACAATTTTCTGTTTCCAACCATTTTACCATTTAGAATGCACAAGCTGTGTTTGAGTTTTATATCCTTGAAACATTTTGCAATAAAGTCCAGCGTGGTTTAAGAGAAATCAGATTTTATAGCATGAAGATGCACACGTGTTCCTCTTGTTCAATTTGAACTGTTGCGAGTCTTCGAATGTCATTTCACCGTACGTAACGTATCGCTGGCGAATCAACATTCCTACGTAGACTAAGTTCTGAACGGAAATAGACGCTCACCAAAGTCTACACAATTTAAGGTGAGCAGTGAGGGATCGCATATCGGATATAGCTGCAAGCGTGACGACACGAACTGTTTCGAGTCAGTTATTTTCAGCACAATACTGATCTTTACGTAGACTTTTACTTACATAATAACTTTGCCAAGTACGTCTCCATCGGTCTTTGTAAACTGGTATAAATATACACACACATCTACGCTCGTATCAGTCAGTTATGTGCCATGTCTGATACACGCTTAGCCGATCATGTATCTTTTGATACATGACTGACGAGGCAGATTTTTTTCCCCGCAGTAGGTTGCCATTTCTTTCTGCGGTAGACCAGTTGCCATCCAAGGATATAGAATCTCTCCTGTCATTTACCCATAGCACATTAGTGAATCTAATGGATTTGACTGGAATTCGAACTCGGCTCTCCGATTCCTCAATCCGATCCGCTATCCATTACTCCACCGTGCCTTGCTCGTATAAGGTCCATTAGTACATTAAACTGTACATTAAGGCGGTGTTTATCAGAGTCGTATATCATACTCCACCCCTCGAAATCTCAGGTTGCTTCAATTTATCCCCCGCTCTTGAATTATCATTTCATTATTTTTTTTCAACATTACATTTATGATTTATAAATGTAATTGAAGTTCCCCGTTCAGTTTCAACCTGGCGAAAAATGTTTCCTCTTAAATTTGAAATACCTCCCTTGGGAGCCAAGTTTCTTTTGTCTGGATAATACTGTTTTAAATTTTGCATAATTCTATAACTTTTTATGTCTAATTAAATGTGGGATAGCAATAAAAATCAACTGGAAGATAATCTTCAGTTTTACACTTCAGCCCGTTTCTTTTTGTCGGATTTTTAGCCTCATTATCGATAAACGCAGTTCCAGCTATTTCCTCACAGAGACTAGACGATTTAAAAAAAAATAGTTTTCTGTTATCAGTCATTAACACTGGTCTATTCAATTAAAGGCAATACAAGATGATAGCTGTTTATATAACCCACCTTGTCACGAGTAGGATTTAGTAAATAGATACATTGAACATCTCAACTATTGTAATAATTCCATAATTGATGGCACAGCAAATGGAAGTTGCTAGAAGCTAAAAGTTTCATAATACATTTACCATCTGAGTGGATATTCTGAATATAAATATTAATTATTTATTTCTCCTTATTTCTTCTGGATTTAAAAATAATCACAGATCGCCATTCTCCGATCACTGAAAAGCAGTGTGGGCTGGAAAGCAGCCAGTGACATCTTTTAAAAGCCTACATTTCCGATTAAATTAAGTGTTATGCTCCAAGGTTAGGACCAAGGAAGAACAACACGAACACAAGAGTAGAAATAACAAAGATAGGGTTAGTATGACTGTCAGTCTGGTTTGGAGTGAACTACTATTGGCTCGACTCGATTCCGTCTTGATATTTAACAACCCCTCCCACGTGGGTCGAATGTGGCACAAGGCCGGTTTAATGTGGGCTCCCCGAGCCCGTAGGCTCGGCCAAAAATATGCCCATTAGAACCCGTATAAACGGGTTCAGGGACTGTCTACCTCCCCGGACGAAACTTTGCCCTTCGGCAAAGCCTCGTCCGGGTTCCTCTCCGCCAATCCGTTTCGTCCCTCTCTCTTGAGAGGCTCAGTAGTCATAGTGTCAGGAAGAGTTCACTCTGTCGTTATAGGTAAGGTCCCATAACACTAAGAAATCTAATCGGTTACCGTCATTCAAAGTACCCGTTTATACTTCATTTTCTGTTTTCAGTAATGTGTGTCATGAATAAACAAGAGTGATCTCCCCTTGTTTTGTTACACTCCTCTTTGAGATAGCTATTTCTATTTACTGGGACTATAAAAAGACACTATACACGAACCTTGTATTCTCAGTTGAATAAAGTTTTCTTAAAACGTCCTTTTGTCATTACAGTGTGCAATACAATTTTTTTAAACCATAATTTTTATACAATAACATTTCTAAATCAATTTAATAATAAATAACTAATAAATAGTAATAAATAAAAAACAAATAACACTCTTGGAGAGATACAAAATTGAAGATAATCGGCTAGGTACATACTTCTGAGTGATACCAATGTGGCTTTCATTGCTCAACAGGAACATACTGTGAATGTTTACTTTTTGTCCAGTCATCCAGTTAAAGAATTTCCTTCAGTATCTTTCGAAACTTTTCTAATAAGCAAAATTTGATGTTTAATTTCTGTCCGACACCATGCCTATTTCTACTGACAATGGGATGTTTCACTTTTAACATGAAAGCCAGGATATAACTGTACCTTCTCTTAACACTTCGACATTACCAATGGCTGGCAGCGCTTATCTGAATATACCTGCTTCCAAGACTGGCTAGCCTACCCATGTTACAGATACCTGCTCAGGCACGTTTGTGTTTGTTCAACACACACAGTCCACCTTTGTTTATACTGCAACTATGCTAAGCGGACCTTAGTTACAGTTTCTGGGAGAGGCAGCATCATCTCGCGCGATCAACAGTCTGAACTGTGGAAAAAAAAAATCAACCTAAAGGATGACCTTAAGTTGAAGGTACCGACGAACCGAAAGACGATGCCTTTGCAACCTGGGCCTGGTAACAATAATTAAGTAGCTTAACAACCAATGTCTGTGGTCGAGCAGGGGAAAATAAGTAGGGGAGGCATTTTATAACATTGTAACTGCCTCGACCTTGTTCTACTCTTCCGGTAGGAGGTGACCGTTGTACCCAAGCTTAATGACACAAGTCGCGGGGCTAGTCCCCACTCAACGATAAATGCCGTCGTTCTAACCTCAGGTAAATTACCACAAGTTTTTTTTTACCGCAGAACAAGGCCAGTTACACTCAAAATTTCGGTGATTCGATGATTTGAGACTTCGGCTAGCACAACCATCGAGGTCTACAAGTCAACCCGCTGTATGGTTTTCAAGAACTTTTTAAATATGCTTCATGCTGGGATCGCTTCCCCAGGAAGTTGACATAGAGAAGTCACATTGCTGCCAAATCAACAATGGCGAGATTCGAACCTGGGTCTCAAGATTGGAAAGCGAACGTTCTAACGACTCGGCCACATGTCCACTTCGTCAAGCTTACCTACTTGTTGATTTCAGAGTTAGAAATAAATATGCCTAGCGAGATTCAATGTTGGCAACTGATATATTTTTTTCTGGGTTTTCAAATAGTAGTCCTTAAAAAACAGTGGGGTCCTGGCTGAATCCCGGCAAATATATCGTTTCAGAAAATTATTTCCGAATCTTTTATAAGTACAAGTGTATATTCCCTGAAACGTTAAGATAGAAAAAGAAAAAAATGTTCATCATCATCATCATCATCATCATCATCATCAATCCAATGATCGGTTGTGATCGTAGGGTCGTTATGCAACTAATATCTGACCAGTTCCGTCCACATATCTGGGTTAAAGGCTAGAGAAATATACGTCGCGTGGTGTGTCTTGCGAAAGTGGACCTGACGGAGCCTATCCCTCTCCAGGTCAACTCACAGCCAATGTCCTTCAACTTGAAAAGGTCTACCTTGGTCTCGGATATGTAGCTTTATTTTTTATTCATTTATTTTGGTCAGGGGATTCTTTTACACTGGCTGTTGATTAATCAAGGTGATTTCGTGGCTAAAATTCTTAAATCGATTTTGGCAAGCATTTCCAGGCACACTGAATCTTTTTCAAAATTCTCTAAACTCTCAAAATAAATTATTAGTCATGTTAAAACTGACGAAGCAGTCTGTATTAATTTGTCCAAAATGTAATGGGACTTTCCTCCGAATAAAACTTTGCAGCTCAAAATGTAAGAAAAAAGTTTAATAAAAGTTGGTTCTATGTGATAGAAAACATTTTAGTCAGAGAGGAACAACAACATGCCGGTATTTTAAAAGCTTCAAGTCATCATCAAAGGATCAATTCCGTTCTGAACGTTAAGGAAGATTCTCATCTCACTAAATCCTTTGAAAACAACGCTGAATCGTACGAAAAGGAACTGGTCCTTGGCCAAATGCTTGGTTGATATTTCATGTAGTTTCAATAAGTAAAAAATCTTACGGATTTTCTATTTTTATTTTAAGGACTGGTAACCTCAGTCTGAAAAGAATAAAGAATTAAGAACTACTTATAATTAAAAAAATTACTCTATAATATTATACGTAACATCCTACTGAAGTATTTGCTTTGGGCATAAATACATGTCAGTGTAGGCGAAAAATTGCCATTACTTTCTGAACATAAATTCTAATCAATAAAGGAATAACAATGGCGTTTCATTGTGTTTGACCTTCATCTGCGATGACCAATGCTTGCTATGAAATAAGCTTCTCTCTTGAGATTGAAGAGCGGCGAACAGGCAATGATGGGCGTTGACTTGCTTAGTTTGACGTGTCAAAACCAAACAAGAGGCACTATTATTGCTGAGATGTCTGTGATTGGAGAGTATAAAATCGATATTTTAGCCAAGGCGAACATTGAATACACGTAATAGCATTAATTCTAAATCAATGAAAAAATAATGAGTTTTTGACAAAATCGTTACTGAAAGAGGGGAGGAAAAAGAAAAAAAGAAAAAATGCCAGTCATTTCGGATAAGAAGATTGTTGAGTAAGCGGAAGTGCGCTCCCGTGAGATTAACTGACATGCGCAGTAGAAGCTTATCGCCTTAACGCCTTCCACTGTCTCCATTTATTTATTTTCAGGTTTCAAATCGCATTTTTTACAACTTTCTTTCGTATTTCTCCTTTTTTTTTTTTTTCATTTCTCGTTCTTTTTTTCCCATCCATTCGATGTTGCGTTGTCTCTGCGGCGTGCAATAATTTACTTGAATCCCGAACTTAGTTAGAACGTCAGTGTACTAGCTTATGTCAAGAATTTGAATTCTTATGGATCCTTCTCTTTATAGCCTTGTGCCATTCCTTCTATATGGCAATGGATATTGGACTATCTCCTCAAAGATAAAGAAGAGACTTGACGCAACAGAAACGTAGTTCTACAGAAGGACGTTGAGAATAATATAGACTGAACATGTGAACAATGATGAAGTTTTAGAGAAAGCGGAAACAAAAAGGACACTTATACTTAACATGAGCAGGAGGCAGTTGAAATTTCTAGGGCTGGAACGAGAGCTAGCAAGATTTTATACTCACAGAGGAAAACAACGCATGACCTACCTAGAGAGCTTAAGTAAATGGATGGTGGAGCAAAAGATAACGAAAAGACAAAATTCATTAAGAGCTACAAAGGATAGGAAATTGTGGAGAGCCATGACCCATGAAGCCATGAAGGGACACAGCACATAAAAGAAAACCAGACTAATCTGAGCACGCTAAATAGGCGCGTGAGAATTTTATTCGGACCTTTATATAGCTTATTGTTATACCTAATACCAAATGTCCTCTAATCTCCGAAGTACAGAAAAAATCATTAAGGCCTTCAAATTTCTGGGGTTTAATCCAACTTAAAAATTAATTTCCTAGATGTTACATTTAATCTCTACAATAACACCTACAAACCCTTTCAAAAAGAAAACCAAACTCCCATATACATAAATGTCAACACCTTAAAACTATATTTCTTCATATATATATATATATATATATATATATATATATATATATATATATATATGAAGAAATATAGTTTTAAGGTGTGCTATATTTATGGGATAAAGTGCTCAATATCAGAGATAGAGCGAATGTAAATATAAATATATAAGTCAACACTCAGAGTCGACAGATTGTTTTATGCTGGACACAATTTATATATATATATATATATATATATATATATATATATATATATATATATATATATATATATATATATATATAATCAGAAATAGTTAGGGATCCTCGAGCCAGTGTAATGGCTAGTAAGCTTGTCTCGCTAGAACAATTACGAGAGAGTTCTATCCTCACTGGGTGCCCACTACTTTTAGCCTTGCGCCACATCTAAGCTACGCTTGGACAATCACTATAATCTGATTGTGTGAAACAAACAAACGTCTTTTGTTGATGCTTTTGTTTTCGATAATTTAATTCGAATGCCAGCAAAATAAAAACAAGCAAAATCCATTCTTAACAAATCAAGTAAAGAAATTATATCTTATTTCTCTTTCTCTGTTATTGTGCAAAAAATATTTCACAATTTATAATCAAAAGCAGACAGAAAATTTCCATACACCTCCTGTAAAAGTCTCTATACTTTCTATAAATATATTTTTAACAGGATGTAGGTCTTGTAGAACCCCTTGTGACGAATAGAAGCACAGTCGCACCACGCTAAGAGTTGCTGCTGTGGTTTCTGTTGCATATAGGTTTTTATGAGTTTGAGTTGTTAGTTCCACACCAAACTGGTTTTGAATTCGAAATTGTATTTCACCTAGACTGGTTACCAACTAAGGTTAGAAAACCCTGTCTACCTGCTATTAACCCCTAACTAAGCGTAGAAATGATGGTTATTTCCAAGAGTATTTGTGTAGAAGAGAACGCAAAGACTCCGGCTTGAGTTTGAACACGGCACGTCAATCTCATTTCCTGGGTTAATAACGACTACACGCACTGTATCTAATATAATGTTTTAAAATTGAAAAAATATTATTTTCTCTTATTTAAATAAGATTGAGTTGCGAGTCGGATTAGCCACTAGATTAGGCATTTAGTGAGAAATTCTAATCCGTTTATCCGAAATTTGAAAAAATTTAACACGGTTAGAAAAAAGCTGAGTTTTCTTTTTTCATAAACCAAGTTTAACTGTCGCTGCATCTTCTTCTATGTGGCGTGTCTCTTTAGGACATTGGTGATCGTGGCTCTCCACATTTTCCTGTCCCTTATAGATTTTAATAAATTTTGTCTTTTTGCTATCTCGCCTAAACCTTGTTCCGCCATTAATTTATTCAAGCTCGCTAGGTACATTATGCATTGTTTTTCTCTAGCCTGTTTGCTTTCAATCAGTCCTTTGTGAATCCAATTTTCTAAAACCTTTTTCCTCATTAGGTGTCTAGAAATTTCAACTGTCTTTTCCTTATCTTAATTATACGTGTTCTTTGCGCTTCTGTTTAATCTAAAATTTCGTCATTGTTCATATGTTCTATTTATGGTATTCTCAGCATCCTTCTGTAGAATCATATTTCTCTTGCTTCAAGTCTCTTCTTCATCTGTAAGGAGATTGTCTAACATTCACTGCCATATTGGAGGACTGATATTATGTAACTGTATAGTATTCTATGCTTTGTTTCTAATAAAAATTTTCCTGTTTCTTAATACTTTTTTAGCTTCTGGAAGGCATCTTTTGCTATCCCAATGCTCCTTCGCACGAAGTAGTAACAGTGCAGTGATCCGATTTCTCTGGTAGGAAGCTGTGTCAGGTGCTTAAATTCATTGGAGGCTTTTGACACAATACAGCGACAGTGCACTACTGCGTAGAAATGTGTATGAAGCTTAAAAATGGTCGGACAAGCGTGTTGCACGAAGAACGAGCAGGATGCCCGTCAACCTTCTACCACTGACGAGAAGAACCAGCAAGATGGTAATGGCGAACTGGTGAGTTATCATACATGAGGTAGCGTATTCTCTGCACATTCGGATTGCTGATTTTCGTTACTCTTTGATGCACACTGCTACCGGAGCGGCCATGTTTACATTGTAACATTAACAAGAAAACTGGCGCTATCACGTTCAAACTTCGATTACCTGACGACAATAATACCAATTATAAGTATGAATGAGCTGAAGCCAGTGTGACAAACCTAAAGATTGCGAGAGTGCGGATAATTTATGACTTACCCTCGTATAAACATAAAGAATGCGGCATACATTAACCTGAGTAATATAAGCCGAGAAGCTGCGAGTTCTCATTAAGAGATCGAAGGGTCCGTAATGTAATCGATCTTGACCTGATATCTCGTCTTCAGTTACTTTCTCACCGACGTAACATGGCTTTCCTCTATCTACAAATATTTTCATGGCGACTGAAGCTTTTTTCCCCTAGTGCAGCGTCTACATGAATTTAAATGTGCTGCAACAGTGGCAACTAAGTTTCACCGTTCTACTGTTTAACTAGTTAGATGCAAGCACCACTTCTATTCAAAAAGTTTCTTTGATCGCACTTCCTACCTGTGGAACTCCCTCCCGGTGTCTTTTTTCCCTGATAACTACAATCTTCAAAAAATTTAAATGCAACGTCCATCGTCATCTTCTGTCTTCTTGAACCCTGTTCCATTTTGTCCTCTCCTCAAACATCCCCATTCTCCGTCTTCTCATTCTCTTTCACTTTCACTTTCTGTAACCTCCTGCTGTCTAGTGGCAGTGTTGTGTTGCTTGGGATGAAACGATTAAAAAAAAGGAGACTAAAATAATATATATATATATATATATATATATATATGGAATCGCCTGTTATACCTGTTGCAAAGAATGGAGCCACCCGCGTGGCGCAGATTGCTGGAAATGAAATGAGTTGATCAGTATATTTGTCAATAACATTTTCGTATTGTCAAAAGCTTTCGAAGAGGAACCCACTCGCTATCTATGTCTATTCTCTCTTCTTCGAAGAAGTGGGTAGACTGGATATGTGAACAAGTTGTGCTACCAATATAAGCAAAATAACAAATATGCTAAATAGTTCGAATAACTATTGGAATGTAGTTGTATGACTAAATTTGAATGACGTCTACAGATAAGGCGAATTTGAATGACGTCTACAGATAAGGCGAATGATATTAAAAACGACGGACATTTTGTGTCGATTAATTTTAATAGTCGACATTTCGAAGTTACCAATATCCCTTTTCAGACAAAGAGGAAATTCCATCAGAAATTGTCCGAAGATAATTTTCTGTGACCTAAGCGATAGTGGACTGTCCATGTTAGCCATTCACCTACATAAATGAGATGCGAATGCCAATTTAGTTGGAGTATATTTCTCCCGATCCAAGCTGTTCATTGGGGGTAGAATATTAAAATACTTGCTTCTGCCTCTATTCAGAAAGTAGGAGATCGTAAACAAAGTAATTTCTAAGAAATTAATGGATTTTAAAGACTTTCGAATGCACAAGCCGGTGGATATGTATTACCCATTTAAAAAAAAAACAAACAAGGATGTCTTGCTCAAATGCTTGTATCCACAAAATATCACGCTTAAAGTAATAAGAAATAGTATCTGATTATAAACATACACATTTTTCTTACATTCTCACGAATATTCCTGACGTGACTGATCATGGTTCTCCACGACCTCTTATCTCTTGTAGCACTTAGCAACATTTATACCTTTGCCAAACCTGACACTCGTCTCCCGTTTTGCCATCCATTCACACAAGTTTGCCAGGTAGACGTCCTGTTTCTTTCCCCTGTCCCTCCTTCTATCGATAGTCCCTATGTGTGTCAACTTCTTCAGTCAATACTTCCTCATATGTCCCCAAATTTTTAGCTGTTTCTTTTTTATTCTGAGTATAAGCGTCCTTTTTTATTTCATTTTACTTAAGATTTATTCGTTGCTTACGCGATCAATCCATGGAATTCTCAACATCCTTCTGTAGATCCACATTTCTGATGTCTCCAGTTTTCTCTTCATCTGTGGAGATGTAGTCCAGCATTAATCGGCATATAAGTGGATTTATATTATATAGTTCAGCAACTTTTCCTGTTTCTTAGTACTTTGCTTAGCATTTGGAAGGCATCATTTGTTATTCAAATGCGCGTTCGGGTTTTGGTGTCACATTTTCCGCCACCCGTTAAAACAATTCCAAGATATTTAAAACTCTCTACTTGTTTGATGTTGACATTTCCAATTCGTAATTCGTGTCTACAGCAAGTTCTTCTTCTGACTACCATACTTTCTGTTTTTAGCGCTGCAAAAAAAAAGCAACAGCAAAGATAAAACTAAAAAAAAAAAACAGCGAAAAAAGAAACAACCACAAGAGACATTATTTTAAGAAACTACATTTTGTTAAAGGAAATGATCATCAGATAAAAGAAATGAATTTTTTTTTTTTGAGAGTGGTTACTTATTAGGTTCATCTGACTGAATCCTGAAAATGCCTATTTTCAATATGAAATTCTGTAAAATTGTAATTATTATAGATTAATCTATAATCAGAAGAAGCACGGTGTATTAATGGATAGCGACAAGAAAATTGGAGTGCCGAGTTCGAATACAAGTCAATGTAATTGTATTTACTTACGTGCTAGTAACCTTGGGAAAAGTATAACTCCAACTCTTCTCCCCTCCCCAACTATAGGTAAATAGACAGACTGGGTTCTATAGCCGTGGATGGCAGCCGATCAATGAGAAGGAAGTACCATAAGGAAATATTCATCAGAACAATTACAATGAAAATATTTATAAATAAAGTCACAGGGGAGCGACATTACGGTGTTGAGAAAAGTGACTGAAGCTGAGATGCAGGTCAGGACCAATAACATTGCAGATGCTTCTTTGGATTTTATTAAGAATCTCTAGATAGGAGCGCCAGATCATATGTGGCAGCAATATTCAAATTATGGATGAATAGTAGACTTAAAAATCTGCTAGGTAAATTCGGACGTTAAAAATTGTCTAGCACGACGCTGTGGATCAACATTCAAGGCACCAAACCTAGCAACTGATTCAATATAAACTTTCCGCTTCATCGGAAAACTTTAGGCTGAGAAGACGCAACGATTCATTCTTCTGGAGGTTAGCAACGGCCATGCTAATGGAAGTCAGAAATGGTTCTCTCAGACGATTAAAAGCGCGCAGTTTCTTATTGAAGGCGTTAAAATCAACAAGCCAGTCCTTGTTCCAGCTAACAACAGAACGTAGGTCATTTTTGCGACCAGCTGCCAATTTGACCGAATGCTTTTCTCTTCCCAACGGTTTTGGTGTGTTTGTTAATGCAACGAATTAGCCCGGAATTTGGAGGCGTTTTGCCGAGTCCAATTTCCGCGCTTATATCCATTACAATACCCGTATATCCATCCCCTCAAAGATGACCAGCGTAAAAGAAATCTGCTGGCAAAGGCTTCTTGCACGGGCCGAGGACATTCCAACACCTACATAGTAGAAGCAAAAAAGAAAGCGAAAATGGTTTCTTGCTTGGACCGAGAATTCTTCAACACACTTCCCTATGGTAAGAAATATTCAGGTTCCCGTTAATAAAATTCTAGGAATCTTGACGAAAAGAAATTTGAGCGACCTAATTTGACACCTACCTATTTCTGAATGTCTTGACACGAGGAATAGTTCTGCTGATCAAAATGATATGAAGGTGTTATGTTTAGTGAGTATAGAAGATAAGGTAAAACCTCTTAGTCTAATGTCTTTATTTTCTCATGTGTTTGTTATACTAAATCATTATATCTTCATCTTACTAAATGCTAACTTATCCATTCACTTTCGCAGTGGAGTTTTGTCGTTAATGGTAGACTAGAATTTATAAAATT
The DNA here is from genome assembly GCA_964036315.1 of Acanthosepion esculentum. Taxonomy (NCBI): domain Eukaryota; kingdom Metazoa; phylum Mollusca; class Cephalopoda; order Sepiida; family Sepiidae; genus Acanthosepion; species Acanthosepion esculentum. The sequence continues at coordinate 50,265,713 of OZ038501.1, forward strand.
TATAGAATGTATTTTTTAATTTCTCCTGGATCGAGTAACTCACAATATCTTTTTTTAATCATTTCAAGAGATGACGCTAGAACGCTGGGGTTTACAGAGAGTAAAATAGGAAGAATTTAGTGGGGGAGTACTGAGGAAAGGACAAAAAAGGAACGAAGAAGAAGACAGAAGATGGCGATTGAAGTTGCATTTAACATTTTGAAGATTCTCGTTATCAGGGAAACAAGTAAACGGAAAGGAGTTCCACAGGTAGGAAGTGCGAGAAAAATAACTTTTGGAGTAAAAATGGCGGTTGCATCTACAATGAAACAGTGATACCTAGTTGCCAGTCGAGTAGCTCGCTTTGTCTGAATGAGAATTCCCAGATTCCCGTTGTACATTTTTCGGTTAGTTTCAAAAAGGGTGTTACAATAACTTGGACCGATTTTAATGTAAGTTTAAGCGTCTAATGATTTCTTTCTTTTTCTTTCAGATTTGGCCAACATTTGGGCGATATTATTTTTCACACATAATTGCCATGACTTAAATAACATGATCCAATAGAGATATAAATTAATTTCCACCAATAAAACTCTTTTATTTACTGCTGACTTTGATCCGTCTTAATGCAACAGCCTTATATATAATCCGTCTTAATGAAACACCCTTTATATGCCGCTTTCTTTATGTTTATACGGGAATAAGTCAAAATGTTATCTGTACTTTTGCCATCACATATCTTTAGGACTGTCATACTGGCTTCTGCTCATGCGCGTTATGTTTCGCTAAAAGCATAGGAAAAAATTCAGGGTGGAAAATACTGGCCAGGTGATGATCAAATTTTTAAGTTTCTTTTAATATACCCAAGTCATTAAGTTTGTAATTTGATAATGAAAACGTCCTTTATTTTATACAAACAATTTTTTCAACATTTTCTTCTTTCGAACGTTATTCAACGAAAATTCTAAACCAAAACTCAATAATTAGTTAATAATTGTCTTAAAGTAAGGAATTATTGACCCGACTTGGTCGTCTACCTCTTTCTACTCTTCGATAATAATCCAGTGAAGAATATACAAGTTTTATTTCCTAGTCAGCAGACTGCCTCAAATGGTTGAATGTTGTTTTCGATTTCCTGGTTAAAATGTGTAGGAAACAGAAACGCCACGATTAAATTTCTTTTCATTTACCTTGAGATGTTTGTTTGCTGTTAAATATGAATCATTATGACATTTTGCAAAATCTCTGATTCTTTGAGAAAATTCTATTATCACAGATGCTGTCAAAAATGTTATCTAAAGTTGTCATTATTATCAGAAAAAAAAAACAGTCGCCATTTTTGATCTTGTCAAACAACCTGCTTACGCGATCTCTACACCTGAATGCACAGACGAAATATTTTCCATTGACCGATTTGCGCTATGGGCTTTATGGTGAACCTAACGTTCATTAATGTCCGTGTTCCTCAGGGGTTACTAATCCAAAGAATAAGATAGATTTGCCTCTTCACGGGGACTAATGTGAGACAGGGACGGATTTAATGCCGGGGCCCTATACGCATACGCAAATATTGCCAGTTCGGCGACCTCTGCATCAGATTGACACAGGAAGTGAAATCTCCGGGGAGAAGCCAGGTTTTCATCAGGTTTGTGCACGCTCACTCGAAAACAAAACGATGCCGATTTCTGACTCGAGGTGACGTACACTAGTGTTCAATAATAGAGAACGAAAGTATAAAAATTAAATTTTCCAAATTCTATTGATTTCATCGTGATAGAAATTGCAGTATATATCCGTAAACATCTCTTTACACTCTGTTTATTGTGCATATAAAACAGAGACAAAGTTATAGAATAAAAACAGTGTATTATAGAAAGCGCAGCATACAAAATTACATCATAAAATTGTAAATACACCAAACAATATCATTGATTTAATATTGATATAGAATATTAAGAAGACTTGCACAGGATTTTAATTATAAGGTTTGGTCGTGTTTTTCTGTTCTTTTGCGAATGATCTCGAAAAATAAACTTTCCTGGCATTTTTTTGGTTTCCTAGTAACTCTGGTCACCGGATGAAACTGCCGTCTAACTTTATTGAAATATTATTCTAAATTGGCATTCCATCTCAAAGGTGTGTCCCTTCGAGATGGAATGTCATGTATATAAGAATGACTATCACTTACATCATTTGCATTAATCGAACTGTTATGCACATCTTCACTGCCATATTCACGACATTTCGGCTGTTGTACGCTCCGGTTTCTTCAGTGATTGGAATTTCGAACCAAACCTTTTATTTCGTCCACCGGGATAGATTGTTCTAGTTCCACGTGCCATTGCCCTTCCGAATGTCTCAATTATTTCACTTTTGTTCGACATCTCTTTTCTTTTAATCAAGCTCGCAAAGCTGCCAAAGCTGCACGAGACATTTGCGCTGTGTACGAGCATGTTTCATTACCTACAGAATAGCACAGAAATGTTTTTTTTCCCCGTTTCAAGGGTGGCGGGAGTTCGAACTCACAGTCTCTCCGCGTTCTGGTTGGCCTGTTCAGTTTGATGAGAACCAATGTGTCACGCGCTGAGTAACGAAGAACTGCGTCGGACCATTAGGATAGCAATGGGAAAAGTCCATAAACATGGCGTATTGGTCCCACGCACATTGACCGAGAGAAAATAGTTCTGGTTTATGGTTTCAAAATAAAAAGTTTGAAATATGTTTTCAGATCTTCAACAATGTGTACAACGTGTCAATATCATGGACAACGGTTCATTTAATTTTTGTTTTTATCACATATGATGCAGAAAAGCACAGCGAAATCTTTTGCACACCTCTTTATTGATTGAATACGCTTTAAAAATTGCAAAAAAAAAAATTATAACTTTTCTTTGTGGTGAAATCATGTTTTAATCCCCTGTCTGTCTTTGAGGATTTACCTACAGTCCTTCCTTAGTTTTGTAACAAAGAATAAAATAATATAAAATGACTCCATTATCGTGAATGGTGGTTAGTTTATAGCCAACTAATTGTGCGCCCTCTAGCGACTTTGATAGTTGAAATTTCAAGAACGATCACTCTGCATCTTTTAATATAAAATGCATATTATAAAGTGGTTACTCTTCATATTTAATCTAGGTAAATGTACAGATTGGATTTGTTTTTCTATTTGCTTTTTTACGGCTTATCAACATCTTGCAGGTTATTTAAATCCAGAAAATATATTTTAGATTGTAATAATTTATTGGAGATAATAATGATTTTACTGATACAAGTTCTACTATGTAGAAGATTGAAGGAGAAGAGTTGGGTTAATATCTTTCCCAGTTGTAAATATAATGAAACCGACTGGATTTGGAACACGGATATTCGATTTCTAATTCCGAGCCATTATCCATTACACCACGCGCACATCCAATCTTACAGTACTTGGTATTGCCAAGCGGTCAGTCATCTAGGTACTGGCCAGGCTCGTTTAACAACAGTGATCGTATGAGATCCGGTGTTTCAATGTGATTTTGTCGTAAGCCATAAATGTGCAGAGGAAACGAGGTAATTTTTGCAGATAAAATCACAGTGTATAGGAGTACATACAGAAATCTAAATGATCAGAGCCTGGTAGCTGATCTCTCCTCTTATCGAGCATCAACGGCTCAAAGGACTAAATACTGTCTTGTGACTTTCAACACCATCAAAACTAAGCTAGTAATATCCCATTATCAACGAGGAGACAGTTGTGATAAGTTTTCGTAATTTCATGATCTTCTACTTTTAGATAAAAAGACAGTTATATAAGCAGCAAAAAAATATGTGCCGTTCATGACGATGGTCCCATACATGTTTGCAAGTGGTCGGCGGCAAGGTTCAGAAGTGTAAGTTTTGATCTGAAAGACCGAGATGCCTGCAGTCGTTGGTGGTGACCAAATAGAAACAGTGGCTTAAAATAATCTAGGTCACACGATACGCAACAGAACGCAAAACCTCCACATAAGTTGAAAGTCATTTGTAAACAGTTTTATAAGTGAATAACTACATACCATGATAGTGTACCTCACGATTTAATGGGAAAAGATTTAATGAACAACATTTCCATCTACAATTCTCTGCTCAAATGCGACTAAAACGACACATTTTTTTTTACAAGAACGATGAAAGTGAATTGTTTACAACAGGCTGTCCGAAAAGAAAAGTCCTGGTAAAAACAAAATGAATCACAGTTAACTACCCTGCACCCGAAGATGGTGATGCTGTGTATCTGACAGAATTTAAAGGTCATTGTGCACTACGAACTCCTTCCGGAAAATCAGACGTTGAATTTAGACGAGTGCTGTTCCCAAATGAACTGATCAAAAATAGAAATCAATGAAAGTTAGCCAACTGGACGCGTGTCAACTTTTATCTGAACAACGGCAAACTTCACGTCTCTTTGCTGACCCGGGAAAGAGCTTGAATGAGATGTCCTACTACACCCCCTATATACTCGCCTATTGTTGCACCTTCGAATTATCTCTATGATATTCTCTTAATGGAAATAACTTCAGTTCTCTGGAAATTTGTAAAAACCACTTAGACCAGTTCATCACTCAGTAACATGCAAAGTTCTGGGAGGACGGAATCATGATGCTTCCTCAAATAAGGCCAAAGGTACTAGAATAAGACGTCACAAACGTGGTTGAATAAATCTATGTACAAATATCGTCTTTAAATTTCACTTAAAACGACACGGACTTTTGTTTAGATCCAATATTTTTATTTCTAAATATAATAACTGAAATTTATAAAAATATAATTGTTGTGGATTCCGGGAATGGAATCCTGCACAAATAAATAAACAACGCCAGTCATTGAGATAGAAAAATAAGTGTATAAAACGTAAGAATAGAGACTTGAAGTGAAGATTAGTAGTCCAGGAATGCAGGTTAGTAGAAAGTATATGTACAAGTCTCTGTAAGTCAAGCCGTAATTATCTCTCTCTCTCTCTCTCTCTCTCTCTCTCTCTGGTCTCTCGTATAACTCTCTGTGAACACCCTGAGTACTGTCCCGTATCTCTCACCCTGACTCAACGTATCTCAATTGTAGGTAGGCTTTTTGTGGCCAGCATAGATTCTGAATTATTCTAATGTCCTTCCCAAATATGTCCAGGTTACTGAGCAGTTCAAACAGATCTTCGTGGTGTATTTTATCAAATGCCTTTGCGTAATCTATAAAGCAAGATAACACGTCTTTCTGCATTTGAAAAAATATTAGGAATGCATATAAATTAGACCTACAATAGCTTCGTTATAACAATGATAATGCGATTCTTTGTGATGTTCAATGTGTTTTGTCATAAAATCATTGTCAATGCATTTCTATAGTAAAATTAATAACAGTAATGATTACAGTAATTTCTATAATAATGCGATTCTGTTAGTAATGTGTACAATAGTTTCTAATCAATTCGTATCTTTATGATTTTCAATGAATTTAGCTTATAAATTATTAGTAGACGGCACCCGCTCGCATCCGAGCATTGGGATCGTCATTCTCTCTCCTTATATTTATTTTCTCCCCTCTGGTGGCGAATGAGGCTGTGAAGGTCTAGGCTACTGCTGAAGAGTAATCAAAGAGAGTTTGACGATGCCATTCGCGTGAATATGATTTTAGTGGACAACTCTGCGCGACGTACAAACCTACACACTTGGCCAAAAGCGCCTCACTCGCGTCTCTGGCAAACCTGGTTGAATCGGACTGTCGGATGATGCTTGGTCTGTTAAGGTTCGCCCTGATTTACGCCCTCTTCTGCCGTTGAGATCGTGTAGACCTTTGCCTATTCCGCCGTTATTATTAGCAATGCAGTTAAATTATACCTAAAACAGGCAAATTATTTCGATGGAGCTTGCATTAATTCCTAACTACTGACAATCCATTTCTTCATGATTTTCAGTTAGAATAAACTCGTGGAAATAGATTTCAGGAGAAAGATTCCAAAATGAGTTGATTAACCACAAATTATTTCTCTACAAGGTAGAGGTCCACAGATATATTTGATTCGTTAGTGTAGAAGTGATTTATACCTAGGCGAGTAGCCATAACGTCTGTGAGCAAAGATTTAAAGAAAGCATTTAAAAACTTTTATCATTTTATTTCAGCGCTAAGTGCACGCGTACTTCTTGATTCTTTTTTTTTTTTTTCTGAGACATGTTCATCGTGAGATGGATTGAAATCTCTGACATATTTGTTTAATAAATTCTAATCATATTCCGGATTATATAAAAAGATTTTAGTTTTATAATCTGCGAAAAAAACTCACTCACAATTGCATTATCGTGGAATCCTGCTGTGTCTATGCGAATGTTTGTCAACCCCTCTTTTTACCCTTCCTCTTGGAGAGAGAGAAAGAGAGAGAGAGAGAGTGTGTGTGTGTGTGTGTGTGTGTGTGTGTGTGTGTGTGTCTGTGTGTGTCTGTGTGTGTGCGCGCGCATGTGTGTGTTCAGTTTTTTGTCTTTCTGGAAACGATATTTTGCAAAAGCGAAATCAAATGTCAGGTCATTTTGACACCTCAGGGTGGCTATCGAAATGTCGAAGTTCACCTATTTCCACAAATTCAAATTAACCTTTCTCAAGGCAAATGTTGAATATTTCCTGTTTTCATAGTTGTACCTTATTGACACTTCGGCCATCATTAATTTACCGTCGTTGAAAGTTGATAAATCTTATCGTATTGGTTTGGTTGATTTTGTTTAACGGTATATCAACTATTATGTGTTACTTAATGGCAAAATCTAAATAGTTTGAACACAATTTTATGGCTTCAACTAAATATTTTTGAACGCAATTATATGTCTTCAATTACAGATAAAATCTGTTGCTGCTCATGTATTTTCGGTCTTTTTATATAAAAAATGCTGGTACTTTTTAATATAAAAAGATTTCTTTTACTTTCATAGTATTTTTGTTTTTTTGGTGGAGTTCACTATTTGGCCACAGCTCGGAACCAAACAGGTGCTACCACCCCGGGTCAGGGTGGACCTGGGAACACCAGCAGTTAAGATGTCCCAGCTTCCACAAAACCTCCAATCTCCAGATCAGAAACCTTGCTGCCGGATGTAGTTTATCGTCATACCCAGGACTAGAATTTGGTCTGAAGCACAAGAGGTTATTTACTCCTGTCTAATTAGAAAATCCGTCAGAGCTGACAAAGTAAGCCTAGCTGCTGATGTTTAAAAGGAACTCTTATCACTGGTTAACTAGATCATGAAATGGCTTGTAAATTTTAACGCATTCAAAAGAAACTACTCTCCTTTAACGACCCTAGAGCAGGGCTGTTCCTAGACTCCTGGAGCGCGACATACTGAGCTTTCTGGGCCTCAGGTTTCAACTGACTTCAAGTAGAGTGACTACATTGAATCAATAGCTGCATCTACTGCAAGGACAGTTGGGTCACTGTGTCGTGCCAGAAAATTTTTCTCATCAGAGTCATCTTGCATACTTATAAACCTACTATTCGTCCGGGCATTGAACACTGCTGCCATATCTGATCTGATGATTTTGCTGTTCATCTCAAGGTCCTTGACAAAATCCAAAGAAGGATCTGCAATATAATTGATCCTGACTTGGCATCTCGACTTCAGCCACTTTCTCACCGACGTGGAGCGGCCTCTCTCTGTCTTTTCTACAAATATTTTCATGAAAACTGCTCTGGCGAGCTTTTATCCCCTGCTTCCTCGACTATCTGAATTTAAGCGTGTTACTAGATTGGCATCTTTCTGACTCTCTTTCTGTTGAAATAGTTAAATACAACTCCAACAGTTTATTTTCTCGCACTTCCCGACTGTGGAAGTTCATGCCGTTTACTGGTAAAAGCAATCTTCAAAAATCTAAATACAGCGTCAATCGCTATCTTCCATGTCATTGAATTCCGTTCATCTTTTGTGCTTTCCTCAATCCTACACATACTCAGTATTTTCTCTCCCTTTCACTATCTGTAACCCCCTGTATACTAGTGGCATTCCCGCTTTGCTTTGTGTGAAATGATATAAAAAAGTGAAGAGTAATAATAGAGAAAAAATATCACTTTTCCACGAAAAATAAAATATAAGACTTTTGGCACATGAGAGATAAGTTTCAGCTATGATAGTCCAAAGAGCAGTGAAAAAAAACTTGGAAATGAAATCATACGTGAAAATTGTGAGACAACTTGTTACTCCTGGACAGAAAGTTAGTTGGTTAGAGATGTGCAGATTTGAACTGAGATGACTCCAAGGGAGACGAATAGGTCTGTTGTCGTAGCATACCTACGGGCGATAATGGGTATGTCCCCATTCACATAAACACAGTAGTAAATACTGTGTGTTGGTCTGCAGTTGGGAATTCGTCTCTAGCTGTGCTGGTCAAATAAGCAGTGAGGATCCGAGCAGTGAGAATCCGCAGACAAGGCTATGTCGAAGGGCAGAGTCTCGTCACGGGAAACAGTTACCCGACTCCGTTTTATACGGGGTCTACGGCGAATTTTTGGCCGAGCCTACGGCTCAGATACCCCACATTAAATTCGGCCTTGTGCCGCATCTGAATGCGTGGTGCGGTTGGTAGATATCCTGCAGTTGGAGATTCGTCTCCAGCTGTGCTGGTCAAACTCTCTGCCTCCGAGCAGTGAGGATCTACAGACGAAGCTATGTCGAAGGGTAGAGTTTCGTCTCGGGAACCAACTACCCGAGCCCGTTTTATACGGGGTCTACG
>OZ038501.1:50279409-50306909 GCA_964036315.1 Acanthosepion esculentum
AGCTTCTTTTTTTATTTATTTATCCTTCATCTTGTCATGATTGAATGGTTTTGAATGTAAACCATGATATTTTAATGCGTGTGAACTTTGTCATGTCGTTTGATGTTAAATCAACTTCTGCTAATAGGTTTAGACATCTATGAAAACTTCTGTAAGCGTTTATGTTGCAAAAGGACATTAGTACCTCACAAGGCTAACACAAAGGTAGATCATGCAAAATATGAAATATTTAACCATTTGTCAAGCATAAAAATCACACATGTGTACTAAAAATATCAAATGGAAATAAAGCTATTCGGTAGAGGTTCAATCTACAGTTAAAGACAACCAAGAATCATTAATCGAATATCAAAAACAGTCCCTTTACCCCTGATTCTTAAAGCCTTTCTCTACAGGTAACTAGCAACGCATTTAATTTATAAATATCATATCTTTGTTCAGTCAGTAACGCATGAATTAATTCTTGACAGTGAAATATAATTCCTTTTTTGTCAATGCATTTTAAAAGTAAATTCCTTAGCACTGCATTTAAAGTGTATATATATATATATATATATATATATATATATATATATATATATATATATATATATATGCATACATACATACATACATACATACATATATATACATATATATATATATATATATATATATAGAGAGAGAGAGAGAGAGAGAGAGAGAGAGAGAGAGAGAGAGAGAGAAACCTCGGTTCTCGAACGTCTCATATGTCGAACAAATCGGTTTTCTAACGGAAAATTCGAGATGAAAATGCCTCAGTTATCGAACAGAATTTCGGTTCTCGAACATAGCCGAACCGAGTTAACCCAAACGGAATAATTTCTGAGTTGACCACCGTGTTGTATACATTCATGTGTTGTGCCGCTCTTTTCTTTTCCAATTTTATTATACTGTGACTTTTTTTTCTCTATATTGATTCCTACTGGAAAAATAGTTTCGGTTTTCGAACATTTCGCTTTACGAACGGTTTTCAGAAACGAAGTAAATCCGTGAACCGAGATTCCACTCTCTCTCTCTCTCTCTCTCTCTCTATATATATATATATATATATATATATATATATATATATATATATATATATATATATATATATATATATGTCAAGGCAAATGTAAAGACTTTATTTTGCAACAAGTATTTATAAACAAATGTAAATGTTGTTAGTTTTTCAATTTTTTTAAATTTAAGAACGCTCATAAATATACATGAGCCAAACTGAAACGTCTTGATAAATTATGGAGGATTCTAAGTGATGTAATTTAATGTTTAACTGAAAAAAGTAAATGTTGTCGTTGTTTTTTATTTTTTTCATAATGTAATTATTATTTTAGTTTGGGATTAATTCATGTATTAAATATTTTAAATAATAGGTTATGAATTTTTATAGTCATGTAAGTTGGCCTGGCTTGAGAAAGGTGTATTTCTTTCACGAACGGAGATACTTGAAAAATCCTGGGGTGTAGATTTATATTTTAATAATATTCGATAGTGGCACTCTCAAGAATTTTCCGTCTACGTAAGTTACTTTCACTTTTAATAAGTGTGATATTCTTTCGACCGATGTTGTGATTGAATTTATTTCTTTGTATTACTAATGGATTTGGTAAACTGTTGTGTATAAGATCCTTTTTGCGTTCATAGATACGGTTTTTTTATTTCTGCATGTTTCTGCAATGTATAATATAAATAATAATTATATTATAAAAGGAAATTCAGCAACATCATTTACCCATTTTATTAATTAGACATTAAATGACATCACTTATTATCCTCCATACTTTACCTAGATTTCCAGTTATCCTGAATTACATTTATAAGCGTTCTTAACTTTCAAATTCTGAATAGCTAACGACATTTTCTCTTTTGTTCATAAATAGTTGTTGCAAATTAAAATCCTTACATTTGCCTTGACAAAGTCAAAATTTAGCCGAAGGCTTTCGCCCTCTGATGGGCGAAAGGCGCCGGTTAAGTTTTACTTTTGTCTTTATTCATATTGTTCTTTTACAGATATATTTTTAGTTATATCTGAAATTGTACACACACATTCATATACGCACACGTATATTAATTATATATATGTGTGTGTGTTTGTCTGTGTGCGTTTGTATAAAATACATTTTCTATCATAACACTTACATTAATTCAAGACGCAGACAATTCTTTCATTTTTTTTATTCTAAATGCATTTTAATAGTAAAAACTTTAGCAACGGATCTACATTTTAAATCTCTCTCTCTTTCTCTCTCTCTCTCTCTCTTTCTCTCTCTCTCTCTCTCTCTCTCTCTCTCTATATATATATATATATATATATATATATATATATATATATATATATATATATATATATATATATATATATTTACGGACAATAGACCTTTTCTGTTATAATACTTGCATTAATTCCTGGCAATTGCTTTCTTATTGATTCTCAATTCATTTTTATAGTAAAAACATTAGCAATGCATTTATATTATAGATATAATAGCCTTGTTCTGTCATTAACACTTGCATTAATTCCTGACATTTGCCAATCGACGATTTCCTCAATTTCCAGTTCAAAGCATTCAGACTGAGTGCTGAAAGTAAGTAAAAGAAAACAGATAAACCACTAAAGAATTCTTTGCTTAATATTGAGTTCTAGATTTTTTTCCTCTAATGCCCAAATATATTTAGTCTGTTCACGAAGTAAATGAATGAAGCGAAAGTCAAAGAGCGCTAGAGTAACTGAAAGACACTAAGGAACACAGAAAGAGTTAAGTAAATCCGAAAACTTAGCTCGATTCAAAGGCAGTTAGCGCAATTGTGATTGCTGTTTCATTTTCCCCTTCGGCACCAGAATTGACAGTATCGTTTTATTTACAAGCAATGGAATCAATAGATTGAGTGCAACGCTTCACTTTTGGGGTCAACAATCCTACCCGTGATATCACAGCTCAAAAAGCGGGTAATTCTATATCTCCCTTGAAATATTTTTGCAGCAGTACAAAATTTTATAGCAGTAATATAAACAGACATATTAAAAGAACATTCATGGCAAAAAGTTGGGTAAAAAAATAAATATAACCGTAAATTGGTAATACTGAGATATGACGGTTAAAAGCAACTTAACTGGTTTATCGGTCTTCACTCATCAACACAAGGCAATGAAGTCACTAAGGCACAAGAGGTTAATGAGTGTTAAAGAATTAGAAAAAGAAAAACATTATCAAGAAACGAGAACGATAAAAGCATCAGTACAAAATATTAAAAGAAAAAATAATTATTACCGTAAACTGGTAATATTGAAATATGACGGTTAAAAACCAGCTTAACCAGTTTATCATCAAAGCAAAAATCGATGACAAAAATAAAAACAATATGTACGCAGCAACTAAGAAGTATTCAATCCCAAACTAATTTTATATTTCTTTAATCATTTCATCCAAGGCAATAAAGTCACTAAGACACAAGGGGTAACCGAGTGTTAAAGAATAAGAAAAACAAAAACATTATTAAGGATGGAGAACGATAAAAGAACAGGAATTAAGAAAACAGTAGATAACGACTGACATTGCATTTAAATTTTTGAAGATCAATCTTGACTGGAAAGCAAGAAGCCGGAAGAGAATTCCACAAGTGAGAAATGCGAGAGAGGAAGCTTTTAGGATAGAACATACGGTTACATCTAGCCATTTCAAGAGTAAAAGGATGAGACCTAGCTGCCAGTTAAGTACTGCGCTTAAATTCATAAAGTCTACGTACCATAGAGCAAAGTGCATCAGAACAATTACCATGAATGTATTTATAGAAAAGGGCACAGGGAAGCTACGTTACGGCAGTGATAGTGGGGAGTTAATGAAGCCGGGATGTCAGGTCATGACCAATAAAATTGCAGATTCTAGTTTGGACTTAATCCAAACGCTCCACCGTGTCTCCCTTGATTTCTACCATTTCTCCTTGAACGATGATCGAAATTAATAATTCAAACGTAATATATCATGACAGCAATCCTTTGTTTAAACAGGATTTATTTATTAGAGGAATAAAACCACATATGTTAAAAGGCCATTCATAACAAAAAAAAACAATTCGTGACAAAAAAGTTCGGTAATATATATATATATATATATATATATTTAAGTAACGAAAATCTTGGTAATCCGTATGGATAATCCTAAGGAGGATGAAATCCTGAGAGCTCAATGTTAATTCAGAACGAATAAGTTAATTTAAAGAAAAATAGATCACTTTAAGGCTCCATTTGTAATAATTTATTTCACCAGACATTTTATTTATCTCTGGATCTTCAGACTTCACTTTCAAAAGGTGAAACGAAAAATGAATTTAAAATTTACATTTTTGACGGGCAGTATAAGCTTATATAAGTTAACATAGAGGGTGGCGAGGAATGGTATGAGAGGTATGGTCGAGATTAGAGAGGGAAGTCAGAGTTTTAATAGTCATTTTTATATTTATTTTTATTATAATACTTAATATTGAGGAAGGAGGGGTAAGAATCAGACATTGACCTATTTAATTGGTCAACTCAATGGAAATTATATATATATATATATATATATATATATATATATATATTCAGTTGTATGGATATAAATTTGTAAACTTGGGTTTCACGCTTTTGCCATCATCAGCACAGTATATATATATATATATATATATATATATATATATATATATATATATATATATATATATATGTATATATATTCAGTTGTATAGATATGTTTGTAAATCTGGGTTTCATGCCTTTGTGATCATCAGTACTTTTGCAGATCATCAGTACCGCGCATATATAATATATATAGAAATTATACACACACACACACACACACACACACACACACACACACACACACACACACACATATATATATATATATATATATATATATATATATATATATATATATATATAAACACGTTACCGTAAATTGGTAATGCCGAAATATAACGGTTAAAAATTTTGGATGCTCTTCTGATCAAGCAACGCCCATACACTTCTAGAAAATTTGATTGAACTGCAATGTCATCTTTGACCAGTGATTCCCAACATTTTCTTGCTATGTCGCACCTCACCTAATCATCTCTAAAATCTTGATGCCTTCTCCCACGTGATATATAATTCCAATTAATCAAAACTGAACACCTTTTTACGTGAGGAATGCATAGACGGGCATTAATTTGGTTTAAACAAGCTTCCAAAGAACATGGCATCCATGAAAGAGAAAAAATAAAAGAACGAAAGTACAGTTAAAATACTGATGAACAAATTACTAAGAAACTGTTAAAAAATTATATATATATACATATATATATATATATATATATATATATATATATATATATATATATATATATATATATATATATATATATGTTTTCAACAATAAAAAATATTGAGAAATTAAAAAATTAAAATTTTCAGACACACTGGGTTGTATATTAATATTAATATTTTTTGTTTTATTATTTCAATTAGATTCCTCGACTAGTTTCAGCCAACTTGGCCATCATCAGGAGAAACAATTCTGTTTGTTAACAGTCAAATGCATTACATACGTAATTACACATGTACATACATCAAAATAGTTTTATGTATGCATACTATATATTAACTTGCACACACACTAATACACATACAGACTAGCAAGAAAAAAAATCAGTTAGTAACTCATTCACGAATCCAACCCCTTAAAATTGTAATTGGGAACCACGGTTTTAGGCACATAGTGTGTGAATCTACTTTCATTTCAAACTTCCGGGCCAGTAATAGTACAAATGCCCTGAGGCCATTTATAAAATGAAACAATTTATAATAAAAAAGAGAGGTAAAAAAATCTATATTACCTTAAATTGGTTATACCGAAATATAGCGATTAACAACCAGCTTAACCAGACTTCTCTCATCAAAGCAAAAATCGATGACAAAAAGGTATCTGCACAGCGACTAAAAAATGTATAACCCCCAGACTAATGTTATATACAAACAAGAAATATAACATTAACGGTTAATTACCTTTAAGCCCACCAAACACTCCTTCTGTTTACAGAGAGATGATTGGTGAGATTTAATATATACTGAATCCCAAATCTTCAGTTGATAAACGTATTAGCCTTAATCAGCTCAGAGAATATGTCCGGACTAGATGACCGAACGCACCGCTGTTTTTTTAATCAAATGTTCAGTTCTTGCTGAACGTGATACATTGACACACCTCTGTAAATTGTTCACCTTTCCCTTGCGAATATTGACTGGGACGCGTTAGTTAACCCGCGTCTCTAAACGTTGACCCGTTCTGCCTGCCTAGTCAGCATCGCACTGGCATCTGAATTTGTAAATTGTATCTCTCTTATTTAAACACCGTGTTCTTTCAGTGTATGCTTGTTCATGACACTCTGCAGCTTTCTTCCCGTTAATATCTGCAAAGTATATATATTACCGTGATTGTTGTTGGAAAAAAACGAGTGGAGTTGTATTCTCCATGTTTGGGAATAGGGAGGTGTTCTCTTAGACTGATTACCAACCAAGGCTAGAGAGAGTCCTGTCTTCCCCAGTATTTTATCCATGGGAGGTAGAAGGAAAGGAATTATACTTGGGGCTAGCGGGTGTGCGTTGGGGTGTAATGGATAACGGGTGTGAGAAATCGGAGAGCCGTGCAACCAACCTGCGGGTAAATCATCTGCCTAGTCAGTCATGAATCAAATGAGACATGATCGCCCAGGCGCGTATCACGGACGGAACTTCACCGACTCAATAGGATTAGCGCGAAGCTTAAATTATCAGCTTGAAATTGAACTCGGTTTGTCTATCCCATTTTTCATATTGTTAACTTTTCGTCCACCGGCATATCCCAGCTTTATACAGAACAATTATACTCGGTAAATTTTGCACGTTAATATTTATTTTTTCAAAACATATATTTTTCTCTTTATTATTCCATATTGTAAAATCAATTTAATCGAAAGGTTTGTAAGACTTTTTGCATGTAATATTTAAAAAAAATAACTTTGTTGGCAATGGCCTTAAGCAACATGTATTGTAAGCTACTCTAATCAAATTTATCCGAAAAATATCACAGCGTTCTAAGCGGCAAATCCAGTTTATCTTGTCAGGGATGATCAAAATGCCTATGGTCTGAAACTCGTCAAAGCCAAATTACTCGAGATTCCAATCACCCTATCGATCTTATCGCCGTCACTTGACATTAAGTGTGGTTGGCTAGGCACAAGATTTGTGTCGATATCTTGACGATCAGTCTAAAGATTAGACGCCATATTTTTAGTTCTGTTCTTTTCTCTTTTTTTTTCATGAAAATAGCCAGGGAGGTTTGCGTATCGCTTCTTAAGTGTTGGTAGTGGCAGGCATATTTCAAATGGCTGTTTCTGACTATTCACACACTGGAGAAGTAAAGACTTAACATGCCAAAACGAAACGGCACTGAAAACCATGTTTACCAAATCCGCGTCTTTTTCGAAATTGAAGAGGATGTAAGCGACAGACAGTGAGGCCTTAAGTAGGTATCACCAGAAGCGGCCAGGCCTCCTGCCGCTGAAGACATACACATCTATCATTTTAGAAAGGTACACGAATTTGCTCTTAGAAGAGAGAACGAGCAGTGTATCAGGTTGCTCGATAGAGACGTCTATTAAACACTTTAAACACTGATGTTATTTGTAAATATAGCAAAGCCTACCCTGCAGCTCCAGGATATCGGAATTCTATTTGACGGAGGAACGAATGGGTTGATGTATAAACACATTTGCGTTTCTAATATCTAGAGAAAGTATGTGTTGTTTATAGAAATGCTAATGGTTTGCTTTAGATAAAAATCTTTCGACTTTATTACTTTATGTTAAAAAAGAAAAAGAAATCGAGCATTTCTTTTTTTCTGTAGCAAATGTCAAGTAATATTCCCTTGTCCTCATCTTAGGACGGAGTGGCATTTTCGAAAAACAGTGGCAAAAAATAATACATAATCTTGAATGATGGTTGCTAGTTTAACTTTGAACTCTGTATGAGGAGTTCTAAGTTCAGTTGAGGGTGCCAACTCGGGTCAATGTCCTTGGGGAAGTTATAAAGCAACTATAGTTTCTCCTAAGAAGGACTCAGGTTCGAATCCTGCAGGAGAGCACATTTTCTCCGCTGCGCAAGCTGAAAGAAGTAATGCACACTGTTTTTTTTTTTGTTTGTTTTTTAAAAAGATCGGGGCATTTATTTCAAACAGGAGTATTCACTTAAAATAACGCTTGAAGTAATATATAGATTGAATGATTGATTTTGTTTGAAAGAGGTATGATAATGTAGAAAAACTTTTTCATTTAAGGACTTCATTGGACTAACAGATCGCGATATCTATCAGAGATGAAATTTAAATTTTTATTATTGCATTATTCCAAAATTTTAACACACCAGCAGATAGCAATTAATGTCAACAACTGAGTACAAATAGTTATTAATTAAAAAAAATAGTAATTAATGTATAATATCCATAACTACATGTACAAGAATGTCGTTTTTGATAAAAGTTTTAAATAATAACCATAAATACGCAAAACATGTTTATATCGCCGAAATGTTTTTTCCACAATATCGCTATTTGTGCTATGTTATAATGCTTATTACCTGAAAAGTAATAATACTGAATATTTTTATTTAAATAATTAAATTATATTTAATCACATCTCTCTAATAACTGTCGCGATCTGTAAATTAATGTTTATGTTAACTCGACTACACATGGGAAGGCTACAAGTGGGAAGGCTGTGAAATTTAAATTATTTTCTAATTTAATATATGTTTTGGGTATTTCGGTTGAGCTCTCTGGTTTGAGGTGTAAATTTGTAAACAGTGACTATTTAAGCTAATATTGCACGACTCTTCGGCAGAATTGAGTCACTGTCAGTCACTGTGTGTTTATCTAAATCTAAAAATAAACCCGCTAAAATTCACCTTCATCCCTGCCGTGCGCCGATGGCTTAGTGGGAGAAGTTCAGACTGACGCAAATTCAGTCGGGTTTCGATCCTAGCTAGAGGCAACCGGACGTCTAGCCACACTGATGAGCTGCGAAACAGTCTGTCTGTGGATGATATATATATATATATATATATATATATATATATATATATATATATATATATACACAGGTAGCAAGAATTCAATCAAATAAGTATTTTTAAATTCAATCCACATTTTGTTTAATTTTTTTATTATCTTTTTCAATTTATAATAATAAATAAATAAATTATTATATGGATAAAAATTATACAGAAACTGTCCAAATTCGATGCCTTTGTTCGAGTACATTCGGTCGTTATCAGAAACGTTAATGTTGTCAGTGCCATTGGATAAAATCTTTCTTACCTTCAAACTGGTATTTTGGGGGGAACGCTACTTTCCATATTTAATTAGCCGTATATGTGAATTGCTCTGAGGAGTTGCGTTCGCTTGTCCCCAGGCCTCGTGAATTTAAACACCCCACCAGGCTGGCATCCCGCTCCCACCCCTACACCGTGGAAACTGTTAGATGTAGACGTCTCTTCTACTCCAATAGCTTCATGTCTCGCACATCCCGCCTATGGAACTCCCTTCCCTACTACTGTTTCCCTGACAAATACAATCTCCAACGGTTTAAGTGTAGCGTCAATCGACATCTCCAGTTGCCTTGATCTATCCGCTACCCTTCTCCACATCCTTTCTTTTCTCATTCCTATCTGCTCTCGCTCCGGATCTTTTGTGGCCCCCTTGCCTTGTTCGACCCACTATCTTTCTTTTCTTCCTCATCCCCTCCATTGCCACTCCTATCTGCTCTTCCTCCAACCCTTCTTTAACCCCTTGCGCGATAGTGGCCTCTGGCCTTGCTTGGGGCGATATGATTTAAAAAAAAAAAAAATATCATGGGCAGAACGATTTCACAGGATTTGAAATATATACTAGCTAAAGTACAAATCTACACAAAGTAAGATGTCAAGACTTAGATCACGTGCTGTGATGGTACGAATCTGTGTGGGTTGTCATGCAAGAAATGTTAAATTTGGTCCAATAATTATGCACCAAAATTTAGGAGCTGTACACGTAAATGCTTGGACATATGCAGCGAACACATCAACAAATAAATAAATGTATCTTTTAGACACACACACACACACACGCACACACACACACATACACACACACACACACACACACATACATACATATATATTTTTAGGTATGCTATATTTATGGGTAAAAGTGCTCAATATAGCGCGTATATAAATATAAATATAAAAGTGGACTGTGAAGTCAAAACTAAGCGGCGACAGTCTGTTCTATGATTCAACACAATTTTCAGGCTGCATGGGTTGCGTTTTGGCCTAGTCACATTTTCTGAAGATTGTGTTAAAGCTTGAAGTAGACTGTCGTTTGGTGCTGACATCGGTGTCCACATATATGAAATGTGCATATATATATATATATATATATATATATATATATATATATATATATATACATATATATGCACATTTCATTAAAAACGACTGACAAGGTACTTTTATTTAGTTTTTTATATAATTTCTCGTGCGATCTAATAATGTTTTTCTTTTCAGATGATAAATTATATAAAAACTGTCCGAATGTTCTTTTTATCCGAGCGCTTTCGGCTATACATTTAGCCATTTTCAAGGATTGTATTTCAACTGTTAGAATTCTTGACCGTGTTTTGAAACAAAAAAATGAGACATTTTATAAAACATACATATAACAAACTATTTCTAATTCTAACAGTTGAAATATAATGGGTGTTGTACCTTAATTTATGACCACGATGCACCCGTCCTCTGGTGGCTACTTCACGCAGATAAAGCACTGTCAACAATCAAAAATAGTGGTAAACAGAAATATTATCAGTCCTCTTCTGGCCGCTTGACTTCATCCACTTCCCCAGCACCGTAAGGTTGCCTGTTTGTGTCTTCTTTTATAAATACTTTTATAGTAATTGTTCGAATGAGCTCTTTGCTATGATACCTAGACTTTTTAAATTTAAACGCAGTACTAGACTGGCGTCGAGATCTCATCAATTTACCGTTCAGCTGGCTAGATATAACTGTAAATTCTATGCTAACAGTTTCTTCCTGCTTGTGATACTCCCTTCCGACTCCATGCTTTCAGGCCAACATTAATCTTCTAAAATTTAAATACAATGTTTACGTTCCTAATTTCCTTCACACTTTGTAATCCCTTGTCCATTGATGGCTTTACTGCCTTGATTGGCGTGATACCGATTTTAAAAAAAAGACTGATTCATGAAATACACAATTAGTTTTCCGAGTTAAGGTAGCCTCCATCGTCATCGGATCTCAATCCAATATATCATCTTTGGCGGAAAATTGTGCAACCAAGCAATTGAGACGAATTTCTGGAAATTATCGTTATAACATGGACCCGAATTTCGAAATAGTGCTTCCAGGATATTGTCGAATCCACGCTTAAAAGAACTAAGGACAAAATCGGGTCCATCCCGATGTTAGAATAGTATAGTTAATAAAGTGAACGTTGAGTGTATAGCCTTGTTCAATCCTGGGTGCTGATACTAACCTCTGACACTGCTAGAAAATATTCTAATTTCTCTCGTACAGGAAGACTGATGAAGTGAGAGTGACATTGATCGGTAGTGTGTATTGTCAGATGTTGTGAATATTTATGTCTTGCAGTATTGAGAATCGAAATTGATGTCAATTGATTTTTTGTTAAAGCAATTTTGTCCATGTTATTGCTCGTATATGTCAAATTCAGAGACCAAATGGGATGCTTAATTACAACAATTGTCTGATAAACATCGTGGATAATAATGAAAAACAACTTCAAAACAAAATGCTGAAAAAGTTAATCTATCTTTAAGTTTTTCTTCAAGTAAAGATTGATTTCTGAAATCGACAAAACATTTTGAAATGTCAAAGCGGCAATGAAACGGATGGGCGACAGGCAGCTAAATTACTAAACTGACAAACTGAAGAAAAACGAAAAAAAGAAGCTTTTCTACTGGAATATATATTAAGCAATGCGTCGGACAATCTTTTAATCTCATTTTCACCGAACTGAAATTATTCCAGTTTTTCTTTAAATTTTGATCCAACGTTTTTTTTTCTGTTGTTATTTCTGTTGTTTTAGAGTTGCTATTTTTTCTTGTATTTGAAGATAAAGCCATTTGATTTCTCTTTTACTCACAGGATATTTAGCAATTTTTCGCTACAGCTTCGAAGACTCATTTGAATTGCAAATGGCCGCCAGACAAATCTTCGTCAGAGATACTTTCTCGTCTGTAATAATGATTTTAGTCTTTCGGACATTACCGCTTATTTGCAGCGTATTAAATATTGTCTGAAATATCTCCTTGGAGAGCCAAATAATATAAAAATACTGATGACGTTTAAATTACACTGCAATCCAGCCACAGCCACACACACACACACACACACACACACACACACACACACACACACATACACATATATATATATATATATATATATATATATATATATATATATCAGGTTTCATTGACGGAAGAGAGTTTTGTTGAGAGTCAAATGTATTGCTGGCAATATTTTTTTTTTTCAAAAATGCATCGCTGGCAATACATTTCTTCCCCTTTCAAAATGCATTGCTGGTATTTTTACTATAAAAATCTATTTTTATAACATTACAGTTTTTTTTTACCACGATCTGATGGTTAACTATTTGCCCATAGGTGTGACTCTAACAGGAGCTACCTCCTCGGGTCATGCTGGACCTGACACAACAGAAATTATAAGGTGGTTCCACGCTCGTCAAAACCTCCTGATCAGATGCAAGATGTAGCTTGTCGTCATAACCAGGACGCATTGCCTTTGTAATATATTTTTTTTAAATTGTAAAGAGACTTTATAGACACAATGTATATATATATATATATATATATATATATATATATATATATATATATATATATATATAATATATTATCCACATAATATATATAATATATATATATATCCATATGTTATATATAGATAGATTATATATATCCATATATATATATATATATTATATATATATATATATATATTATATAGATATATATATTATATATATTACATATATTATATATATTACATTACTTTTTTCGCAGAAAAAAAAACTGCATAGCATGATGCGCAAAGGCCCCAAATTCATTAAAAGAAAGTTTTGTCATCAAAATATTTATGTTATTATTAAGAGGAAAGACCAAAGTACACTTTTATTTTTTTAATTGTTAATCCTTTCTAGCACGTTGGAAATTTTGGTTAAAAATCTTGTTTTGTCTACATCAGCGGCCGACGTAATGATAAAACGACGTTACAATAAAACTATGGCGTTATTTAATTAGAAAAGCTTTTCAATTGCTTTGATAAATAAGATTTATTAAGGATACTATTGTCTTAAGATGAAAAAAAGTTTGATGAATAATTAATTTTTACAAAAATTGTTTTCTTTTTTTAAAATTTTAATTAAACAATTTATAATATTAAAAATTCCTTTAAAATCATTGTTTTCAAGGTGGCGGTTTGGTGATATTGTCAAGTGAAAAGTACATTTACGAATCAAAAATTGGAAAGCTCTTAACAGTCATTTAAGACAATATATATATTTTTTTAAATTTAAATAATTTTTAGTGTATAAACATTCCCAATTTCTATCTATGGGGACCTATGGATGACATAATCCTTAAAAAGGGCATGTGATTTTAGTGTCGTCTGACGCACTGCAGTATTTTCACTTATTCAGTTCTATTTCATCATTAACGTCTTTGCAATAATCCCTTCAAAATTTCAAAGTAAATCTTAATTTGTTTAAATTATTATTTCACTAAATATTTTATTTTATGTATTTATTTTAGTTTGGGTTATACTTCAGTTAAGTAATTTTGTCATTTAATTTAGTAATTTTGTATTTTAACTTAGTAAGTTATTAAATAAGAACGTAGAGACAAAACCCAGATTCGACTAAAAATAACTTTTAGTTTTTTTAATCAAATCTTTCTTACTCAGGTTTTTATTTGAAGTTCTTATTTTAATACTTTATTTCATTCACATTTGAAATTAGTTTTCTCATTTTAATTAATTGTAAATAGTTTTCATCGAAAACAATACAAAAAATAGGTGTTGAAAACTTTTACTTTTCAAAAGCGATTTCTTGTAATTGAAGAAAATAGAAAATTAAAAATATACTTCATATGACTAAATTTGCCTGAACGTTAATTATTTAAAAAATTGTTAAATGTTTTAGAAATTGTTTAGTAATTAGTTAGTACTAAGATTTCAGAATATTTTAATTATTATAAACTTTTTTCCAAATCAGTGTTTTTCTTGCTTAACTTTATTTTTTTTTTTTTAACTTTTTGATGGTAACAACAGAAGATATATTAAAAAATTACCACCCAGAATCTGCTCTCCACGGTTTAATTAATCGTGGAGAGCAGATTCTGTGTGGTCATATTTTTGGAAACATTCTCAACAAATATGGATCATTTTCGAAGATAGCACAATGGGCCGCCCGGGAGAATACACAAAAAAAAAGTTTCCCTGCTATTTAAATAAATTCAGTTAGGAAAATTTCTGAATTTTTCAAAAAAAAAAAAAAGAAATTTAGCTGAATTTGAAAAGGAATGTAAAACCCTGTCTGCTGCAACTACAAGCCTGTCTACTGAAAGTTCAAACCTTTCTGCTGTGATTATATATATATATATATATATATATATATATATATATATATATATATATATATATATATATATAATCACAGCAGACTCACAATATATCAGCCTAAATGTAATCTACACCGGAGAGAAGTTTTTGTATATGTTTGGTGCAATTCAAAGAATGTAATTAACAACTGTTGGTTAATAAATAACTTACGACTAACACTTACTAATAAGCAACTGTGCGTTATTTTTTCAGACCAAGAAAGCTGACCAGTGATTTTGCTATATGACTTGTTAAAATTGAGATCCAGATTCATAGAGCAGCTCCGTATTTTCCAAATTTTTAACCCTCAAAATAGCAGTTCTTTTGCTCCAAACATCACTTTATAGTTATTTGCTAAGCTCAATCCCTAGTCTATGGAACAGACAGTGAGAATTGAACTCACTATTCAGTAATGGTTGATCTACTCAGTAACAGTTATCTAAACATTACACTACTTCGAATTTCCCAGGCAACACTGCATATTTAATTAGCGTTTCCAATGATTTGAAACAGATTTACTAAAGCAAATTATACAATACAACTCAGAAAGTAGGATTGACATGTCGATCGTTTCATTTGTTTTCGCACAAATACCACTGGAAATATATGAATCCATCTCTTCTACGACCAGCTAGGGGTGAAATAGCGGGGAAGATTGCGCGAAGCAATAAGTGTATAAGTCTACGAATTTAAAACGGCTTGCTTCGTTGTAGGACTAACAACTTCACACCGTAAAAACCCACCAACCCATTTAACAGATTCTGAATTTAAAAAATGCTTGGGCGTAGGACTAGGAAATTCATATCGTAAAAAACCTACTAATTAGCCTAAGAGTCTCACAATTTGAAACTGCTTGGGCGTAGGATTAGCAATTTCACCCCGTAAAAAAACTACTAACTTTTTGTTATGGGTCCTTACCTATAACTACAGAATTAACTCTTCCTAACACTATTTATACTACGGCTCTCAAGAGAGAGGGACGAATCGAGTCGATCCGATAGTAGTTCACTCCAAACCAGACTGACAGTCATACTAACAACTTCCACATCTTGTATTATTATTTCGTATAATATATCTTCGTTATTTCTACTCTAGTGTTCGTGTTGTTCTTCCTTGGTCCTAACCTGGACGATAACAGTGGCGACGAGGATATTGAAGAAAGGAATTCTACGCGGAGAATCTAAAAAAAAAAAAAAACTTTTTGCTATCGGTCGTCCATAACAGAGGCGACGGAGGTATTGAGCAAAAAAAAAACGTGAAGATAAAAAAAAAGGAAAATATTTTTTGACACCAACCTTAACAGTGGTAACGGAGACACGAATTTTACCTGTCAGCCAGAACAGAATCGAATTCTACGCAGGAAAATTTTTTCGTACTAAGGTTCCAGAACAACAGGCGGCAAAGACCTGAAGTCTACACTGAGAAAAAAGGAAAAATCGTTACACAAAATTACGGTGTAAACATGGAAGGCTTTAAGGCAACTATATTGGAACTAATGAAAATGCAATTCGAGCAGCAACAAAAAATGAGGAAAGACAGACTAGGCTCGAAGAAAAACAATTAGAAATTCAACAGAAAAACGAAGAAAAACTATTGGAAATTCAACAGAAAAACGAAGAGTAGTAACTCGAACTACAAGAATTACTACTACGGGCAGTAGTACTACGGACGAAGACAAAACCTTCGCGGCTTACTTCAGAAGATATGAAGATTCATATGAGTTTGATTGCGGGAATTGGTCAGACGCGAAAAAAGTACGTCTACTACTGAGGAAACTAGGGTCAAGCGAATACACTAAATTCGTAGACTACATCCTACCGAGGAAAACGAATGAGTTGACTTTCAAGGAAGCCCTGAAACTTTTAACGGAATTATTTAGTCCGAACACTTCATTATTCCACAAAAGGTGGAAATGTTTAAATCTAACAAAAAAGGATAGCGAAGACTATATAACATTCGCTTCCGTAGTAAACAAACACTGAGATGATTTAAATTATCTGAACTCATCCCTGACAATTTTAAATGTTTGATATTCGTCCAAGGCCTGGTTTCGACTAAAGATGCGGAGATCAGACGGAGAATTTTAACAAAACTTGAGAGTGAACCAGAATTGACGCTATAAAAATTGGCTGAGGACTGTCAGAGATGTATATGCGTAAAAAGGGACTCGAAAAGTACAACGACAAACACGTTTTTCTCGCCCCTCAAAAACAAGCCAAACAAATTATTTTACTACAAAAAGTCAAATGAAATCTCAGAAGAAATCACCACCCAGTCCATGCTATCGCTGTGGGACTTTGCATTGGTACAAAGATTGTCCATACAGCTATAAGACTTGCCTGACGTGCAATAAAGAGGGACATAAAAGTTCTCACTGTAGAAGAAAGAAAGAAAACAAAAGCCGAGTAAGAGTCACTAGAACTGACGAAGCGGACGAGATAAATATACGAAAATACGTACAAGTAGAATGTTAAACAAAAAAAATCAGATTACAATTAGATTCCGGATCAGATTTAACTATTATTAGCTTACAGACGTGGAAGAAATTAAACAAACCGACCATGTTGAGAACAGATAAATCAGCCAGGTGGGTAACAGAGAGAAAAATCAAATTTGAGTACCAGTAGATGAGGAAAGCTCGAGGTCGTTGTGCATAAAGGGTTATATAAGTTCCAGAGATTACCATTCGGGATCAAGGTCGCGCCGGCGATATTTCAGCAAATAATGGACACTATGCTAGGCGGACTGGATTTCACGATCGCATACCTTGATGACATCCTGATAAATAGCAAAAATATTGAACACTGAGAACACGTTCAAGAGGTTTTCAGGCAGATACAAAATTACGGTTTTAAGTTAAAGGAAAATAAATGTGACTTCTTTATGAAGGAGATAAAATATCTGGGCCATATTATTGACGAAGAAGGAAGAAGACCAGACCCAGAAAGAACCACGGCAATAAAAAAAAATGCCGGCTTCAAAATATTTAGCCGAGTTACAAAGCTTCTTGGGCTTAGTAAATTATTATCACGAATTTATTCCTAGCATGCACAAATTACGCGCACCCCTAAATGAATTGTTGAAGAAGGAAAAAGTTTGGGAATAGTCATATGAATGTCAGAAAACTTTCGACAAAATCATTAAGACTCTAACAGCAGATTTATTTTTAGCGCATTATGATCCAAAATTGAAAATAATAGTCGCGAGTGCCTATGGTGTTGGGGCATGTATACTTCATAAAATGCCGTATGGGACACTAAAACCCATCGTGCATGCGTCAAGAACGTTACTACCGGCCGAACAAAATTCATCGCAAATCGAAAAAGAAGAGCTGGATTTATTTTTGCAGTTACGAGATTCCACAGATATATTTACGGTAGACTTTTCACCTTACAGACGGACCACAAGCCGTTATTGACAATATTTAGATCAAAGAAAGGTCTATCTGTTTACACTGCTAATAGATTGCTAAGATGGGAGACGATTTTATTAAACTATAACTTTAAATTTGAGTATCTTCCATCAAACAAAATCGGGCATGCAGATGGTCTTTCGAGACTAATGCCAAAGAAAACGGAGCCATTAGAAGAATCCGTAATTGCAGCTCTACGATATGAGGAAGATATTAGAACATCATTATGTCGTACAATTCGAGACCACCCCCGTCACATTACAGAAAATAAGAAACGAAGCAGTCAATGACGAATTTATAAAGGAAACGAAAACAAAAATTGCAGGAAAAGATAAGCATGTATCAGACATATTTTCGTTATGTGATAATATTCTGCTATATAATGAAAGAGTAGTAACCCCGAAAACGCTACAAAGGCGAATCCTCAAGGATTTTCACATGGGCCACCCAGGAAAGAACGGGATGAAATCCTTAATGCAAAGTTACGTATACTGGCCAAACATGGATCAAGATATTATACTCATTGTGGACAAATGCAAGGACTGTTCCTTAGCAGACAAGGCACCTCCGATCACTCATAAGCCGTGGCCTAAAACAGATCGACCATGGTCGAGAATCCATGTAGATTTCGCAGGTTCATTAGAGGATTTCTACTACTTGATTGCAGTAGACAGTTACAGCAAATAGCCAGAAGTATTTCGTTGTAGAAAGCTTACTTCTGAGACTACAATAAATTGCCTTCACGATCTGTTTGCTCGTTTCGGAGTGATTGACTGTTTAGTCACCGATAATGGGACACAGTTTACATCTGCGGATTTTCAAGAATTATGTGAAACTTTTCAGGTGAAACACATCAAATCCCCGCCATATCACCCAAGATCAAACGGGCAAGCGGAGAGGTTTGTAGATACATTAAAAAGAGCACTAAGGAAAGGTTATGACGTACCAACAGAAAAGGCTTTACAGCAGTTCTTGCAAGTTTATAGAATTACACCGAAAAGTACTATGCTATCGGCATTATCGCCGGCGGAAGTAATGTTCGCCCGAATAATTAGATCGGTATTCGACAAATTACTGCCAAAACAGACAAAGCAATCACCAACGTCATTTGTACCCAAAAGAAAATTTAACCCAGGGGAGAAAGTTTTTTTTTAAATATTCACAAACAACACATCCTATTGGGAGCCAGGTACAATAGAGAAACGAATCGGGAAAGTGATTTACATAATATATTTATATATTTATTTGACACATTCAATATGCAAAGGCCTCAAGCAATTTCAGAACCGCGGAAATCAAGCAGAAAAAGAAAATTCACAGAGCCTTTGATGATTAATCCGAAGAGGAAAAAATATTAAAGGCCCCTGCGAGGTAAAAGCTTGGGAGGGGGGTGTTATGGGTCCTTACCTATAACTACAGAATGAACTCTTCCTAACACTATACATACTACGCCTCTCAAGAGAGAGGGATGAATCGAGTCGAGCCGATAGTAGTTATACTAACACCTTCCACATCTTGTATTATTATTTCGTGTAATATAAATTCGTTATTTCTACTCTTGTGTTCGTGTTGTTCTTCCTTGGTTCTAACCTGGAAACATAACACTTTTCTAAGAATGTTTGAATTTGAAACAGTTTGGGCGTAGAACTAGCTATTTCACACCGTAAACATCTAATAAATTTCTAAGAATCTTTGAATTTGAAACTCTAACAATTTCACAATGTAAAAACCTACTAACTAGTCTAAGAGTCTCTGAATTTAAAACTGCCTGGACGCAGAACTAGCAAGTTCACATCGTAAAAATCTACTAACTACAGAAACCACAGTAGCAGGATCTAGCAGATGAAACTGTAGCACACTACCCAGCAGAGTCTATAGGAGTACCAATAAATCCAGTGAAGGACAATTCCGAATTCAAAACCTGTTAGGGGCTAACAACTATACCCCTTAAGATATTTCTTGCTACAGACACCTCAGAAACTACACCTCGTTTGGTGAGTCAGTGGCCCTATATTATACAGGAGAATCTCAAGGGTTAATATCATGATGAACATGAATTTCACCATGACATTTTTTTAATGTATACTAGTTAATTGCAAAAAGACAGGCTGATTATTATCAAAAGAAGAAAAACAAAACGCGAAGTATTAACTGGATATGTCAAAATATAACAAATACAGAAGCAAATTATACAATACACTATATAAGCCTTTTAATATACACCTACTTGAATCAATTTAATATACACCTTTTAATATACACTTCCTTGAATCAATTTTATATACACTTTTTATATACACTTCCTTGAATTCATTTAATATACACTTTTTTATATACACTTCCTTGAATTCATTTAATATACACCTTTTAATGTACACATTCTTGAATCTATTTTCATTGAATTCAATCATAGATCATCTTAAATAACAGGGACTGTTTTTTTTTAAATTATTTCACCCCAAGCAAGGTAGGAATGCTACTAGTTCGCAGGACGTTACAAGGAGTGGAAGTGAAAGAGAAGACTAAGAATAGGGAGGATTGAGAAAATTAGAATAGATAGGTTCGGCTGTTCACATTCCTCCCCAGATTTTTGAACAGTAGAAGTTTCATGTTTAGGATTGGGTTTGCTGTTCCTTCCAAAGTCTACTTCCAGATTATACTTCTAACGTCTCCGACTGAACCATGAAATATTATTCACTAATTAAATCTTGACAACTTCAAGTCTACAGTTGGACGTTGTCTTTCAAGCACAAACACAGGAACTTCAATTCTTCCGTTTTCTTACACTAGTACAACACCACAACGTAACACTCTATCTTGAGTGGCACTTGGGCCTTGTAAACATTAGTAAAAAAAAACAAGGACAAAAATGAACAGGATTCAAGAAGAGAGAAAAAGGTGATTGATGTTGCATTTAAATTTTTCAACATTGTAGTTACCTGAGAAGCAAGGAAACGCAAGTTAGTTCCACAGATGGAAACTCGAGAAAAGAATCTGTTGTGGATACAAGTGACGGCCTCATTTAGCTAGTTCAACAGTAAAAAGCTGGGATCTAGATGCCAAACTAATAGCACGCTTAAATTCATGTATTAGGGACACCAAAGCAAAAAAAAGCTTGCCAGTTGCCATGAAAAATATCTATCAAAACAAAGAAGGAAGCGCCTCAAGTCGGTGAGAAAATGACTGAAGTCGTGATGGCACTATAAATTACACTATAAATCCTTCTTTGGATTTTATCAAGAATCTCAAGCAAGACATGTACAACTAAAAGGAAAGAAGAATAGACCAATTTACAATAGTAATATAATACAACCTACTTCAACCCATTTTGATAGCACCAAATCATAAATCATCATCAATCCGATATTTCATGTATTACAACCTAATACAAAAGTAGAAGTATAATATTTGCAGTGCCAAATGATACAATGTATTGCAACCTACTTAAATCCATCTTGAAGGTATTAAATTATGAATAATCCGACACTTTATGTGCTACAACTTAACACATTAAAATATCCAGATTTGCAATAGTAAATGATGCAATATATTATACCACGACTTAAACCCACTTTGCTATCCCCAAACCACGAATCGTTTTTTAATACGACACTTCATTCTGTGCAAGCTAATGCGTCTTATATACACGTATCTGTTTATTATTTTTGTTATTATAAAATAGTTATTTTGTCCTATATTTAATTACAATACAAAATTAACCGTTGGCGAAGACACAAAAGCCTTTTCATTGGTGCTGTATCTGAATGCAAAACTGTCATAAAGCTGAAATGGTTCTGTAGGTCATAAGTTGACGTCATCATTTCCTAGCAGATCAACATCCGGGTGATTTATCTCTCACTAAAAGCGTATTTAAATTTAGAAAAGAAATGCTACTTGAAATGTCTCTGACAGAGAAACAAAGCTGAAGTGGACGAAGGTATGCTGTCTTAAGGAATAATTATCTTCGCAAGAATTCCTCAGTTGCTTCTATGGATTCACAGGAGACAATAGTATTCGCGTGGGGAGAAGAAAGGTTATTACTCGGCATTTGCGAAACGGTGGAATTGAGAACAGAATTTAAATGAATCAATGAAGTAAAGAAAGAAAGAAAGAAAGAAAAAATTGAATAAAATATATTTTAATTAAGTTCTCGTGTAAAAGCTTACAATATTATCATACAGAATAAATATATACATAATACTCTGTAAAGCACAATAATATTACAGCACAAAATATTTAAGCTTGTATAAAACAGCCATAATTTTTAATATATAATTATATAAACCTGTCGAAAAAAACACTATTATTATAATACAGGTTGCGGCAGAAATACCTTCTCAGAAATACCTGCCACATAATGGTAAGACATTAGCTCGACGATGGCACCATTGTCACTAATATCTTACCATTATATGGGAGGTATTTTTGGGAGGTATACGTGGGTGTTATTTCTGCCGCACCCTGTATCAATTACATAAGACTTTAAATCATACGATATTATTATATAACTATATATATTGATTATTATCCCGAAAACGCATAACATTTACTGCCATTATAATGCTAAAATTCTGAATGATCAGAATCCTCTACGATTAAAATCCAGAAAACCACAATCCTAAAAGGTTAATATCCTGTATGGTTAAGATCTCGAAAAGCAAAATCCAGAAATCCAAATTTCCATAGAGTAAATAAATGTTAAATAAGAAGGACAAAAAGCCGAATTTGTAACTGGTGAATGCTTTGGTGTGTTTATGCATTTATTGTTATGTTTAGGGTTAAGTGAAAGGGTTAAACTTCACATGTAACATAGTTAAGGATCGTGTGTGTTGCCTTTAAACTCTCTCCATAAATCACTTTTTAGTTGATAGTTTGCTTCTTTTTTTGTTGTTATTTCTTTTAATTGATTGATCGATTTGTTTTTACGGCTTATCAACCTTTTACAGGTTATTTAAACCCAGAAAATATTTTTTAGATTGTAGTAATGTCTTGGAGATTTACTGATAAAATTCCTATTTATTAACCCATAATTAAGAAGAAGGGAAGAAGAAGTGGATTCATGCCTTTCTTAAGGATATTTGAACGTAAGAGAATATAACGAACCCGACTGGAATCCGATCTCCGATTTCCGATTTTGAACTCGACATTGCCTAACTTCTGCGATCGTACGAGATCTAGTGTGTTAACTTGATATGATCGGAAATCTTTTTTTAAGTAACTTCGTTATCTTTCTGCAATAAATCTC
This sequence comes from Acanthosepion esculentum, assembly GCA_964036315.1. NCBI lineage: Eukaryota > Metazoa > Mollusca > Cephalopoda > Sepiida > Sepiidae > Acanthosepion > Acanthosepion esculentum. Next base: position 50,302,831 of record OZ038501.1, read on the forward strand.
TTTTTATAACAGTAAATAAACGTTTCTTTAAAGATTTTTTAATTATTCCATAGTTTGTCTGATTAAGGTATACTTAAATTATCAGAGGCCTGAAGTTTTTTTAAAGCCATTCACCCCAGGCAATGCGGGAGTGCTACTAGCACGCAACTATATTTAATTTGATACATGTTTGGTGACTGAAAACATTTGCACGGCTATTTGGTTGGGGTTATCTCACATTTTCGCTTCTCATTAGAAAGTCTTGCTACAAAGCAGGAAAATTATGCATGAAAAATGATTCTAATCGGGTCAATAATTCATCTGTATTAAACGCGATGCGAAAAATCATATGACATATTAAGGGAAAGAAGGACAAAGGCAAGCGATAAGTAACCTATCTAATAAACTTGTGTCTATGGATGAGAGAACAGAGAGAGGAGGTAGTAAAAAGAAAACATTGCTATGAGCTCCAAAGGATAGGAAGTTGTGGAGAAGTATGATCAACCACGTCCTCTTGGGGCATGGCACACACAAAAGGAATAATTAGTTAACAGATCTGTCACTCAGAAATTACAAACTGGGTGTTCGTTGTTTAATGGGTAGTGTAAAAAACACTACCCATTAAAAACATCCTTTAAAAACATCCCCATTAAAAAAACTACCCATTAAAAACACTAGAAACTTTTCAAACTTTTTTTTTTTTTATAAATTGATTTGAGTTTTTTTTGGGGGGGACGGGTTACTGTTTATCAAAACTTTATGGGTTAAAGCCGAAACATGTTTCGAGTTGCAGGAGGATTGTTTACAGTAACGGGTGTTCCTAAGCGGTTACCCATCAAGTACTGACTGGATTCGACGCTACTCGAACGAGAACCGGCGTTTTCTGTGTAATTTGACCGTAGATATTTACAAAAGTAATCAATTGAAACAGTCGTCGAATTAGTAGATTTAGTATCTGACGACTAACATTTACAGGAAAATAATGCCTTTACCATAAACGTGTTCATTCGAATACACGACGAGGTTCAATATTGGAGAAATGCTTAAGTTGAAACGTTAAGAAGAAAGATCAAACTAATGCGAAGGAATAATGTTTCGCTATTATTGAATGTCACTTGACAAAAAGAAAGAAAAAGAGCGAGAGAGAGAGAGAGAAAAGGAGATGTATCTGAGACAACCGCAATAATTAACTGAGGAAACACTTCTTTTTTTTTTTCAATGATACGTGTTTAGTCGTTCTTCTTCCCAACTTCTAATAACAGATGCTGAAAAGCTCCGCAGACGGAATCTAAAATGTCTCATCAATTTACTTGCAGAAGGTCACCTAGATAGAAAAATACCAAGCAGCCACGCCCGGAAAATTACGGAGATATTTGGGAAATTTACGAAAAAAGAAAATTAAGAAAACAGTGCCAAGATATTTCCATCTGAAATTATTCGAAAAGTTTCAAACCAAATCGAATTTATTTATTTATTTTCGCTTTGTATTAGACTGTTCAGTGAAGTGACTGAATTGTTAAAACATTATCCAACCATTAGCTCCAAGATCGAATCTCACCAGGGTCGATTTGTCAACGAGGTAACTTCCTGATAACATCGACCTGACGAAATTTGAGTGTAATAGTCTTCAACTATTTACATCAGAGTATGCACTCTACACACCAAAGCTTTAACTAACTTCCGCTCAGCATATTCTTCTAAATACCGTGTCCTCTCAGCACATTGGTGATGATGGCTCTCCATGATTTCCTTTTACTTGTGGCTCTAAAATTAATTTTGTCCTTTTGTTATCTCTATATATGTTCTGCTATGCATTTACTCAAGATCGCTAGAAAAGATCTGCGTTGATTCCCTGTTGCCTTCAATCTGACCTGTGAGTGACAAATTTTCCAAGTCCTCTTTCCTCATTATGCGCCCTAGAAATTTCAACTGTTTTTTTTTTATCTGATCTTAAGTATAAGTATTCTTTGTCCGTCTATTTTCTCTAAAACTTCGTGGCTGCTCACGTGTTCCGTTCATGGTATTTTTAGAATCCTTCTGTAGAAGAATATTTCTGTTGTTTCAAATCTCTTCTACGACTGTTCTACGTCTACAAATTTCAACAATCTCTTTCTTATATTAAATATAAGTGTCGTTTTTGCTTCTATTTTTTATTGTAGTATTAAAAACATGTTGATTCCATAGGTTTTGAGTAAAGTTGACAACACACATATAGATTCAATCATAAAGAGGCAGTTGAAATTTGAGGGGTTTGCGAATTTGACATTCCCAGGACATTGAAAACTAGAGGGCTGTAGGGAAACAGCAATTAATCGACCTAACAAGATTGTATAAACCAATGGCTAAAACGGGTGGGAGAAGATAGAGTAAAAGAAATACTGGTAAAAGGTATAGGAATTTGTGGACAGCTAACATCCCGTGGGGGCGCTGTAGATTCGTAGTAATAAAAGAATGTTTTTTAAATTCTTAGGTCTACATGAATTTTAATTAAGAAAGGGGAAAGGTTCATTCATAATGTGCTACAAAGAATGTATCAGTCAGTGTATATTCTGGGTGTACTAATCAAGTTCTCTTACTTTTGTGTATGAATGTACATATATGAATACAAATATTAGCAGAAGTTTGTCGACTACGAAGTTCTTAAACTGTTCCGGTCAGTGGCAAATAAACAAGAATTGAAAAGGTAAGTAAACATGAAATTATGTGCTATCGACTTTAGATAAAAACAAATCTTTAAAAAATAATGTCTAAATAAACGTCCATTTTTAATCATGAGTCCTAAAGATGTAGAAGATGGGAAATGTCACCAACCGATTGAATGTGACATCAATTGTGATCACAAAAGAAGAGCAACCGATGTCTGATTTATTGAAATATTTTCTAAGTAAACGTCCATTTCTAATCATAAGTCCTAATGCTGTATCTGGTGAGAAATCTTAGTAATCGATTGAATTTGACATGCAGTGTAGTCACAAACGAAAAGCAAACAATTTCTGATTTATCAAAATTGATTTCAGCTCTTTGTAAGAATTTCAACGCTCAAGCTGGCTCAGACAAAGACTGCATTTCATTGAGAACAATTTATTAATTCAATCTCTAATTGGATGCAAAATATCAATACCATTTTGTATGCACATTTTTATTGGATAAAACATCAATCATAAAATTCCGAGTTGAACTGCTTTTTTGTTGCACTCTTAATGCATTAACTCTGTGACCTTTATGTTTGAATAGAAAGTTTAGGATTCACTACAAGTTTTTCTTAACTGAAAGGGTATGAGAGAGATTCAAATTTATTTCGGCCTGTGGTCATTTATTCCACAAAAATATGGTTCATTATAATATCCGACCTACCTTTCATTTTTTTTTTCATTGTTTCTAACCTGTAAGTTCGTCTCTCTATATATACCGCATATACTCGCGTATCTTGCGACTTTTGAAGACTAATTTTAAAGGTAATTTTAAGGGGGTCGCATCATACGCAAGATATCAAATTAGCCTATGTACTGCTGCCCCTGGCCACGCCGTTCATCAAACTATATATCCATTTACAGTAAAATTAGCTTCAGAATTACGTCTTGAAACGTTGTCTGATACGCGAGTACATGCGGTAATTATTCCTTAAGATCCTAACCTCTCTTTCTATGTCTCTATTTTTTACTCTCTCTCTCTCTCTCTCTCTCTCTCTCTCGATATATATATATATATATATATATATATATATATATATATATATATATATAGTCATCCACAGACAGACTGTTTCGCTGTATCACAGCTCTTCAGTGTGACTAGACGTCCAATTGATTCAAGCCGGCATCGAAACTGGACCGATTTGGCATCAGTCAGAGATACTATGCCTGAGCTATAGCCGCACGGTAGAAAGGAAGGGAAATTTTAACGTTTTCTATTCGAAATACGCCAGTAGCCAGGAGAGCTCAATTCATAGTTGAAGAGCAATGCGTTAATAGCAGTAGGAGGAACTCTTTTGAGAATCACCCTTTTCTCCGGTGAACTCAACCGGATTTCCCGGGAGCATATATATACATCCACAGACAGGCTGTTTCGCTGTATCATTGCTCTTCAGTGTGGCTAGATGT